>JAYESA010000015.1:80472177-80879677 GCA_036927795.1 Iris macrosiphon | reverse complement strand
GAATTATTTGAGTTACTTTAACCTCACCCTTATTTTGTTAGTTAAAACATAAATGGGTTAGTAATGATTAATAACTAAAAGATTAGTTCATAATGATAACCCTTATGTATATGTACTATAATAATATATATATTCTCTTATTATTTTTAAACCATGAGTAGCATCCTTTAGTCTAACAGGAATTAGTGGGATTATTGAAATAGTTCATACTTCTAATAGTTTTATACAGTTAGTCAAGACCTTAATTGTTGACCTAAAACTTAGACTAAGCTTAGGAAAGAGTTGAAGGCACTTATTACAAACTAATGACTATGACAAATTATTGGCGAGGTAGCGATAACTACAGCTAGACCATTATAGTAGAGTAGTCGAATTATTTACAGATATACTGGCCAGGTGGCGTGGCAGTATTAGACTACAATACTTGACGGTTACAGAGAAAAATCATGGTTATGAGATTCCAGACAAGTATCCCAAAAACTTTTGACCCAATGAATAAACTCGCCTTACAACCTAGACAATAGCCTCAAAAGACTTTGACTACTAGTGGAATTCTTGTAAGTTGGATAATGTAGGCGAGTTAGAGGATAAAAGAATAGTGTATAGACAATAAGGGAGAAAAGTGTTAGGGTGGTTGACCATAACCTTTTAGGAAGCGCTGTTAGCTAGCAATGAAGTGTTAACAGCTATAGTGATTTATTACGAAAATGGGTTAGTGTTAATTTCGATGATGAAATTATTGTAAGTTGGGTAGAATGTAAACCCCCTAAATTTTTAAATTTTATTTTAAGTATTTTATTAAATTATTATAATTCTTTAAAGTATTTTTATAGTTAATTAGATAATAAATTTTATTGATTTATTTACTTACATAAATACTCATTTAGAATTAGTCCACAAAATAAGTTTTTTATTATTTTAGAGTCTTGTTAAAGGGCGATAGATTTCCTAGAATTTATTCTATGTGCAAATGTTCTTTTTGAATTTTTATATAATCTCATATATATATATATATAAATATATAAGTGAATAAAGAATAATAATAATAATAATAATAATAATAATAATAATTAATAATAATAATGATAATAATAATGATAATAATAATAATAATAATAATAATAATAATAATAATAATAATAATAATAATAATAATAATAATAATAATAATAATATTAATAGTATTAATAATAATAATAGAAAAGAAAAGAAAATAACAAATAATAAATAATAAATAATAAAATAAAATAAAACCCTAAACTTACTTCCCCAGACCCCCCCTCCCCGCAACAGCAACAACCCCCCCCCCACTCCCGTGTTTGATAATAAACGAAAGAAATAAAAATAGGATTATACGAAACCCTTTCTTAGGTTTACAAACAAGAAGTACTATTAATCCTATACGAGGATGTTAAGTACCAAATTTAATCTGGGTAAATATTGCTATAGGAGTCTGATCTGCGGTCAATCACTTTATCCCTTGGACCACACGATGATGAAGAAGTGTTGTAGAAGAAAGAATAGCTTCAAAGATTGCAGGAGGGAGTAGATGCTCGATGCCAAGATCGCCGATCAATACTCTCTGTATGAAATCCGACCTCTCTCCCTTCGATTTTTCCGACCTTAAGTTCTCCAGCTCAAAGTCTTCGACTTCTGTTTCACCAATTCTTCAACCCTGGACCTCTGTGGACGGAGGTCTCTATTTATAGGGTTTAATGACAGTAACCGTCTAGTCGGCGTAGAAGCCGGACAGTGGAGAGTGTGGCACTTTTTACGCGGCGGTTATAGTAACTGTCACCCACGTATAAATGATCTTCTGAATAAGCGTGTGACGCATGTCCCATTAAGAGATAATGCGTATAACTTCTGCGAAGATTACGGCATACAAGTCACGTAGGTAACTGCCCCTCACGTAGAAAAGGTTTGCGTAGAAGTCAATGACTGTCATCATGGCGTAGAAGCCGAATAGTTGTCAAGTTGGCGTAGAAGCCAAGTAGTTGTCAAACTGGCCTAGAATCCAGGTAGGCGTAGAAACCTGATGCTGCATGGATAGGTAGCTAGCGTAAAAGATAGTCGATCCTCCTTCCTTGACTGAGGTCTTGAGCGTATTCTGGACCAAATAGCCTTATCACGCATCAATATAAATATAGCCTGAGTTGGCGTATTCCGAGGAGATAACATACAGCGTACTCCTATACTTGAAAATAGCCAGGTCGGCGTATTTCAAGGAGATAGCGTACAGCGTACTCCTATAGTTGAAAATAGCCAGGTCAGCGTATTTCAAGGAGATAGCGTACAACGTGCTCCTATAGCAGAAAATAGCATGATGGTGTAATATGCAGAGGTGATGATGTGGACGTATTAGCCGTAATTATAGCTCATCCAGTCTTTTGAAAGTAGAACCAAATCTTGCGCATTAAATGCAGAGATCTGCCCCCATCATGCGCATTAACTGCAGAGACGTGCCTCGAGCTCTGTACGAAGAGCAACTTTTGACGTGGCGGTTTGTTTCATCTTCTGCTGAGCGTAAAAGCTCATATCCGCCTGTAAAAAACTAGGTAGTGTATTCCTTTGAATGCGTAAAAGCAATTTGTATCAAGGAAATGCCACTAAACGATGGTCTAGGTCTCTGTGCCGAATCATCATTACAGCCATCGTCTGGGTAGTTGTGCAGTACTCTTTGTCAAGAGTCAGGTTCATTGTACTGTCTGACAAGTTCATTCGAGGGATACGAACCGTTCCTCGTACAGCTCATTCGAGGGATATGAAGCGTTCCTCGTATAACTTCTTGCAATATTAAAAGCAGATAGGTTTTACGCCAAAGTGGCGATGTAGCAACCTTTTTACGCTGAAGCAGTCTGGAGACACTGCATTACACGGGTTGTTCTGGAGAAGCTCTGTTGTTACGCCAATGGCTCTGAAGTCATGCTTTACGCTGCCCAGCACTGAAACTTTGCTTTACACGGATTGTGCGTATAATTTCTTCAGCGTATTTTTCATGCTTCTACAAGACCCCCTTCAAAGTTTTCAAATTCCTCATAATTTGAAACACTTTGAATGAAGCATGAAATGGTCAAGTCTGTGACTCGTTCCTCAAGGCTGATTTCTCGGCGGATTTTTGAGAGTTTATTGAGATTCGGTGTGTTCTCTTTTGCCTATATAAAAGGCTGATGAGTTAACCTGTTTCTCCCATATTTCCTTCACCATACAGAGATGGTTGCTGAGGTTCGTCTTGCTGACTTGAGGAAGAAGAAGATCATGTTCTTCCAGCATGTAAGGAGCCGAAAAAGAAGGCGTCTTGAGCAAATATCCTCTGCAACGATGGATCATGGAAGGATATCATAGCTTCCTTTGCTCGGGATGATCAGCAATTTTATATGGCGATTCGTCCAGGAGAGAGGAAGGGTCACATTAGACCATACAGGAGAGAGGAAGGGTCCTATTGCGACGGTGGACGAGGGTAGACAAATCGGCCCTATCTTCCAATATTGAGTTGGGTCTAAAACCTTAACTCAATCTGTCAAGGCGTATGGAGGATGGGCTCTGAATAATTTAGACAGGCCCAGTTTTGTATCCTCCCGCCATTTATTATTTTTTGTTAATCGGCTGCAGAAAACCGATTAACTGCTGAAGAAGGCGGAAAAAGATCTCCACCAATATGATGACCTGGCGCAGCAGATTCTTGGTGTGATCTTTAAATGAAAATGAGAAACCCATGGTAGAACAAGGATTTTCATCATATATAATCATGAAGATGAAAAACCCTTTGTATACTGGATTTCCATCATATGTAATCATGATTAATAAAATTGTCTTCTTTTACGCATCTGATGATTTGCCATATTTGCTATGATAAAGTCTGAATATGTGCAGCTTCGGCACGTCTGAATAACTTTACGCCAACTCTGATAAAACGAGTATTTGGTCTCGTCACGTCTTTTACGCATAACTAAAAATGCGTAGAAAGCTCTTTAGCATTAAGTTGTCTTTGAAGATCAAATTGTCATGCTGTTTTGGGCGGAGAGTCGCGTAGAAATTCTGAACTGTCACTTCTCTAATACGAAGAATCCTTGTTTAGACCATCATCTTCAAGAATGATTTTCCGAAAATCCCTTGAAAAGGGCGAGAAATGGCCGTAAAACAAGCTATACTTGAACTTGTGTAGAAGACTAGATTTAGGATGAACTTTCAATCGACCCAAGAAGGAGAGCCATCTTCAATGCTGAACTCATTGTGTTTTGGGCACTTTGGAATTTTTGTAGCCAAGAAGGAGCATTTCTGCGAAAATCCTTGCGGTTGGCCATCTGTAGCTGTTGAGCCAATCATAGATTTGTAGCCTCTGAGCGTAGAAAGCTTCTGAACGTGAAATCATATATTTGTAGCCTCTAAGCATAAACTCGTAGGTTTGTAGTCTCTCAAGCGTAAAAGCTATCGAGCATAAAAGCATCCAGGCGTAAAACCATAGACTTATAGCCTCTAAGCATAAAACTGTAGATTTGTAGTCTCTGAGCGTAAAACACTCTTGGGCTTAAGATCATGGATTTGTAGCTACTGAGCGTAAAGTCATAGGTTTGTAGCCTCTCGAGCGTAAAAGCTACCGAGCATAAAAGCATCCGGGCGTAAAACCATAGACTTATAGCCTCTGAGCGTAGAATCGTAGATTTGTAACCTCTGAGCGTAAAAAAGCTCCTAGGCGTAAAAAATCATAGATCTGCTCTTCGCGTAAAATCTGGATCCATTGACTGTCCGTCTTCTTCTTTTTTCCAAATGATTGGCTGACGTGGTTCCAAATCATAACCGAATATTAAATATCGGATTTGGTTAGGGATTCGAAGAGTCATTTGAACTCTATAAATACCCCAAGGCCTTGAGAGAAGGAACTCTTCACCTGTCTTTTGCAAAAAAACTTTCGTCTCTTTGAGAACTCTTCTTCGTTTCTTCTCTGAGCACTCTGAGTTTTAGCAATGGCACCGAAACCAACTTCCACCTCTAAGGGAAAGAAAGCTGCGTCTTCTTCTCGCTCCTCTGCTCAAGCACGAGCAACTCCCACTAGGCTGAGCGGATCTCGCTCTGAACGAAGTGCCCCACCGTCAAGCTGTGCACCAGGTGTCATAGGTAAAGCTTTTGGGACGACGAAAAATAAAGAAAACCCTTCACACACGTTGTACGTGAACGCACTAGGTCATCTTCTATGCTGAGAGCCTCTTCGAGGAAGATGATGCACAGAGATGTTTTATCATTTACGCCCACATTCCTAATGTGTCAGCGTAAAAACTCCATATTTTCTCAGTTTGGCGTAAAAGCTTTGACTGTTGAAATTTGGCGTATACTACAAACTTTGAGTGTTACGCCCTGGATGAAAATTCTGGCGTAATAACTCAAATTTTGGCAGTCTGGCATAAAACATAGACTGTCAGATTTTTGTGTATACTGCCAATCTTGAATTTTACGCCTAGTGTCACGACCCGCACCCGGTGTAAGGGTACTAGTCGGAAACAACGCCCACCCTACGCCGCAGAATCGGCGGTAGAACGCTGTCTAGATAGTCTATCTAATGTAATGAACCACCAATAATGATAGAATACTCAATCACAGAACTAAGATAGAAATGAGCACGAATCAGATAAAGAATACAATAGTCACCATACAACTCATGAGTTTAAAATAATACATCAATGAGTCTGAAGAGTAACAAAATAAGCTGGAGACAAATCCAGTACAAAAGAATATACTACTAGGCTACAACTCCTGGGTCAACTGTCTCAGTTGGGATAAGTCCCTCTTGAGCCAGGGTCTTCGAATCTAAACCCACAACATCCTGGGATCCATAATGGGTAGGGTACCACTCCTCAGTATCATCTGGAAAAATATATCCAGTCAGGAAAGGAGCAGAGTACATCTCTAACAGTAGTTCTAATCCATGATAAAAACTATGTAGCAGTAAATAGCTGTGGATAAACAAGATGCACAATAGATATAAGAGATATATATACCATAAGGAAATACTAGAAATAAATACAATAATGAACAATATGCCAATGAAACAATAATACTAATGACTAAGTGTGTGAGTACTAGCTTAACATGTGATCGGCATGGGCAAGATGCAATGCGGCCTAGATAATCATACGTGCGGTGTATGATCAAAACTATTCAATTACCAATACTTTATTCAATAGGGATTTGATCACATATCTATACTAATACTCCCCACCCCCGACTGGTATAATAGATCCAACCACGGTATGCTATGGAACTGATTCCCCAAGAAGAGAGCGACTCCTCCCGAAAATCGGTGTCTGTACATGTACAATATAACCAATGAAACAATACTTGCACCATATACACCATATACCAAGGAATAACATCTCATGACGAGATCCGGATATACCAATCCGTGTAACCATAGTGTCAAAAGAATATGGATATCTACACTAGACACAGTGAACATAGAGGATATCATAAATGAGAAACTATCAGAGAATGTACTCGCCTGAAGTCCAATGAACAGTCTCACAGATGTCTGACTCGGTGCCTCGAAGACCTAGATATGGAATACCACATTAATACAAGGTCCCGGAAAGAGAACAAGTCAAATTAGTCAACTTATAGGTCAATAAATCAATTCTAAGTCAAAAGTCAACTGTGGTCAACTCTAAAGTCAACTAAAGTCAAACATGGTCAAACCAAGGTCAACCTCACAAGACATCTATATAAATAATATAGAATAAAATATAACAATTAGGAATCAAGGTTTGATCCCAATTGGTACCCACACAAAGTATACAAATAATATACACTCTAATATAAAGTATATACAAACCAATATTTATACAAATAAAATAATATATCACTACTAGTATTTTACTTTACAATAAGCACATATATATATATATACATATTTATATACAATTATAATATATAATATATAAATTAAATCTGCCCAATCGTCACTGAAAACAGTGAGCTAAAAATACAATATAAATAAAACAGGATTTATAGTGACAGTCTTGACTGTCACAGAAAACTGTCACAGAAATGCTGAATAATAAACCCACTGCCGACTCGGATTACTGACAGTTAAAACTGTCGCACAATCCGTCGCGAAATCCGCTGCTGAAAACCCGCCCACTGTATTTAATGACAGAATTGTCATTAAATACCCAAAGCTACAGCGGCTGCTGTAACCGAACTATATAATGACAGTTTTCAACTGTCATTAAACCTACTGTCACCAAATATATATATATATATATATATATAATATATATATAAACATATAAATCAATATATATATATATATATATATATAAAACAATTTAATAACTATATACTTATATATATATATATATACACATAAACTTACACACTTAAATACCAATATTTACAAAACACATGCACATATTAATGTACGTATTTTACATGGCTAGAAGCACACATAAAATACATTCATTAATATACAAATAATTATATAATAATTATAAATAATATAATTACACATTTAAACACATAAATATATTTTAAAAAACATTTATGTATAATTTATTTTATTAACAAGTAGTAACATATATAATGGTATGTAAAGAAGCTACATATATATATTTATACATCATATTAGAACACATAGAAATATATAGATCTATGCTACAATAAATACCATAATAAATACACTAAAATAAATATATAATATCTATATATATTTACTAATTATAAATGAAGAATTAAAGCATAAATAATTAGATCTACACATAAACACACCAAATTGGAGAGTATCACACCGTATCCCACTAGATCTAGGATACGCATGTGACACGAGTCCAACACACAACCAAATGCACCCCGAAGGACACAAAACAAGTCACAAATAATATTTATGAATAAATCAAAGTGTCAAAAGTAGATCTATGTGTCCGTGTCAAAATACGACATGTATAAAGTCCCGTGTCGGAAAGAAAACCCCCAAAACGACACGTATCACCAAATTGTTGGGATACGACCCACATGAACTCAATTATGGACACGACACTAGCCCCAAACACATAAGCACATGTCCAATTGATCTATAGGATCAATTGACACACACAAAAAATGTAAATTCGGAATTCCAACAAAATTGACACAAAAATGACTATAACTTTCTCCATGGGTCTCCTATGAACACAAAACAAAGTCCTATGGGTAGTACATACATATAGGTTGATTTTATATGATTAAATCTCAGATTTAGAAGCTATTTTAAGGGAAAAAACTGAATTATACCTATTGGGAGATGGATTCCCAATGAAACCTCCAATTGAGATGAAGTTGCTTCCAAATTGTAGATCCTTGCTCCTCTTTCTAGATCCTTACTTCCTCCTTCTAGATTCTTGCTTCTCAACTTTTTAATGGTGAATTGGGAAGAATTTGGAATGAAATTGGTGGGGAATTGGAAAGGGAATGGAGGGAATTTGGGAGTGGGAAATTCTAGATCTAGATTTGGAAATGAGAATGAGAGGAGAGAGAAATTTCCTCCCCTCTAATATAGGCCGGCCATGCCCCCTTCCCCAAGCAATTGTAAAATGTCCAATGTACCCCTTGGGGCCTCTCATGAAGAAATAATTAAGGAAGGAAGCTTCTAGTCTAATCATTTAATTAATTTAATCCATCTCCTTAACCATGGGCTTTCTAAATGGGCCAAGTCTAACTATTTAATTCATGTTGGTCCATGGGTCCAAACTAAACTAGTTGGGTCCACTAAAATAAGTCCAAAATAATTAAATAACATCCAACAATAATTAAATAATACAACAAAAATTATTTACCATGCACAATATTTATCTAAATAGGAAATTACTAAAATACCCTTTTCCTAAAATGTGGTAGTGACAAGTCTACCCTCCTTAAAATAATTTCGTCCACGAAATTCAAAGATGAAAACTACCCCAGAAAATCACAGAACAGAACTAAAGAATCATAACTAACTAATGAACAGAACATAACTAGAAAATAACATACCTCAACGGTACAAACAAATATGGATAACGCTCTCGCATGTCATCCTCTCTCTCCCAGGTAGACTCCCCCGGAGAGTGATGCCTCCATGCGACGCGTACCAAAGGAATAGTCTGGTTCCTCAGCACCTTCTCTCTCCGATCCAGAATCTCAACTGGCTGCTCTGGATAGCTAAGAGTAGGGCCCACCTCTATCTCTGAGTGATCCAATACATGACTAGGATCTGCCATGTATCGTCTCAACTGCGACACATGAAACACGTTGTGCACTCCCTCCAATGCAGGTGGCAAGTCTAGTCTATAAGCAACTGTACCGACCCTCTCTAGAATAGTGAAAGGTCCGATGAATCGCGGACTAAGCTTTCCGCCTCCACCGAAGCGAATCGTGCCTCGTGTCGGAAAAATCCTCAGAAACACCAAACCACCCACCTAGAACAAAACACCATCTTAAGAACTTAATCTATAACAAACAAGAACAAGCACAAACAAAATCTAAACTATACCTCAAACTCCAAAGGTCTCCGATGGCTATCGGCCCAATACCGTTGTCTGTCCTGCGCCACTCGAAGTCTGTCTCTGATCAATTGAACCTTCTCCGCTGCATCCACAACCATCTCTGGCCCAAGCAAAACTCTCTCTCCAACATCGTCCCAAGACAAAGGAGTACGACACCTCCGACCATATAGAGCTTCAAAAGGTGACATTTCTATACTGGCCTGGTAACTGTTGTTGTAAGCAAACTCTACCAAATGGAGATGGTCCTCCCAAGAACCCCCGAAATCTAGTACACAAGTGCGCAACATATGCTCGAGAGTCTGGATAGTCCTCTCTGACTGCCCATCTGTCTGGGGATGATATGCAGTACTGAACTTGAGCTGAGTGCCCAAACTCTCCTGCAAACTCCTCCAGAAATGAGAAGTGAAACGACTATCCCGATCTGAGACTATGCTGACGGGAACTCCGTGTATCCTAACGATCTGCCTCACATACATCTCTGCCAGCTTCTCCGTAGACAAACCCACCTTGAAAGGCAAAAAGTGGGCCGACTTGGTCAACCTATCAACAATGACCCAAATCGCGTTTTTCCCTCTTGGAGATCGTGGAAGTCCGGACACAAAATCCATAGTAATGTGTTCCCACTTCCACTCTGGAATGGGTAATGGCTGAAGTAAACCTCCTGGCCTCTGCCTCTCGGCTTTCACCTGCTGGCACACTAAGCATCTGGATACAAACTGTGCCACTTCCCTCTTCATGCCATACCACCACACACTCTCTCGTATATCCCGATACATCTTGTTAGCACCCGGATGCATGGAATACTGAGAGCGATGCGCTTCCTGCAACACCTCCTCACGCAACTCCCCACTAGGCACACACAATCTAACTCCATGCCTCAAAGATCCATCCTCTGCAATAGTGAAATCATCCTCCAATCCTGCTCTCACTTGAGCTCTGATACTCCTCAAAGATACATCATCATACTGTGCTGCCTTGATCATGTCCATCAAATCTGAGTGTATCTGCAGTCCCCACATCTGCATAGCACCACCAGGAACAATCACCTCAATGCCCAAGCTCTCTAAGTCTTCCAACAAATATCGATCATGCGTCAAGAACATAGCTACCGGATACATGCTCAAAGCATCGGCAACTACATTGGCTTTCCCAGGATGATATTGCAAAGAGATATCAAAATCCTTCATCAGTTCCAACCACCGACGCTGCCTCATGTTCAACTCCTTCTGCGTGAAAACGTACTTCAAGCTTTTGTGGTCTGTGAAGATCTCCACACGCTCTCCGTACAAATAATGTTTCCACAACTTCAGAGCGAAGATGACGGCTGCCAACTCCAAATCATGGGTAGGATAGTTCTTTTCATGAGGACGCAATTGCCTGGATGCATAGGCAATCACTTTCCCATGCTGCTGAAGAACACAACCTAAACCCTTTCCCGATGCATCACTATAAATAGTGAAACCTCCAGACCCTGATGGCAACGTCAAAATAGGAGCAGACGTCAACCTCTTCTTCAACTCCTCAAAAGCAACCTGGCAATCCTCCGTCCAAACAAACTCTACCTCCTTCCTTGTGAGTTTGGTCATCGGCTCGGCAATCCTTGAAAAATCTTGCACAAACTTCCTGTAGTAGCCTGCCAATCCCAAGAAACTCCTGATCTCTGCTACCGAACTCGGAGTCTTCCAAGATTCTACTGCTGAAATCTTCTTCGGATCCACTAAAATACCATCACCAGTCACAACATGCCTCAAGAACTCCACCTTGTCCAAGAAAAACTCACATTTGGACAACTTCCCATAAAGCTTCTCCTTCCTTAGCACATCCAACACAATCCTCAAATGCTCCTCATGTTCCTCCGGTGTCCTCGAGTATATGAGTATGTCGTCGATGAACACCACCACGAACTTGTCAAGGTACTGGTGGAACACCTTGTTCATCAAGTTCATAAATACCGTCGGTGCATTAGTCAAACCAAACGGCATCACCATAAACTCGTACTGACCATACCGAGTTCTAAAAGCAGTCTTCGGTATGTCCTCCGGCTTCACCTTCACCTTATGGTAGCCTGATCTCAAATCTATCTTAGAAAATACCTTCGCACCACTCAACTGATCAAACAGATCATCAATCCATGGCAAAGGATACTTATTCTTGATAGTGAGATTATTCAAAGCCCTGTAATCAATGCACATGCGCACCGATCCATCCTTCTTCGGTACAAACAATACCGGGGCTCCCCATGGTGAAGAACTCGATCTGATAAACCATTATCCTGTAATTCGTCCACCTGCTTCTTCAACTCGACCAGCTCGCTGTTGTTTACTCTATAGACATGCTGCAAAATTGGCTCTGCACCTGGCACCAAGTCTATAGAAAATTCAATATCTCGATCTGGCGGCAATCCTGGCAATTCCTCAGGAAACACATCCAAGAATTCTGCTATCAATGGATGCGGCAACTCCTTGTCTTCCACCATAGCTCCACAAATAATGCCTTCTCCCTGCTCCGCAGCTCCTCTAGCAAACTCGAACTCTGGCTCTCCTGGCGGACCAAACAAAACTCTACCTCCTCTACAGTCTATGCTAGCACGGTGCCTACTCAACCAATCCATCCCGAGTACAATATCGTAGCTCAGAAGTGGCATTACAAGTAGACACGTACTCAACTCTCGGCCTCCTAAAGTAACTCTCCGATCCTTGCAAATATTATTAACCAGGATAATGCCTCCCCCGGTCATGATCTTGCAAGTCCTAAACAAAGACTCAGCTACCAAACCATGCTTTAGAGCAAAAGAAACAGATACAAAACTATGGGAAGCACCACTATCAAACAAAGCTAAAGCTGGAATGGAATCAAGAAGAATAGAACCTGCGATGACATCTCCGGTGGGTTCCTCCTCTTCGACGGTCATAGCAAACTCTCGTCCCTGTCGAGCACCTCCCTGCTGTTGATGCTGGACAAAACGCTGCTGCTGTGTCGGAAGCGGTCCCCTCGGCTGTGCTGCAGGTGGTCTCGTCTGTGTCCTCGGAGCTGGAGCTGCTCCTTGAACTGCACGACGAGGACACTCCCTCGATTGATGCCCTTCAGTACCATAATACAAACAAACTCCTAGCCTCCTCCTGCAAACTTCCCAGATGTGGCCGGGCTTCTTGCAGAAGTTGCATGGAGCTTGCTGTAACTGTCTCTGCTGCTGAGGTGCCTGGTGAAAAGGCGCTCTAGCTGGAGTCTGGTTCTGCTGTGGCTGGTGGAAAGGTCTGGACTGAAAATGAGGACGTTTGGCAGATACTGCACTGCCGTTGGCCCCCAGAAAAGAATCACGGTCTCTCTTGGTCTTCAAACCCAGATCCCGCTCAACCTTGCGTGCCTCCGCAAGTATCTCCGAGTATGTCTCATAAAAAGACGGAATGAGAATCTTCACTTCCCAGTTTAGACCCTCTCGGAAACGAATAGCTCGAACCTCCGGCTCCCTCACCAAGTATTCTGCAAATTGGCTCAACCTACCGAACTCTGCAGCATATTCCTCCACAGACATGCTCCCCTGAATGAGACTCTCAAATTGTCTCCCCAAGTCAAGCCTTTCTATCCGGGCGAAAAACTTCTTCTTGAAAAGGTCCTTGAATACCTCCCAAGATTGTCCTACGTCAACCAGTACTGGCTCATTCCTGAACCAAGTACGAGCGACGTCGAACAGTTGAATTCCTACCGCCTCAACCTTCAGATCTTCAGAAAGACGGGACACCCTCATAAGACGCTCAATGTCCTCGAGCCAATCATCAGCATAGACGATGCCCTCCGTCCCTTTGAAAACCCTAGGCTCCAGTTTCTTGAAGTCCTGAATATTGCCTGGCCGAAGTTGAGCAACCTGAGGAACAACCTGCTGCTGGACCGGAACTCCTCTCTCAACTACAGCACGAGCAAGCTGATGGGCACTCTCGATGCCCTGCCGTAGGACGTCGGTCTGCCTCTGATGTGCCTCTGACTGAGCCCTCTATGCCTCGAGCATCTCACGAAACAGTATAAACATCTGTGACGCCTCTGCTGGCACAGAAGGTAGAGGTGGAAGCCCCTCAGATACAGCTGGCACAGTCCTCTGAGTAGGTGGTGGACCTCCGAAAGCAGCTGACACTCCAATCACTGGAGAAGTGACTGGTGCAGGCCCTCGGGATGTCGCAGACCTCTCAGAAGCTGCTCTCCCTTGCTGTGATCTAGTCTTAGGCGGCATCCTAAGACAAAGCGAAAGAAAGAATCAATATGGCACAAGATGTAAGACATCAAGGAAAGGACAGTTTAAGGGATCAAGTATCAATGTCAAAGGAGAATAGTTGAATCAAAAGAATTTTCCTAGATGTGATTGAGTATCTCAGCCTATTTCCTATATCCTATCGCAGGCTCGCAGTAGTACAACTAAATTATCGCACTACCACGACATCACATACTTGTGAAGCTAGACCTGCATGGGCCACCACCAAAAACGTGTCACGACCCGCACCCGGTGTAAGGGTACTAGTCGGAAACAACGCCCAGCCTACGCCGCAGAATCGGCGGTAGAACGCTGTCTAGATAGTCTATCTAATGTAATGAACCACCAATAATGATAGAATACTCAATCACAGAACTAAGATAGAAATGAGCACGAATCAGATAAAGAATAGAATAGTCACCATACAACTCATGAGTTTAAAATAATACATCAATGAGTCTGAAGAGTAACAAAATAAGCTAGAGACAAATCCAGTACAAAAGAATTACTACTAGGCTACAACTCCTGGGTCAACTGTCTCAGTTGGGATAAGTCCCTCTTGAGCCAGGGTCTCCGAATCAAAACCCACAACATCCTGGGGTCCATAATGGGTAGGGTACCACTCCTCAGTATCATCTGGAAAAATATATCCAGTCAGGAAAGGAGCAGAGTACATCTCTAACAGCAGTTCTAATCCATGATAAAAACTATGTAGCAGTAAATAGCTGTGGATAAACAAGATGCACAATAGATATAAGAGATATATATACCATAAGGAAATACTGGAAATAAATACAATAATGAACAATATGCCAATGAAACAATAATACTAATGACTAAGTGTGTGAGTACTAGCTTAACATGTGATCGGCATGGGCAAGATGCAATGCGACCTGGATAATCATACGTGCGGTGTATGATCAACACTATTCAATTACCAATACTTTATTCAATAGGGATTTGATCACATATCTATACTAATACTCCCCACCCCCGACTGGTATAATAGATCCAACCATGGTATGTTATGGCACTAGATTTCCCAAGAAGAGAGCGACTCCTCCCGAAAATCGGTGTCTGTACATGTACAATATAACCAATGAAACAATACTTGCACCATATACACCATATACCAAGGAATAATATCTCATGACGAGATCCGGATATACCAATCCGTGTAACCATAGTGTCAAAAGAATATGGATATCTACACTAGATACAGTGAACATAGAGGATATCATAAATGAGAAACTATCAGAGAATGTACTCGCCTGAAGTCCAATGAACAGTCTCACAGATGTCTGACTCGGTGCCTCGAAGACCTAGATATGGAATATCACATTAATACAAGGTCCCGGAAAGAGAACAAGTCAAATTAGTCAACTTCTAGGTCAATAAATCAATTCTAAGTCAAAAGTCAACTGTGGTCAACTCTAAAGTCAACTAAAGTCAAACATGGTCAAACCAAGGTCAACCTCACAAGACATCTATATAAATAATATAGAATAAAATATAACAATTAGGAATCAAGGTTTGATCCCAATTGGTACCCACACAAAGTATACAAATAATATACACTCTAATATAAAGTATATACAAACCAATATTTATACAAATAAAATAATATGTCACTACTAGTATTTTACTTTACAATAAGCACATATATAAATACATATTTATATACAATCATAATATATAATATATAAATTAAATCTGCCCAATCGTCACGGAAAACAGTGAGCTAAAAATATAATTTAAATAAAACAGGCTTATAGTGACAGTCTTGACTGTCACAGAAAACTGTTGCAGAAATGCTGAATAATAAACCCACTGCCGACTCGGATTGCTGACAGTTAAAACTGTCACAGAATCTGTCGCGAAACCCGCTGTTGAAAACCCGCCCACTGTATTTAATGACAGAATTGTCATTAAATACCCAAAGCTACAGCGGCTGCTGTAACCGAACTATATAATGACAGTTTTCAACTGTCATTAAACCTACTGTCACCAAATATATATATATATATATAATATATATAAACATATAAATCAATATATATATATATATATATATATATATATATATATATATATATAAAACAATTTAATAACTATATACTTATATATATATATACACATAAACTTACACACTTAAATACCAATATTTACAAAACACATGCACATATTAATGTACGTATTTTACATGGCTAGAAGCACACATAAAATACATTCATTAATATACAAATAATTATATAATAATTATAAATAATATAATTACACATTTAAACACATAAATATATTTTATAAAATATTTATGTATAATTTATTTTATTAACAAGTAGTAACATATATAATGGTATGTAAAGAAGCTACATATATATATTTATACATCATATTAGAACACAAGAAATATATAGATCTATGCTACAATAAATACCATAATAAATACACTAAAATAAATATATAATATCTATATATATTTACTAATTATAAATGAAGAATTAAAGCATAAATAATTAGATCTACACATAAACACACCAAATTGGAGAGTATCACACCGTATCCCACTAGATCTAGGATACGCATGTGACACGAGTCCAACACACAACCAAATGCACCCCGAAGGACACAAAACAAGTCACAAATAATATTTATGAATAAATCAAAGTGTCAAAAGTAGATCTATGTGTCCGTGTCAAAATACGACATGTATAAAGTCCCGTGTCGGAAAGAAAACCCCCAAAATGACACGTATCACCAAATTGTTGGGATACGACCCACATGAACTCAATTATGGACACGACACTAGCTCCAAACACATAAGCACATGTCCAATTGATCTATAGGATCAATTGACACACACAAAAAATGTAAATTCGGAATTCCAACAAAATTGACACAAAAATGACTATAACTTTCTCCATGGGTCTCCTATGAACACAAAACAAAGTCCTATGGGTAGTACATATATATAGATTGATTTTATATGATTAAATCTCAGATTTAGAAGCTATTTTAAGGGGAAAAACTGAATTATACCTATTGGGAGATGGATTCCCAATAAAACCTCCAATTGAGATGAAGTTGCTTCCAAATTGTAGATCCTTGCTCCTCTTTCTAGATCCTTGCTTTCTCCTTCTAGATTCTTGCTTCTCAACTTTCTAATGGTGAATTGGGAAGAATTTAGAATGAAATTGGTGGGGAATTGGAAAGGGAATGGAGGGAATTTGGGAGTGGGAAATTCTAGATCTAGATTTGGAAATGAGAATGAGAGGAGAGAAAAATTTCCCCCCCTCTAATATAGGCCGGCCATGCCCCCTTCCCCAAGCAATTATAAAATGTCCAATGTACCCCTTGGGGCCTCTCATGAAGAAATAATTAAGGAAGGAAGCTTCTAGTCTAATCATTTAATTAATTTAATCCATATCCTTAACCATGGGCTTTCTAAATGGGCCAAGTCTAACTATTTAATTCATGTTGGTCCATGGGTCCAAACTAAACTAGTTGGGTCCACTAAAATAAGTCCAAAATAATTAAATAACATCCAACAATAATTAAATAATACAACAAAAATTATTTACCATGCACAATATTTATCTAAATAGGAAATTACTAAAATACCCTTTTCCTAAAATGTGGTAGTGACACCTAGGAAATAGGTTCCAGCGTAAAAACTCAAGTTTTTACAGTCTTGGCGTAAAAGCACAGACTGTTGATCTTTGGCATAAGCTGCAAGATGTAACGTCTAGTATAGAAACTGACTTATTCTTCTTGCATTTTTAGTTGACTTGCAGATACCTCTGTTGGCTGAGGTGATGGGTTTTGCTGCTGGGATGCTGAACTCTAATTACCTGGAAGATTTGTCCCACGTGACATTCCCTATTTCTGGTATCCAGTATCCTGAAGGAAGGGGAATTCTGATATCGTCTCAAGGAGAACGAATGCTGTTGAGTATGATCAACGGGGAGCCCTTGACATATATAGATGGGGCCAACTATATAAAATCAGCTTTCCTATTCGGGGACATGATTGATAAACAATCTCAGACGAAGCCCAAGAAAGAAAACTGGGTTTTTACTGCTGGGTGCATGGTCATGCACCTGCCCATGATGCCGAGAGATTATCCTATCTCGGCGTTCTTCTATGCCACGCATCCCAGGAAGATGTCGTGGACCCTGACCCCTAATCTTCACGGCCAGCCGGGAATGATATTTTATCCGAAAGGATATGACCAAGGATTATTTGTGAGTCGCCCTTCAGGCCCTGTAATGCCTTTCAGGGGATTATTTTTGGGCAGTGTCCTGAGTGAAGATACTTCACTACTCCAACCAGTCCAATTATCGACTTTTTGCAATGACTTCATGGGGCATAGAGGAGTATACCCTAAGGTTAATCCTCGAACTAACGGGTGGCTTACCCCTGTAAATCTTCGATGGGCTCGTTTAGCTGCCTGGGCCCTGAAGCATTTTCAAACGGAGTTGGAGAGCATTGGTCTGTTCGCAACTGTGAGTGCTACCAGTGTTGGGCTGCCTCCCAACCCCAACCTATTTTTGGCTTTGATAGAGCGGTATATCTCGCTCATTGGGACTTTTGCCACTCCGCTAGGGGAGTTGGGATTGGCCCTTCACGAGATGACAGAGATTTCAAGACTGCCAATGGGGCATACTCCTTATAAAGAGTATGTTCCCACAAACAGGGAGCTGGGGGATACAAACCCTCGGGTAGTGGTAGTGTACCAGGAGCTAATGAGCCATTATCTAGCCTGTATCACCTTCTATAATGAGCCCTCTGATTTGGCTCATACCAACAAATGGGCGTCCTATCTCTTCTTTCATCAGGCCAGAGATGCTAAGCCAGACAAAGTGGTGGATAGCAGGGATAAGCCTTTGAGCCTTCTGAGCGTGCTTAATGCTCAAACAGTCAATGATCTTATTGAAGACACTGGGGCTTCAGATCAAGTTCTCGATGAGGGGATAGGGAATTAACCTGCGGGTACTAAAGCCTACAGTTATATGAGGCATTGCCGCAGGCCTCTGTCAAGGGAAGCTCAACTGGTTGGCTTCCTTTCTGTATGGCTATGCCGATTGGTAGTACCTGGCATTGCATCTTCGGATCACATTCATCATAATACCTTATGGCCTGCAGTGCATTTGGTGTTTGGGGCAAGGCTGGGCCTGCTCCCTGCCATGGTATGCCGGATACAAGCTGGCCTGAGGGCCATTACTGATGGACTGCTTGCAGACGAAATACGGCATGATAGTTTTCCCAGGGTAGAATTACCGTTCCTATATCTGATGGGATGGTTAATTCTTTATAATCCCAGGGTGATGTCTCCCGACTCTGCCAGTAGTTTGGGAAATAATTTCTTGTTGAATTACAAGAATTCCACTTAGAACGTGACCATCGTCGTAGACTGTCGACGAGCATAAATTTTGCTCATAGCTGAAAGTTCTTCTGTATTGTCCCCACTGTACATATCAATCAACAGGGGACGAGACTTCAGGATTCAGGGAAAGGGAAGACCGTTCTTTCTCTTGAAGCTTTTTATCGGTTGGTTTGTATTAGACCTTCCCATTTATTGTACAGAAGTGAATACCAATGCTTCTTGGAGCCCTATCTGCCTAGTCGGTTCGCCAGGCAGTTTGGGTATGACCAATTGCATGTGGGAAATGCCATCACCAGCTTCAAGTCCAGAGGTGGACTTATTGATGGAGTAAGAGGATGGCGGCACTTCATAATGGGTTATACTAGAGCAACCTTTATTGTACCCGCGACTTCACTCTCCATGGAGTTGCGCATCCTCCTTTCATACGCCTAATTTTTTGTGGCCATCAATACCTTTTATCGCGATTTTGATATGCGTAGAAGTTTTAGGATACCCTCTCATAGGTCCGCCGGAAGAGAGGAGGTCCCATCAGTTTCCTCTGACGAGGGTGAAGAATCTGTCGATCCAGATGAGTTTCTATTGACAGTACCGAGAGGCATAATACCTCCGCCTGTAGAGCCTCTTGTTATCTTTGGGAAGCAAAGGGCTCCTGTTCTGAAAGGGACTTCCCTCGTAAGAAGAAGAAGACTGTTAGTGGTCCTGTCAGGATTTCCAACCACGAGGCTCCTAGGAGTGAACCTGTTGTTTCCCCTGTTGGGGATGAACTTTTGACTAGAGATCCTTCGCCTATTAGAGAGGGAACCTCCACAGTTCCGGCTGGCAGTACCGGAGATTCTTTGCTCGAGACTGCTGTCGCTGCTACTGCTTTAAGTAGTGCTACGAAACCGCCTTCGAGGCCGAGCAAAATAACATTGCATATACCTTTGTCCCGACCAGTAACGGGAATAACCCCCGCCGCATCTATAAGTATATCCAGCAAGATTCTACCCGGTGAGCCTCGAGTGGATCTTGGTGAAGACCTGGAAGAATACCTGCCAGTGTCAGTCGGCACACCCCCTTCTCCAGGTATGACAGCTCGCTTAGCATAATTAAGAAATAATTTAGATGCATTGGCTGCAGACGCAACATATATACCATCAGCCATGGGTAAATATCGTCTTTATGTCTCTTTTAGAAAAATTAACATCATATTGATATTAACTTTTTCTTCTCTTCTTTTCAGGGGAAGACATCTACGGGGGGACAACGTCGACGCAACCTATGGCTTTGTTGCGGCTCCCGCCGATGAAACGACCGTGCTCGACCTTGAAGAGGCAACATTTTTGGGTGCTGGCTCGCACAATACAACCCCGATATCTTCAGAGGAGGATGAGCTTGTCATCATGACTATGCCTTCTATGTTGAGTACACCAACCACTTTGACCGTTGTTGGTGCCTCCACTTTTGTTACGCCATCTGCTGAAGCGACGACTGTGACGACACCCTCTACAGTCGTTCCTGGAGGGAGATTCATCGATATTGTGGTCACTCCCAGCGTCCATTCGGATTTTGCCATGCTAGTTGAGCAGTATACTAGCATTTTCTATATCACTTTGAAAATGTTGATATCAATGGTGCTGGAGAAGAGTCTAGGCTTCGAAGCTCTGAAGGCGTCCTCCCAGCTCTCGATAGCGCCGATTAGGAATTTTGACGACACTGGGAGAGCTGATGTGCTGGAGCAAATAGTTAATGGTTTAGAACAACCCATTAAAAATTATTTGCAACTATCCCAAGGCAGCATTGATGACTTGATTCAGGCTGAGTATGATTTCATGACTGCGAGGCTTGTTGGGGAGATGGAAACTCTGAGCAAGTCCATCGAGGCACAGCAAAAAGAGATGAATGAAGAGCATGCCGTATTGGGGTATGTCATTCCCCAGCTGTCTAAGTGCGAGGCCGAATATGAGGAAGAGGCAGCGAGGGTCCGCAAATTGAAAGATGAACTTGCTCAGGCAGAGGAGAGGGCTATCGCTTCATCGGCAGCTAGAGATGTGTTGAAGGACCGAATGGAAGCGGCTCAGCAGAACCTGACCCGTATGGGTGTTATCCATGCAGGTTTTATACATGCTCGGTCTGAATTGTCTGCCTTGAACAATGAGGATGCAAGGTTGGAGCGGGCTCGCGCTACCGTTTTAAGCTCCAGGAATGAGAAGATGGCCGCACTGGCACAGTAGATCCGTGATTTGACTACTCCTCCCCAATGATGTACCTTTTGCTTTTATATGTAACTTGCTCTTTCTGGAGATAATCAAGAGACTTTATCTGACTTTGGTGGACCTACCATTTTTTTGAATATAAATGATAGGTTAGGGTGAAAGTAATATCAGAGGTAATATGGACGTGATATACTTTCGGTAAGCTTCAGCTGGATATACCTATTCAGAGGTTATATGGACATGATAGAATATGATCCAACTAAATTTGTATACAAAACACTATCAGAGGTAATATGGATGTGATAGATTTTGAAGTTCCAAATTAGTTAAACATATCTATTTAGAGGTTATATGGACATGATAGAGTATGATCGAACTAAATTTTTGGACTTAGTGTTGTCAGAACGAGATCTTCACTATACTCCGTTGAGCAAAGGAGATTAACATAGTACCTCTTCAAAAATTTACCGTTGATAGGAGCCATTATTAGGTATCCGTTGGACTTGGCTAATCTGTAGGCGCCATTTGAAAACGTCGTTTCAATCACATAAGGGCCTTCCCATTTGGGCTAAAATTTACCCTTACTCTTGTGAGTAATGATCATTGGCCTTTTCACAGCTAGAACTAGCTCGCCAACTTTGAATACTCTTTCCTTCACTTTTTGATCAAAAGCTTTGGAAATGTGCGCCTGGTAGAATGCAATGCGCTGTTGAGCTAGGAGGCGTTTCTCGTCTAATCCTTCTAGCTCTTGAAACCGTAGTCGGTCATTATTTTCCTGAGTCAACTCGTTAGCCACTGCTATTCTGAGTGATGGAATTTGGATTTCGATGGGAAGAACTACTTCAGTCCCGTAGAATAATAAGAATGGGGTGCAACCTGTCGGTGTTCGTACCGTTGTGCGGTATGCCCAGAGACATTCTCCAAGCTTCTCATTCCAATCTCTTTTGTTCGAAAAAACAAACTTTTTCAAGAGTTTGATAATGGTTTTGTTGAAAGCTTTCGCCAGACCATTAGCTGCAGGATTATATGCCGTAGAGGCCATATTTTGTATTCAATTTTTATCGCAAAATTGATGAAATGCTTGGCTGATAAATTGAGGCCCATTGTCATGAATGATCCTTCGGGGTATCTCGAAGCGATAAATGACATGATGCTTGATGAACCTGATTATGTTGGATGTTTTCACCTCAGTAAGAGGGATCGCCTCTGCCCATTTGGAGAAATAATCCGTGATGGCCAATATGAACCGATGACCTCTGGAAGAAGACGGGTGAATAGGACCAATGATATCCATTCCCCATGCTTCAAAAGGCCAGGATGCAACCGTAGAATGTAAATGTTCAGAAGGTTGATGTATAAAATCTGCATGAACCTGACAGGCTTTGCATTGTCTTGCATATTTTATTGCATCTGTGATCATAATAGGCCAGTAATAGCCTATCCTCCTGATACGATCCTGTAGCTTAGGACCGGGTTGATGTGCTCCGCATACGCCATCGTGAGCTTCGTGGATAATCCGCTGTGCCTCATCATCGGAGAGACATCGTAATAACAGTCCATCGTAGGTTCGACAATATAGACATTGTGAATACGCATCAAAATAGAAGCGTAAATGATCATCTTTTGATGGATACTGCTTCTTTAGGATCCTCCGACAAGATTCCGTATGCCACAAAATCTATAAAGGGACTTCTCCAGTCTCTCTTGGGAGGGTCTGTGTTCACAGCGTAGCTGTGTTCTAAGTAAAAGTTGTTTTTCACACAAAATAAGTCTGTATTAAGAAGGATCACCGAGTTTTGCCTTCTTATAGCAGTAGCTAAATCTGCAGCTAGACTGGCCAAGGCATCAGCTTCCATATTCTGAGATCGAGGCACATGTTCTAGGAAGAGCCCTTTGAAAGACATGGCTATCTCGATCGTTGCTTGGTGATAAGGAATGAGGTCTAGATTACGGACTTCATATATTCCTCTGACTTGATTGACGGTTAGCAGAGAATCACCGAAGGCGTCCAGATATTCGACATCTAATTCCTTAGCAACTTGTAACCCGATGAGTAGGGTATTATACTCTGCCACATTATTAGAGCAAGGCTTGCTAAGAGAATATGCTCGATAGATGACGAGTTTATCAGGAGTGACCAGGACAATCCCTACTCCTGAAACCACGTTTCCCCTGGGAGCAGTCCTAGAGGCACCATCAAAGAATAGCTGCCATATATTATCTTCCATTGCAGAGTTATATTCTGCAACTTTATCGGGAATGTCCTCGTATAGTCTGGAGGTTTCCGGTATCGGATGAGCAGCTAGGAAATCAGCCAACGCTTGGCCTTTGATGGACTTCTGAGGGACGTACACCATATCATATGGTGTTAATAACATCGCCCAAGTCGCGAGTCAGGAATTAAGAACACTTGGCTTGTTCATCAATACCCGAAGAGGATTGATCCTGGAGATGATATGAATAGTCTGGCCTATGACATAGTGTCGCATTTTCTGAATGGCAAACACTAGGGCCAAGCATTCTTTTTCTACTGGATTGTATCGGTGTTCAGCTTCGACCATCATCCTGCTTAAATAGTAGATAGCCTGTTCATGACCCTCATCGTTCTTCTGTGCGAGGAGAGCTCCCAGAGAATGATCCATTGCTCGAACATACAGCAAAAACGGTCTTCCTATGACGGGAGGCACCAGAACTGGAGGGTTAGTGAGGTAGCATTTAATATCATTAAATGCTTGCTGACAGGCTTTGTTCCATACGAAGGATACACCTTTCTTCATGAGACGAGAAAAAGGCTGACATCTCCCAGAGAGGTTGGATATGAACCTCCGAATATAAGCCAGACGACCTTGAAATCCCCTGAGTTCTTTCAGATTACGGGGTGGTCGCATTTCCAAAATGGCCTTCACTTTATCAGGGTCCACTTGAATGCCTTTAGCGGTAATGACAAATCCCAGGAATTTGCCACTAGATACACCAAGAAAGGACTTTGTCGGATTCATTTTGAGTTGGTGTTGACGCATCAACTCAAACACCGTCTTCAAGTCTTGGATGTGATTATCCTTGATACGGCTTTTGACAACTATATCATCCACGTAATATTCCACTGTTTTGCGTAGGTGCTCATGGAATATGTTACTCATAGCTCGTTGATATATAGCCCCAGCATTCTTCAGTCCGAAAGGCATGACCATGTAGCAATATACCCCCAACGGTGTCCGAAAGGCAGTATGCTTCTCGTCTTCAGGATGCATCTTGATTTGGTTGTATCCTGAAAACTCGTCCATGAAAGACATGCGTTCAAAACCGCATGTATTATCGATCATGACGTCTGTGATGGGAAGAGGGAACTCATCTTTGGGGCAGGCTACATTCAGATCTCGATAATCGATGCAAACACGTACTTTCCCTATTTTCTTCATGATCGGGACAACATTGGCGACCCAGTCAGGATGTTGTTCTTCCCGGATGAAGCCACAGGCTATCAGCTTCCTGATTTTAGCTTCAATGGCGTCCATCATATCCGGACGAAACCGGCGTTGGTGCTGCTTTACAGGCTTCGAATTGGGCAGTATGTTGAGCTTATGAGTAGCCACCTTTGGATCAAGACCTGGCATATCCTCATAATTCCATGCAAAGACATTGATATATTCTTTTATCAGCTGGATTATTTCTTCCTTTTCTTCTTCGGAAAGATTATTACTGATAAATATCGGCTTTGGTGAAGTTTTATCCCCAACATCCACTTGGATAACTTTATCTTCGGTGGGAGGCTCTCTCTGCTCGAACCTAAGTTCCCACTGTGTATCTATCTGCTGTGCCTAGGAGTCATTTTTAAACGATTCAGATTCTTGTTCTTCTGCTTCGAAAGAATCTGTCAATACCGTATTTACTGATGATGCTCGTTCGAGGTCAACATGTGAACCGAAGGATGATGAGCCATCTTGAGAAGAGGAAAAAATATTCTCATTTGACTCAGAAGTTGTAAGGGAGACGGTATACTCTAACCCAAAATGGGTTCGTTGACAGTAGGGATCACCGTGCAATGGCATTCGCCTGCCTTTCCCGTGATTGAGGCCTGGTTCCAGCTTTAAGTCATAACCCATACTTTTTATAATTTTCAAAGCTTGCGGGCTATATCTGTGAACCTATATTTTACCAACATCGTTATTGGGAGAGTCTTCTTGTACAGTCGGTTCGTTGCGTATGCGACCGAAGACTATTGGATGTTGACTTCTGCGAGTAGGCAGGACTATAAAGATAGAGTCCTCATGTGGCCCATATATCTTGATGACATTAGATGGTGACGCTACTTCCCACACATACGGATGATAGGGATCTATAGCTTTCAAGAATTTCTGTGCTATAGGTTCTATATCGTTATGGAGAGAGGATTCCTGATTTGGAGTTTGAGCGTCAATGTACTGGAAAAGGGGATCTTTATTATCGTCAGAAACCACGTTCCTGGTTATATTTACATCAGTTGGCTTCTTGTTACGCCAAAGGTTGATGACCAGAGGTGGAGGTTTCTGGTTCAAAGTGGTCACTAAAGGATCACCTCCTTGTCCTGACTTGGTTTTGTTCAGGTGAATAGCCATGGGTTCCATAACCTTCGGACGAGTGGTCCGTCCTTTTACCTTGATTGACAGAGGTTGCTCGGCAGAGGGTTCTTCTGGTTCCCAGTGGAATTCCTCCTCTATCTTGCCTGACACCTCCTCCATGTAGTCTTGGGTGTACAACATGACATCGAAGTAGTAGGATTCTACTCCTTTAAACTGGTTAAGGTCAGCAAACTCTGTTTGTACTGTTCCTTAGGCATCTACATATTTGAAGCATTGATGTAGAGTCGAAGGAACGATGTTGTGATCATGGATCTACGGTCTGCCCAGCAGAATATTGTAGAACACTTATGAATCAATGACATAACATGTAGCCACTGATTTGAGGTCGCCAATCTGGATCCTCAGACGAATCTTCCCCAACGGCTTACTTTTCCTGGCGTTGAAGCCCACGATTGTAGTGGTGGTGTAAGCCAATTCGCTGGTAGGAATCCTCAGCGGTCTGAGCAGACTATGAGGGATGATGCTGATTGACGATCCCGGATCTATATGAATTCGGTCTACCACCATGGAACCAACATATCCGGTGTAATAGAGTGGTCTGTCATGCTTGTTATGTTCTAACAGTATGTCATCTTGAGTGAAAGTGATATTGGGGACCACTTCCATCACACTATGGCATTGAGGACATGCCACGGGTTCTTTATCAGGGGACTTGAGCTGGGTCAAGTATGCATTCGCCTGCATTAATGCTTCACTCAGGGCTTGACGAGTGTTTTTAGAGAGCCTGAGTAGCTCAAAAATGGACAATCTGGCTGGTGTATTAGCCACTTGGGCTAGGATGTCGAAGTTATACGGCTTCTCCAAATCTTTGTTTTGAATATTCTTCAAAGGTTTATCAAAGCGCACTTCTTTTTGCTTGCCCTTGTCCGCCGCAGTTGGTCTAGAAGGACCGGCTGCTGGTATATCAGGTTCCGATTCTTAAGGCTTGACAGCTGAAATGTCTGTCGTTGCTTCTTCCTGATTTCATCCATAGTCCTTGAGGTAGGCTTTCCCTGAACGGGTGCCGGTAGCCAAAGCCTCTTCTTCTGATGTAGAGGATGTTGCAACCATATGACATGGTTTATGCTTCGAGTTCTTTTTAGACTTAGCCTTAGCAGCTTGAGTCTCTTTCTCGATCTCTAACACCAGATTTGGATGAACCCATATAATCTTGCCACGCTGGGTAGTTAGGGGTACCAGATCATGATTTTGACCCCTGGCCGGAGGGAGATTAACGATGTTCATCATTGTCCGGGAAATAGGTACAACACCATCCAGAATTTCTTGAGGAGGCAGATTGCCAAATTGGAGAGAGATCATATTGGCGGTGACCGTCTTCTCGTTATTGTGCAGAGTGATAGCCTTGGCGTCGATCAGCTCCTGGAATTTCCTCTTTAGTATATAACACGCCTTTGTGGGGTGATGTATATACCTATGGAAAATACAGTACTTGGGGTTATTGGTACTACCGACTTCATTAGGCCGCTTTACCTCGGGGAGGGTAATCTTGCCGCTTTTGACTAGACACTCGAATATGCTCAGAATGTCATCATCATCAAAAGA
Organism: Iris macrosiphon; assembly: GCA_036927795.1. Classification (NCBI taxonomy): domain Eukaryota; kingdom Viridiplantae; phylum Streptophyta; class Magnoliopsida; order Asparagales; family Iridaceae; genus Iris; species Iris macrosiphon. The sequence goes on along the minus strand of JAYESA010000015.1, from coordinate 80,852,189 downwards.
ATATGACTCGATGGGCCTGGAAGTTCCAGATTTTGTCTGTGTGGTCCTGGAAGTATGTTGCCTGGATGTGTTAATCGCCAGAGCTTCTTTTCCTTTGGAACCACGAGGATGGTCGCTATTGGAAGATGATCGTTTCCCCTTGTCAGAGGCAGATATCATAATTCCATTATCACGCGCCTTCCGACTGTTATCTTCGGCGGCAACTGCTGAGATGATGAACGAGGGCCAATCATGGAACTGATATGGTCCTGTGAACACCGAGATCACTGGAAGAAGGTTCTTCATGCAAATGTCCACCAATGCCGAGTCTGGAACTCCGGGAGGCATTTGCAAAGTGGCTTGACGAAAACGTTCGATGAAGGTGCGAACATTCTCTTTTTTCTTCTACTTTACTTCGATGAGAGAGGACATAGACATGTCCATCCCTCCTTCGTAGAATCGCACGAAGAATAAAGTCTTGAAATCTTCAAAGGAGGAAATACAGTTGTCCGCAAGACTACGGTACCACTGATAAGCCACTCCCGAGAGACAGCCTTTGATCACTCGAGTGAGAAGGGCGTCATTCCCTTGTAATAATACCGTCATCATACTGAAGTAGTTCATGTACTGGCTCGATGATGTCTTTCTCTCAAACAAAGCCATGGCCTGTGGTTTGTATTTAGGGGGGAAAGTGATCTCATCCCAGATAACCGGGTAAGGTTGGTTGATTCCCAATTTCTTGAGCTGATCCTTATGCTTTAAGGCATCAAATTGGGCTTTCAATTCCCGTACTGCCTACATCGGATCTTTGGCCGGTAGAGGGACAGCGGAGTGGTTAGAGATCGGTTGTATTGTAACTCCAACAGGAGGCAATACATTCTCCGAATTAGGAAATAGAGCAGCTGCTGACTCTTGATTTAGAGCAGGCTCCTAGTTCGCATTGGATGGTGGCAAGTCCACCCCATACGTATTTGAGTCGGAGGGACCGATGCTTGAGCTATGGCGGCTATGTGTTGAGTCAGCATCATCTAGTGCATATTCTCCATCATGAACTGTATCTCTTTCAGAGATATCTCTAACACAGCGATCTGTTGCTCGGTACTTCTTGATGGGGAAGCCTCTTCGTAATTATCTTCAATGGCATAGACTCCCATTTCTTTGGATGTCATTGAAGGGTTAATATAGGTCTCTGTAGAGATTGACTCTATACTTTCAACATTTGATTTGGGAAACTGGCGACCCCCAGCGTCGGAATCAGAAGGGTACGAAGCCGGTTGTCGTGACCTCGAACGGGTGTTTCAGAATACCCCAGCTTCAATGTTCTCAAGGAGTCTGTCGAATCTTCTTTGTCTTAGAGTTCTAGAGGAATGACGTCTTGAATTTGACCTTCCTCTAGGAACGTGTGAAGCCATATTCACTGATGCATATGTAGGCTCTTCTTCCTGGAAAGACAAAGAGTAGTTCAACCGGTCGAAAACCGACCATTTTGCCTGAGAACAGCAATAATTAACTACAATTTTATGACTATTACAACAGTGCTCCCTATGAGGCGTAATAGACATATTGGAAGATCTCCTATCTTTGCGTTTCTGGATCAGCAATTCACACAAGTCAGGAGGATTAACAGAAGAAGAAGAAGAAGAAGAAGAAGAAGAAGAAGAAGGCTTATTTTACCCTTTTACATCAGTTGGAATTCGGATATTGGGAACCCCAACCCTTTCTCTGTCGTACGTATACAACAGTTCAGCCATATAAGTAGCAGCTAATCCATAAGGAGCGTATCTATCCACGAACTGGGTCTTCTTTACGCCGAGGGGCTTCTCCTGGCGTAATTTGGATTTTTGGTCAGGCTGGCGTAAAATTGAGGAAGTCCTCAATCGGCCATCATCTTCTCGTGTAACCTGGAGAGCAGGCAGATTCTTCTTTTGATGGCGTAAATGCCGAGAGGTTGGGAAATCTGCCACTTGTTTTCCCTTGTGTAGATTACAGGGACCATCTGCTTTTCCATGGAGAGAAGATGCATTTTTTACGCGCGGAACGCGTTTGGAATTTCTGAATAGGCGCTGAGGCATTATCAGAAATTTTGTCTGCCGCGTCACAGATGGGAGACTGAATTTTACACGCAGGGCGCAGAGCAGACTTTTGGGTTAGCACTGTGGCATGGCCAGAAGCTTTGTCTGCCACGTCACAGACGAGAGACTGAATTTTACGTGCAGGTTACGGAACAGACTTCTGGGTTAGCACTGTGGCATGGCCAGAAGCTTTGTCTGCCACGTCACAGATAGGAGACAAGAGTTTTACACGCAGAGAGCGCAGGTTGCGAAGCTACAACCTTGTCGGTCGGAGAAACCAGAGAGTCGGCAGGAATGGTAGGGGATGTCCTGGGCATCCACACTTTGCGCAATTTTCTGTTGTCTTGGACAGAAAGGGAGTGAGAGCTACCCCCTGCTCGAAGCATGTCTTCATAGGCGGATTGGTCGAATTGGATGACCAAGGTCTTCTTCATTGATCCTACTAATACTGCATCGTGTTGAGCAATTGCTTTCTCGTCAGATGAGAAAGATGTCCCCAGCAGAGTCGCCATCTTGTGTTTGATAATAAACGAAAGAAATAAAAATAGGCTTATACGAAACCCTTTCTTAGGTTTACAAACAAGAAGTACTATTAATCCTATACGAGGATGTTAAGTACTAAATTTAATCTGGGTAAATATTGCTATAGGAGTCTGATCTGCGGTCGATCACTTTATCCCTTGGACCACACGATGATGAAGAAGTGTTGTAGAAGAAAGAATAGCTTCAAAGATTGCAGGAGGGAGTAGATGCTCGATGCCAAGATCGCCGACCAATACTCTCTGTATGAAATCCGACCTCTCTCCCTTCGATTTTTCCGACCTTAAGTTCTCCAGCTCAAAGTCTTTGACCTCTGTTTTACCAATTCTTCGACCCTGGACCTCAGTGGACGGAGGTCTCTATTTATAGGGTTTTAGTGACAGTAACCGTCTAGTCGGCGTAGAAGCCGGACAGTGGAGAGTGTGGCACTTTTTACGCGACGGTTATAATAATTGTCACCCACGTATAAATAATCTTCTGAATAAGCGTGTGATGTGTGTCCCATTAAGAGATAATGCGTATAACTGCTGCGAAGATCACGGCATGCAAGCCACGTAGGTAACTGCCCCTCGCGTAGAAAAGGTTGGCGTAGAAGCCAATGACTGTCATCATGGCGTATAAGTCGAATAGTTGTCAAGTTGGCGTAGAAGCCAAGTAGTTGTCAAACTGGCCTAGAAGCCAGGTAGGCGTAGAAACCTGATGCTGCATGGATAGGTAGCTAGCGTAAAAGATTGCCGATCCTCCTTCCTTGACTGAGGTCTTGAGCGTATTCTGAACCAAATAGCCTTATCACGCATCAATACAAATATAGCCTCAGTTGGCGTATTCTGAGGAGATAGCATACGGCGTACTCCTATAGTTAAAAATAGCCAGGTCGGCGTATTTCAAGGAGATAGCGTACAACGTACTCCTATAGTTGAAAATAGCCAGGTCGGCGTATTTCAAGGAGATAGCGTACAGCGTTCTCCTATAGCTGAAAATAGCCTGATGGCGTAATATGCAGAGGTGATGATGTGGACATATTAGCCGTAATTATGGCTCACCTAGTCTTTTGAAAGTAGAACCAAATCTCGCACATTAAATGCAGAGATCTGCCCCCATCACGCGCATTAACTGCAGAGACGTGCCTCGAGCTCTGTACGAAGAGCAACTTTTGACGTGGAGGTTTGTTTCGTCTTCTGCTGAGCATAAAAGCTCACATCCGTCTGTAAAAAACTAGGCAGCGTATTCCCTTGAATGCGTAAAAGTAATTTGTATCAAGGAAATGTCACTAAACGATGGTTTGGGTCTCTGTGCTGAATCATCATTACAGCCGCCGTCTGGGTAGTTGTGCAGTACTCTTTGTCAGGAGTCAGGTTCATTATACTGTCTGACAGGTTCATTCAAGGGATACGAAGCGTTCCTCGTACAGCTCATTCGAGGGATACGAAGTGTTCCTCGTATAACTTCTCACTGCATTAAAAGCAGATAGGTTTTACGCCAAAGTGGCGATGTAGCAAACTTTTTACGCTGAAGCAGTCTGGAGACACTGTATTACGCGGGTTGTTCTGGAGAAGCTCTATTGTTACGCCAATGGCTCTGAAGTCATGCTTTACGCTGCCATCTACTAAAACTCTGCTTTACACGGATTGTGCGTATAATTTTTCCAGCGTATTTTTTATGCTTCTACACCCCGTTCTCCCCATCTCTCTCTCTCTCTCTCTCTCTCGATCTATATATATATATATATATATATATATATATATATATATATATATATATAACTACCAAACCCTAACCCTAGTCCCGACCTCCGGCCGTCCCCCCGACGCTGCCGACCCACCGCAGCCGCGCCGCAGTCGCAGCCGCCGGCGATCGTCGCCCGCCCGCGCGTGGATGTGCACAGTAGTGCTGCCCCGAGTCCCCATCTTTCAGGTGATGTATCTCCCTCATCTCTCGTCCTTTTCTCGAGCGGTTTGTCCGTATACGTTCACAACCTAACCCTCTAGGATTTTTCTTCAAGCGGGACGAGTTTTCGTGTCCCGGATTGGTCAAAAAATTGACCGAAATTTGGCCAAAAAACTGACCAAAATCAGTCCAGAATTTCAACACGAAACCCCCATGTTCATGCCTAAATTGCCACCAATTTGTTTAATATTTTTAAAATATAATTAAAGGATCTTATTCTCAATATAACCGAGAATTTTTCTATTCTTTTACTTTTTATTAGTTTGCTTGAATTGTTAAATTATTCGGCCTCCAAAACGACCAAAAACTTGATATTTTAAAATTAACATTTTGTGATACGGAGTGCGTTCCGCCAAACGGGACTGCCTCGTCGTGTACCAATTACACCAAAAGGTGCATATTGTATATCATGACGTGTGAGATTTCACGAAAGTTGATTCAGATGTGTGTGCGCGTCGGAATCAACCAGTATCCGTAAAAGTCCATTTATCACAACTTTTGCAAAATACCATCCCATTTTGTGTGCGCTTGTTAGAATGTGACGAAACATGCGCCATTGGATTCGTGGTATCACGCTGGTATTGTGACCCAAGTTTCACGCGATTCTGAGACAGTTGACCAAGCCTCCTATTCGCAGGCCCCACGAGTTGACTAGAAGGGCGAATTTGTGATCGGCTCAACGGAATCCAAAATTGGATATACCGTTGAGTTCGTATCAACGTTTAAAATTTGTTTGACCTATAATTTGTACTATTTAGAGATCTTTACCTCTGGCACGCATTTTGGTGCAAAGTGGGCCACATGTGGACCACTCTTTGACCTGAAATTACCGTTTTGCCCCTGTGTCCAAATTAGACGAAAGGGTAGTGTTTTCTAGCTATCTCGCTTATTCTATGAACGTTGGTGATGTTTATTTCAGCATCCGGAGATATTCATTCTGGTGCTATAGTTTTTGAACCCTTGTGCCTAACGTTTGGACGCTTACACTTCGCAGCTTTCTTGCCAAGCAAGATACCTTGCCAAATTGCTTATGATACTTTATATGCTTATCATATTTTATATATTCATTATATATGTGTTTTTTTAGTCATAATTATATACTATATATATGTTGACACACACTTGACAAATAGTATCATAGGAGGGGAGGACAATCAGTAGGCGTATGGGCTACCCACTCTGGTAAACCATAGTAACTAGCACGCACTACGGTAGTTGTGTCGCGATGGTCGCTACCCTCGTGGTATGTCGGCTTCTGGTGTCACGATGGTCGCTACCCTCGCGGTATGACGGCTTATGATGTTCATGGACGTGTGTGTGAGTTGTGAGATAGATAGAGTATCCTACACCTACCCATATGTCAAAATGGTTGTCCTCACTATGCATTTCATATAGATTCTCTAGTACAACGTACGTATATATTTTTTGTCTATTATGCATGTTTACTGGATTTAATTGACATGCTTCTATGTATCTTGTTACGTCCCTCTGAGGACCTGGTCCCTTTCCAAGTATAGACGATCTTGACTATTCGCAGGAGCATGGATCAGGACTTGCTACTTCGTTATCTTTCGAGGAGGTCTTCTCTTTGAGTCTCATTGTTCAGTAGATGTACTTATTTTATTTCTTTTATATTCTAGTTTGGTAGTGGATTTGTCTCCACCCAACTACTTGTTCTTATCAAGCATTTTATACTTGATTCAGTTATATAGTTGATTGGTTATTTGATTCTGTGGATGAGATCTAGTTATGACATGTGACTTGTGATAATATATATACCACATATGAGTTAATATTCCTAATACAGCGTACGTGTGTATTATGGTATCCATATATTGGAGTTGTCATATACATACGGCTTACATGCTTACGTATTTCTAGTCCTACGTATTTTGGGACTAGGGTATGAGACATATGTACATGACACACATACAACTCAAATTGCTTTGTACCAAACACCTATAGAGCTCAAACTAGCGATTCTCCATGATACTCAATGGTACACCCTCATAAATCATTGGTACACCAATCTAATCACCTAGAACCAATTCTAATATATATAATATAGTATGAAATCAATTAGGATAATGAAAAATAATGCAACCCATAAGAACGCCATCAATTAGACAAAAAAACTCCAAATTAGAATCCCATATCACACCGTATCATACCTTATCATGACACGACCTATCCGTACCCAATTGTGGACATGTATCTACCCTCACAGGACCAATCTATTTCTAATTAGGTCTACCAAACCTAATAACAAACACTTGGTGTCCCATTCTCGGATTTCCTCCAAAATTGACACCAAACTCAATGTAGAAATCTCAATAAGGGTCAATAGGAGTTCAAACTCCTTCATATGGGTAGATTTAATGCATAGGTACATTCTATATGCTCTAAAATATTAAATGGAACTAATTAGAGAGAGGGATTTCAGAATTTACCTATTGGGAGATAGTTTTCCAATGAATAGCCAATAGGACACGATTTGGACACAAATACCAAGCCCAGCTCTTTCTTCTCCAAAGTTCCTTGCAACCACTAGCTTCTAATCTCCTTAGATGTGAGGATGAGGAAATTTGAGAGAAATTTATGAAGAATTTGATGGAGGGATGAACAATTTGGGAAAGAACACTAATTGGGAATAAAATAGAATGAGTGAATGGAGAAGAGAGGGAGAGATTCACCCTCAAAATAGGACCGGCCCCCTCTTTCCCCTTTCCCAAGTAATGTGAATAGTCTAGAATGCCCCTAGTAGGTTATCATGAAGAATTAATTAGTTGAAGCCTATAATCCTAATGTGGGTTTAATCTAATTTTTAATTAAGGAGAATGGTTAACTTAGATTGAGGCTAATGTGATTAGTCCAATAAGTTGGTTAAGTTGTCATGTCTACTTGGTTAGGTCCACTAGGGTCTTTTCTAACTAAATAATCTAATCCCTAACCAATACTAATATTAATCACAAAATATGGCATGCACATTTATATAAATAGAATATAACCACATTATTTATGATAAAATATAATATAAAAAAATATTCCTATTCTAGAAATGTGGTAGTGACAGTCGAATGGACACTTTGACCACATAATGACAAGGCCGCATAGGGCCGTAGCCGCATATGAGGGAACACGTGGCATGGCACATCTGACGAAGTTATTAATGCACTGATGTAACTTTTCGTCCTTTTATGAGGTGTCGCCTATCATGATTCTCGAGGCGCTCTAGGTGATGAGTGGTGTGCCAGAACTTCTAACAGGAATTGAATGTTGTGTCAGAAAATCTCATCCGGTCCCTTACTTCGTGGTTGTTCAGGCCGTATGGGATCTTCTTATGCGGCCCCCAATTCCTTGGTTGTTCGGGCCGCATGGGCTCTATTTGGCTCCTCTGCGGCATGCTTTCACTTTGAGGGTGCATGGGCTCTATGTGGTCTGCATGGCTTTCAGATTTTTATGCTTCTACAAAAAGGATATAGGAAAAAAAACCCTAAAACATAGGAGAGTTCTACTATACTAGTAAATTCACGTGCATTGTACATAAAATAAATTTTTTCTTCTGAAATTAATATAAAATTATTTAAATATTTAAATTATGATTTATTACATATATATATTTATATTTTAATTAGAATTTGTTATATATTTGATTATATTTTAATTATAATTAGTTTTGAATATATTTCTACTTAAAGAGTCTTGAAATTGGTTAGCTACGTAATATTATATATTTATAAACAAACATGTCTTCTAACTCATGTGGTTAAGGTAGAAGGTATTCTCTCTGGTTTGTTGAGTTTGAATCCATGTAGTGATATTACTAACAAATTAAAAAAATTTAACAATTTTTTTACTTAATATATTTTAAAAAATTAATTGATGATATACATACGGCTTAGGCGGCTCACTTTTGAGCCATTTTGAAACCTCATTATTATGTATGTATGTATGGATGGATGAATGGATGGAAGATGGAAGATTATAGTATAATTTTTTTCCCAAATATTAGAGCATCTCCAACCCTGTTGTGAGTTTGGACAAATTATGAAGTTGACATGGCAAATGCATCCATAGGAATCACTTCTTATTTCGAAATTTCTTATTTCAACAATTATGAATAAATTCTTATTTCAATAATTTTATCAGTTGCCACAAAGGAATCACAACTTCTTATTTCAAAATTCTTTCTCCAATACAAATGTGAAATAAATTGTGAAGTTGACATGGCAATGACATGTCAAAGACAATGTGAAGTTGGTTTTCTAGATCTAGACAATGGACTTCATAATGCTTTACATCCACATCATCAATTATGAATAAAAATATTTATAAAAAAAGAAAAAAGTGAAAAAATTGTCTTGAAAGTTGGAAAAAGTAGTTTTTATTGTCTTCTCAATACTTTTGCATTAGAGAACACTTTTCTATCTCATTGTCTTGTATGAATATACTCTTGCCACATAGAAAAAAATTGTTAATAAGGCAAGGGATGGGGATAGAAAAATTAGTCCCCCGAAAGTGTTAATGGAACGGGGATGGGGAATGCATTATTTAACGGGGACGGGAATGGGGATAAAAATTGAAACCCGAATGGGAATGAAAATGAGAACGGGAATGGAGATTCGAATACTATTCGGAGATGGGGATGAGGGGTATGGTCCCTGTCCCCAACCCACCCCGTTGCCATCCCTAATCACAACACAAAAACAAGACGACAATAGGGACCTGTTTGGTTTGTTGAAACGGTGGTGAAAGTGGAAAGAAATATGCAACTAAGCTGAACTCGCAAGGGTTCAAGTGTTTGGTTGGTTCTTTGAAACTCCAAAAAAAAAGTGTGAACTGACCTTCATAGTTCATGTCCCCCTCTTTTTTATTCACTTTCACCTCCACCGGTTTTGTGGTGAAACTCACTGAAAAATGAGAGAGAGGGACACCTTTCCAACAACAACAAAATCTGGTGAAACTCGCTTTAGGTTTAAGTCACCCCCAACTGACTCTCCCGCGACATCACTGTGTAGAGGATGAGGAAGGTGAGGAGGCCGAGCTCCTCCGGGATGTAGCCGAAGAGGCTGAGGCCCTGGAGGGAGATGAGATTGAGTTCTCCGGCGAGCCTGACTTCGACCTCCATCTTTCCCACCTACGTAGACGTTCGGACCTCGAACCTCGTCCGTCCCTCTTTGCCGCCGTCGACGGTTGCGTCTGCACCAGGAACGAGGCCGGCGGCTTGGCCGGGGATGGGATAGGGTTATCTGAAGAAGATGACTCGAGAGAGAGAAGAAGAAGAGGAGGAGGAGGAGGACTCCAGAGGAGTGGAGAGAGAGAAAGATTGGGAAAAGTGGAATCAGATATGAAGGGGGTTGGTAGTGTGTGAATCACAGTAGTTTAAAACTTGTTAAATTAGTATAACATTTATACAAAATAATAATAATAATAATAATAATAATAATAATAATAATAATAATAATAATAATAATAATAATAGTTTATAATTTGTTAATTTTTGATTTTAAATACATGATTTTTTAATTATTTATATCATAGTCTTAAATTTTTAATCCATACCAAAAAAGGAATAATATTAGTTGGAGTAAGTCTACCTAGGGTTACCACATCTCCAATCAACATTTACTTTCAACAACCATCCAAACAACGAAACTCATTTTTATTCCACTTTCATATTTTTCAATTCCACCAACCAAACAACTTTTAGAAAGTTAAAATTTATGCGCACGTATCGTGCATGCAAACTCTATTTTTTATTTTCGTACTTTCGTACAACCAAACAGCCCTAGGGTTGGAGATGCTCTTATACAACTAGACAAAAGAAGGCTGTTGATAAGGGAACTACTAAATTCACTCGGGGCTAGCCTAGTATTGGGGCTAGCCCAGTTATGAAGAAATTTTACTCAGGCTAGTCCTAACTCTTCACCTCCCTCCTCCTGCTCCCTCCGTGCTCCACCGCCGCCCCCGCGCGTAGCAGCGGCCTCGTCCTCCACTACGTGAGCGCTCTGCGTCCTCCCCCGTCCTCCACCGCTGCCTCCCGTCGTCGCCTCCGCCTCCTCCCCCGCCTCCCGTCGCCTCCTTCCCCTCCCGCTCCTCCGCCTCGTAACCCCCTTTCGGTGCTCGACTACCTCGGCACCCTCGGCGTCCGTCGCTCCTCTCTCCCCTCCTTTCTCCTCCGCTACCACCAGGTCCTCCACTCCAGCGTCATGGAGGACTGTCAAAATTTTGACAGTTCTTCCAATTTTGACAGTCCTTCCAATTTGAAGGACTATCAAAATTTTGACAGTCCTAATTTTTTAGACTGTCAGTAAAATGCATTTAAATGCAACCTAAAACCAGTAACAAATAAGTTAATTTCAATAAACCATATCTGATCCGTTTACTAACTGAATACTGTATAGTCACATAGACATTGATCAGATGACATGAATAATAGCACAATGACAAAGAAAAATAACAGCACACTGGAAACCAAAAAAGCAGAAGAAAAAATGGAAGGACCGTCAAAATTTGACATATATGTTGATTTTTTAGGACTGAAATTTTGACAGTCCTAAAAATTCAACGTATATTTTTAGAACTGTCAAACTTTTGACAGTCCTATCAATTGGAAGGACTGTCAAAATTTTGACAGTCCTAAAAAGTCAATATATATTTTTATGACTGTCAAAATTTTGACAGTCCTAGGTAGGACTGTCAAAATTTTCACAATCCTGATTATAAAAAACTGTTTTTTTATATAAAGTAATATATTTATATATAATTGTAAAAAAAGGGAGGAGTTTGGGGAAATTATGGGGAGGGGAAGAACTCGCTAACTCAGTTGGCGAGTTGTTGGGGCCCGCCAACTGAGTTGGCAAGATACATGCAGGCCGCCAACTCAGTTGGCGAGGCATGCTGAGTTGGAGGCTGTGCCCGCCAACTAAGTTGGCGAGTGATGGTTTATGGGGGGGAGGCAGTGACCGTTGTACTCTGCTCGCCAACTCAGTTGGCGAGTAAGGATCCATTCACATACTTGGGAAGCACTATAGCCGTTGCACAACGGCTATTACATTCAACACTCTCACTCTATATATTTTCTATCTCAATCAAATCATCCAACACTCACTCTATTTCCTCTCTTCCCTCTAGCAAATTCTCCAACACTCTCTCTGTCTCTCTGCCTCTAGCAAAGCTTCAGTCAAAGTTTTGCCTGCAGCTAAAGTTCATCTGAGTTTCCTGTAGCAAAAGTTCTCAACCGTCATGGATCGTAGCGTAAGAATTATATGCTCGCACGTCGGTAAAGTAAATGGGTTAAATTACGAAGGAGGAGAAAGTATAATTTTTTTAACTTATCCGAATATTAATTTTGAAAATATACGTAATCATATTATTGAACGTTGTTCTATTCATTATGATTTTATTCTGAAGTCTATTTTTTGTTCTAATTATTTTTTGATAGATAGTGAAGATGCATAGAATTATATTCTTGAGATTAATTCACAATCACGGTATATAAAAATATACGTTATTAAAGTAGCAGCAACATTAGATAATAGAAATAATGAATATTTTTCTGAATATCAGCATGTTAGTTCGGGTGCTAGTTCTTCTCAACAAATTGTTTCATTTTTCCAAGAAGGTCATTCATCAGATGAATCTAACCATGATGATGATAGTGACAACGACGATGGAAATAGTGATGATTTAGTTGAAAATATAGACTATACGGTAGATGATGATGTTGTAAAAGCTATAACTGATGAAGTATTTAAGGGACAATCATTTCCTAGTCGTTCTCACTTTAGAAGCTTTATAAGTAATTTAGAAATTAAATATAATTTTATTTGTTCAGCTAGTGTTATGAATAATGCTCGTAGAATTATATATAGCTGTGATCAACCGAATTATAATTGAAGAGTATATGTCAAATCTATTGGAAATGACGATATAGTTAAAGTTAGTACATTAGAAAATCGTCATTCTTGTTTAGGAAGACTTAGTACAGGACGTCATCGACTAGCTACCGCTGCATGGATTAAAACCATGATAATTGACATTATTAGAGATAACCAGTCATACAGTCCATCACAAATTGTTAAAGATATATATAGGGAGCACCATATACGAGTTAGTTATTCCAAAGCCTGGAGAGCCCGAGAGACAGCATTAGCTGAAATTAATGGTAGTTATGATGAGGCATACGCTAGTCTTGAGGAGTATTGTTATAGAATTATGGAGACAAATCCAGGTAGTACATGTTTTATTAAAACTGCCAAAAACAATAGCTTCCAATGAATTTTTATTTATTTTAAGTCATGTATTGATGGATTTTTAAGGGGCTGTTTACCAGTTATTAGTACTGATGCTACATTTCTTTCGTCTAAATATCAAGGTATCTTATTTATTGCTTGTGCTCATGATCCTAACTATCATTATATCCTATAGCTTATGCTATTGCTGAAGGTGAGAATAGTGATTCTTGGTCTTGGTTTTTAAATTCTTTTAAAATATCTTTTGAAAGTTGTTTTAATGATTGGAGTACAATTTTATTTATATCTGACAAGCAAAAAGGATTAATAAATGCTGTTCGTGCTATTTTTCCTGCATCTCCTCACTTTTTTTGTATTCAATATTTTAAACGAAACATGAAAAAAGTTACCAAAGAACCAGTATTTCAACACTTGTTAGACTCGCTTTCTAGATCATATAATGGAAACGGATGCAGAGAGTATGTTTGATATAATTAAAGCCGAGAAGATAATTTTGTACGATTGGCTTATTGTTATAAACGATAAAAGTCGTCGATTTGAACATTGGATAACAGCGTATGCTACTTGTCCTAGATTAGATATTAACACTTTTAATCTTGCTGAATATTTTAATAGCTGGATTAAGAAATTACGAGATAAGCCAATAACAATACTTCTCGATGGTATTAGAGCCAAGATTATTACACTTCATGACAATCGTAAAAAGAATGCTGAAAATATAGACACAGATTATTGTCCGAAGATGTTAAAGAACATGGCTTCTATTATCAAAGAGAAGAATCACCTAGAAATATTAGCTATTGATAGTTATAAGTTTGAAATAATAGACCGTGCAACAAGTAAAACCTACATTGTTAATATAACTGACAGATCTTGTACATGTTTTAGATGGTACCATACTTATATACCATGTATACATGCATGTTTTGTTTGTAGATATTGCAATATTAGTATTGATAATTTTTATCCTGCAGTATTTTCGACGGAGACCTTGAGAAGTGTATATGTACCAAAAATGGAGCCAATTCTAGTTTCCTACAAGATCCAAGCTCCTTTGGTTAGAGGATAAATTGGGGTACCAGATGTAAGACACAAAGCCGGAAGACCAAAGAAGAACCGCATCAAACCCCGGGATTCATCGACGAGATATCTACGTTGCAGTAATTGTGGTGCTATAGGACACAACCGAAGAAGATGTACTAGTCAACCGAGAGAGTAAAATAGAATTGTTCAATACAAACTTAAAAATATTGTAATAGTGAGTCTGATAATGAAAGTCTACTTAAGAATTGTTCAATACCCCAATATTGAAATCAAACATTATTACAAATCATACAAATATTACAATCATACATTGTTACAAATTATCTACTCATCCTCCTCCTCATCTTGTTGAGTTTGGATAGGCAGCGGTGCTGTTGGAGTCGAAAAAATTGTGTGAATATCTGGTAGCTTTCATCTCCAGCAGTCTGGTAACTCGGGCCCGCTCTAGCAGTCTGGTAACTCGGTCCTGCTCCAGCATACTGGTAACTCGGGCTCGCTCCAGCATACTGGTCACTCGGGCCCACTCCAGCATACTGGTAACTCGGTCTCGCTCCAGCATACTGGTCACTCGGGCCCGTTCCAGCATAATGGTGAAAAGGGTCCTCTGCAGTATCCCTCCGACGACGATGAGAGTGTCTCTGTCGTACTAAGCCGGTCGGATAGTCTGGTGGAAGACGTGATTGTACTGGAGGCATTTCAGGTTCCCGTCCAATACCCAGATGATCAACACGAGTCACAAGTTCCTCCATAAGAAGCCGACTTTGTGGGGAAAGGTTTATATCAGGTTGTTGTAAATGTCGTCGGTATACACCACTCTGAAATATGAAACTTATAAATTAATATATTTATCATATCTATGTATATGTATTTTTGAAAGTATAATGAAGTCATACCAAATCATGCATGCCATCGGCAAAAGCACGCAGAGTAGAATCATCTATGGATCTACTCTTGAACCTTTGCTCCTCATATTGGTATACTCGGTTGCTCATAAGAGGGCATCCCCACTATTGCCTATAGTCCAGGTTACCCATGTCTGCATAATGTAAACAAAATTTTAGCAAACTATTTATACTAAATCAATACGAATAATGAGTAACTTATAACTTACATTCCTCAGCAGATCTTAGTCTGGGAGACATGTCCCTCACACTATAATTCTCGAACCGATTATTCCAGTCAGTAACGAGACCAATGATTAGTTGTAATGCATTTGCTACCTCATAACCGACTGTCGGTAGATAATCGGAAATTATTGGGCTCATTCTGAATTGTCGAAAAACACGGTCTGCCGGATGGTACATAGTGAACCGATCATATATAATATGAGATCTGTGTAAAGTAAACGCATATGATGTCCTCTTGATTTCTGGAGCATCGTCTTCACATGAGTAAGGTAACCAGGTAACCTATTTAAAGATATTGTATCAAATAGATGTGATGTTTATCTACGATCAAAACTGAAATAATTTAAAGATATTTATTAGATATTTAAAAATTACCTCATGATACTGCAGTGTATCAAATTGGCTACGATAAAATGATACACTCCTGTATTGGTAGTGTTGATAATCCACTACATCTGTGGGCCAGCGCATAGCAACTGGAAATACTCCAACATCACTGAGAATGCTAGTAATAGGCCTACCAATATAGAAGTGCTCGTAGGACCAGAACTATAAAACAAAAATATGACATTAGTACAAACAAAATTTGCGTATAAATTTACTCTAACTTTTTTAGGTCTATCATTCATACCTGAATCAGTGAAATACATCCACAAATACTCTTGCGATTGGATCTCACAAATTCTGTCAGATTGGCGTATAAAAAGGCAAGAGTAGTAGCTCCCCACATAAACAGAGCAGATATGCTCTAGTGCAATGAATGACCTGGATATATTAAGTGTTATATAGACACTAAATTAAGTCATAAACAAATTTACTAATAAAAATACATACCCGCATTTCATCTACATCAACCACCCCGTCAATAGTGTGATGTAGGTCCATGAAGTTGCCACGAAGCCATGTAAACTTCACAAAATTGTTACCTTTTATACCAGATGGAGGGCTAACACCGAGATACCTCCTTATCAGATCAGATCCCTTTAAGTGCGGATCAAAATATATAGCGTCACATTAAATGGGTAACCCTAGTATATTTGCCACATCAAATAGGGTGATCATCATCTCGCCGAATGGGAGTTGGAAAGTGTTGCGTTCAGGCCACCAACGCTCCGCAAGACTTACAACTAAATGAAGATTGTGGATTAAATATCTAACACGATCTATATAGTGGAATCCAAAGGATTCCACCAAAGCCTTTTGGACCGAATTTAGCTCCCACGTACGATAATTCCTTTCGGTCCGCCAATGTACATGGATCCGGGTTCGTAAACCAAGATCATAGTCGTATAACTATAAAAAAACATGCATTATATTTTGTGTATAAATTACTAAACTTGGAAACTTATAATTTCAAAAATTACCTCGCCAGTAAATATCCGACTAGAAATGTGGTCTTTACGTTGCTTAATAATAAGCTGGGTAGTCGGTCCACTAGGAATACGACCGTCATTGTGGTTAGCCATCTCCAAAAATGTTGATTATAAGATGAAGGGGGATTGCTAGGAGGAGGAGGAGGAGGAGGAGGAGAAGTGTTGTGAGTAGGAGGAGGAGGAAAAGAAGAATTGGTGTGAGGAGGAGGAGAAGGAGTTTAGGTTAGTTATAGGGAGGGGAGGGGGGGAAGTTGAGGGAAGGGGGGGTCTCCGAGAAGGGGAAGAGTCGGCTCGGCTGGGTGGTCTCCGAGGAGTCAGGGTATCCGAAGCGGCGTGGGAGGGGAGCATAGGTGCCCGCCAACTGAGTTGGCGAGTTCCTCTCGAACTCTGGGGCCCGCCAACTCAGTTGGCGAGTTCTCCCCCTCCCCATAATTTTTTCAAATTCCTCCCATTTTTTTATAATTATATATAAATATATTACTTTTATTAAAAAATCGTAAAAAAATTAAGAGTAGACAGCCCCGAGTAAATTTTGGGAGTGGCAAACTTGTAATTATCAATGGTAAATATTTGGACTGTCCGAGTAAATATAGTAGTGCCCTTATCAACAGCCCAAAAGAATATCAATAACATTTTCAACATACTAGTATATACGCACGTGCGTTGCACGTATTTCATATTACTTGGAAAAAAATAGTTTATTAAAAGAGCAAACGACAATTTCTTAATTTTTTTATAGGTGGAAATATAATAGGCAGGAGCATGAAAGTTGGGAGAAATTAAATGACGGGAATAGGAAAGGTTTCTCTTATCTCTTGGGTTCATGTGCCTACTTTGCATGCATTCTTTATTAACTTTTGTTTTATTAACTATCATTCCCCAAGTTGCCTCATGCATGCATACATACATTGAATACGTATTTAAATACTGTTTTTAATTACTTAGATATCCTTATCAACGTTAATACATATGGAAATGTAATGAAGGGTATTTTTGGAACGAAATTTTTTCACGGTGAAGCCTAGTTTTGGCATTATATAGTAGAATAGATTTAATACGTATTTAAATACTGTTTTTAATTACTTAGATATCCTTATCAACGTTAATACATAATGATATGTAATGAAGGGTATTTTTGGAACGAAATTTTTTCACGGTGAAGCCTAGTTTTGGCATTATATAGTGCAGGGTACGGAACAGACTTCTGGGTTAGCACTGTGGCATGGCCAGAAGCTTTGTCTGCCACGTCACAGATAGGAGACAAGAGTTTTACGCGCAGAGAGCGCAGGTTGCGAAGCTACAACCTTGTCGGTCGGAGAAACCAGAGAGTCGGCAGGAATGGTAGGGGATGTCCTGGGCATCCACACTTTGCGCAATTTTCTGTTGTCTTGGACAGAAAGGGAGTGAGAGCTACCCCCTGCTCGAAGCATGTCTTCATAGGCGGATTGGTCGAATTGGATGACCAAGGTCTTCTTCATTGATCCTACTAATACTGCATCGTGTTGAGCAATTGCTTTCTCGTCAGATGAGAAAGATGTCCCCAGCAGAGTCGCCATCTTGTGTTTGATAATAAACGAAAGAAATAAAAATAGGCTTATACGAAACCCTTTCTTAGGTTTACAAACAAGAAGTACTATTAATCCTATACGAGGATGTTAAGTACTAAATTTAATCTGGGTAAATATTGCTATAGGAGTCTGATCTGCGGTCGATCACTTTATCCCTTGGACCACACGATGATGAAGAAGTGTTGTAGAAGAAAGAATAGCTTCAAAGATTGCAGGAGGGAGTAGATGCTCGATGCCAAGATCGCCGACCAATACTCTCTGTATGAAATCCGACCTCTCTCCCTTTGATTTTTTCGACCTTAAGTTCTCCAGCTCAAAGTCTTTGACCTCTGTTTTACCAATTCTTCGACCCTGGACCTCAGTGGACGGAGGTCTCTATTTATAGGGTTTTAGTGACAGTAACCGTCTAGTCGGCGTAGAAGCCGGACAGTGGAGAGTGTGGCACTTTTTACGCGGCGGTTATAATAATTGTCACCCACGTATAAATAATCTTCTGAATAAGCGTGTGATGTGTGTCCCATTAAGAGATAATGCGTATAACTGCTGCGAAGATCACGGCATGCAAGCCACGTAGGTAACTGCCCCTCGCGTAGAAAAGGTTGGCGTAGAAGCCAATGACTGTCATCATGGCGTAGAAGTCGAATAGTTGTCAAGTTGGCGTAGAAGCCAAGTAGTTGTCAAACTGGCCTAGAAGCCAGGTAGGCGTAGAAACCTGATGCTGCATGGATAGGTAGCTAGCGTAAAAGATTGCCGATCCTCCTTCCTTGACTGAGGTCTTGAGCGTATTCTGAACCAAATAGCCTTATCACGCATCAATACAAATATAGCCTCAGTTGGCGTATTCTGAGGAGATAGCATACGGCGTACTCCTATAGTTAAAAATAGCCAGGTCGGCGTATTTCAAGGAGATAGCGTACAACGTACTCCTATAGTTAAAAATAGCCAGGTCGGCGTATTTCAAGGAGATAGCGTACAGCGTGCTCCTATAGCTGAAAATAGCCTGATGGCGTAATATGCAGAGGTGATGATGTGGACATATTAGCCGTAATTATGGCTCACCTAGTCTTTTGAAAGTAGAACCAAATCTCGCACATTAAATGCAGAGATCTGCCCCCATCACGCGCATTAACTGCAGAGACGTGCCTCGAGCTCTGTACGAAGAGCAACTTTTGACGTGGAGGTTTGTTTCGTCTTCTGCTGAGCATAAAAGCTCACATCCGTCTGTAAAAAACTAGGCAGCGTATTCCCTTGAATGCATAAAAGTAATTTGTATCAAGGAAATGTCACTAAACGATGGTTTGGGTCTCTGTGCTGAATCATCATTACAGCCGCCGTCTGGGTAGTTGTGCAGTACTCTTTGTCAGGAGTCAGGTTCATTATACTGTCTGACAGGTTCATTCAAGGGATACGAAGCGTTCCTCGTACAGCTCATTCGAGGGATACGAAGTGTTCCTCGTATAACTTCTCACTGCATTAAAAGCAGATAGGTTTTACGCCAAAGTGGCGATGTAGCAAACTTTTTACGCTGAAGCAGTCTGGAGACACTGTATTACGCGGGTTGTTCTGGGGAAGCTCTATTGTTACGCCAATGGCTCTGAAGTCATGCTTTACGCTGCCAACTACTAAAACTCTGCTTTACACGGATTGTGCGTATAATTTTTCTAGCGTATTTTTTATGCTTCTACACCCCGCTCTCCCCATCTCTCTCTCTCTCTCTCTCTCGATCTATATATATATATATATATATATATATATATATATATATATATATATACCAAACCCTAACCCTAGTCCCGACCTCCGGCCGTCCCCCCGACGCTGCCGACCCACCGCAGCCGCGCCGCAGTCGCAGCCGCCGGCGATCGCCGCCCGCCCGCGCGTGGATGTGCACAGTAGTGCTGCCCCGAGTCCCCATCTTTCAGGTGATGTATCTCCCTCATCTCTCGTCCTTTTCTCGAGCGGTTTGTCCGTATACGTTCACAACCTAACCCTCTAGAATTTTTCTTCAAGCGGGACGAGTTTTCGTGTCCCGGATTGGTCGAAAAATTGACCGAAATTTGGCCGAAAAACTGACCAAAAACAGTCCAGAATTTGAACACGAAACCCCCATGTTCATGCCTAAATTGCCACCAATTTGTTTAATATTTTTAAAATCTAATTAAAGGATCTTATTCTCAATATAACCGAGAATTTTTCTATTCTTTTACTTTTTATTAGTTTGCTTGAATTGTTAAATTATTCGGCCTCCAAAACGACCAAAAACTTGATATTTTAAAATTAATATTTTGTGATACGGAGTGCGTTCCGCCAAACGGGACTGCCTCGTCGTGTACCAGTTACACCAAAAGGTGCATATTGTATATCATGACGTGTGAGATTTCACGGAAGTTGATTCAGATGTGTGTGCGCGTCGGAATCAACCAGTATCCGTAAAAGTCCATTTATCACAACTTTTGCAAAATACCATCCCATTTTGTGTGCGCTTGTTTGAATGTGACGAAACGTGCGCCATTGGATTCGTGGTATCACGCTGGTATTGTGACCCAAGTTTTACGCGATTCTGAGACAGTTGACCAAGCCTCCTATTCGCAGGCCCCACGGGTTGACTAGAAGGGCGAATTTGTGATCGGCTCAACGGAATCCAAAATTGGATATACCGTTGAGTTCGTATCAACGTTTAAAATTTGTTTGACCTATAATTTGTACTATTTAGAGATCTTTACCTCTGGCACGCATTTTGGTGCAAAGTGGGCCACATGTGGACCACTCTTTGACCTGAAATTACCGTTTTGCCCCTGTGTCCAAATTAGACGAAAGGGTAGTGTTTTCTAGCTATCTCGCTTATTCTATGAGCGTTGGTGATGTTTATTTCTGCATCCGGAGATATTCATTCTGGTACTATAGTTTTTGAACCCTTGTGCCTAACGTTTGGACGCTTACACTTCGCAGCTTTCTTGCCAAGCAAGATACCTTGCCAAATTGCTTATGATACTTTATATGCTTATCATATTTTATATATTCATTATATATGTGTTTTTTTAGTCATAATTATATACTATATATATGTTGACACACACTTGACAAATAGTATCATAGGAGGGGAGGACAATCAGTAGGCGTATGGGCTACCCACTCTGGTAAACCATAGTAACTAGCACGCACTACGGTAGTTGTGTCGCGATGGTCGCTACCCTCGTGGTATGTCGGCTTCTGGTGTCACGATGGTCGCTACCCTCGCGGTATGACGGCTTATGATGTTCATGGACGTGTGTGTGAGTTGTGAGATAGATAGAGTATCCTACACCTACCCATATGTCAAAATTGTTGTCCTCACTATGCATTTCATATAGATTCTCTAGTACAACGTACGTATATATTTTTTGTCTATTATGCATGTTTACTGGATTTAATTGACATGCTTCTATGTATCTTGTTACGTCCCTCTGAGGACCTGGTCCCTTTCCAAGTATAGACGATCTTGACTATTCGCAGGAGCATGGATCAGGACTTGCTACTTCGTTATCTTTCGAGGAGGTCTTCTCTTTGAGTCTCATTGTTCAGTAGATGTACTTATTTTATTTCTTTTATATTCTAGTTTGGTAGTAGATTTGTCTCCACCCAACTACTTGTTCTTATCAAGCATTTTATACTTGATTCAGTTATATAGTTGATTGGTTATTTGATTCTGTGGATGAGATCTAGTTATGACATGTGACTTGTGATAATATATATACCACATATGAGTTAATATTCCTAATACAGCGTACGTGTGTATTATGGTATCCATATATTGGAGTTGTCATATACATACGGCTTACATGCTTACGTATTTCTAGTCCTACGTATTTTGGGACTAGGGTATGAGACATATGTACATGACACACATACAACTCAAATTGCTTTGTACCAAACACCTATAGAGCTCAAACTAGCGATTCTCCATGATACTCAATGGTACACCCTCATAAATCATTGGTACACCAATCTAATCACCTAGAACCAATTCTAATATATATAATATAGTATGAAATCAATTAGGATAATGAAAAATAATGCAACCCATAAGAACGCCATCAATTAGACAAAAAAACTCCAAATTAGAATCCCATATCACACCGTATCATACCTTATCATGACATGACCTATCCGTACCCAATTATGGACATGTATCTACCCTCACAGGACCAATCTAGTTCTAATTAGGTCTACCAAACCTAATAACAAACACTTGGTGTCCCATTCTCGGATTTCCTCCAAAATTGACACCAAACTCAATGTAGAAATCTCAATAAGGGTCAATAGGAGTTCAAACTCCTTCATATGGGTAGATTTAATGCATAGGTACATTCCATATGCTCTAAAATATTAAATGGAACTAATTAGAGAGAGGGATTTCAGAATTAACTATTGGGAGATAGTTTTCCAATGAATAGCCAATAGGACACGATTTGGACACAAATACCAAGCCCAGCTCTTTCTTCTCCAAAGTTCCTTGCAACCACTAGCTTCTAATCTCCTTAGATGTGAGGATGAGGAAATTTGAGAGAAATTTATGAAGAATTTGATGGAGGGATGAACAATTTGGGAAAGAACACTAATTGGGAATAAAATAGAATGAGTGAATGGAGAAGAGAGGGAGAGATTCACCCTCAAAATAGGACCGGCCCCCTCTTTCCCCTTTCCCAAGTAATGTGAATAGTCTAGAATGCCCCTAGTAGGTTATCATGAAGAATTAATTAGTTGAAGCCTATAATCCTAATGTGGGTTTAATCTAATTTTTAATTAAGGAGAATGGTTAACTTAGATTGAGGCTAATGTGATTAGTCCAATAAGTTGGTTAAGTTGTCATGTCTACTTGGTTAGGTCCACTAGGGTCTTTTCTAACTAAATAATCTAATCCCTAACCAATACTAATATTAATCACAAAATATGGCATGCACATTTATATAAATAGAATATAACCACATTATTTATGATAATATATAATATAAAAAAATATTCCTATTCTAGAAATGTGGTAGTGACAGTCGAATGGACACTTTGACCACATAATGACAAGGCCGCATAGGGCCGTAGCCGCATATGAGGGAACACGTGGCATGGCACATCTGACGAAGTTATTAATGCACTGATGTAACTTTTCGTCCTTTTATGAGGTGTCGCCTCTCATGATTCTCAAGGCGCTCTAGGTGATGAGTGGTGTGCCAGAACTTCTAACAGGAATTGAATGTCGTGTCAGAAAATCTCATCCGGTCCCTTACTTCGTGGTTGTTCAGGCCGTATGGGATCTTCTTATGCGGCCCCCAATTCCTTGGTTGTTCGGGCCGCATGGGCTCTATTTGGCTCCTCTGCGGCATGCTTTCACTTTGAGGGTGCATGGGCTCTATGTGGTCTGCATGGCTTTCAGATTTTTATGCTTCTACAAAAAGGATATAGGAAAAAAAAACCTAAAACATAGGAGAGTTCTACTATACTAGTAAATTTACGTGCATTGTACATAAAATAAATTTTTTCTTCTGAAATTAATATAAAATTATTTAAATATTTAAATTATGATTTATTACATATATATATTTATATTTTAATTAGAATTTGTTATATATTTGATTATATTTTAATTATAATTAGTTTTGAATATATTTCTACTTAAAGAGTCTTGAAATTGGTTAGCTACGTAATATTATATATTTATAAACAAACATGTCTTCTAACTCATGTGGTTAAGGTAGAAGGTATTCTCTCTGGTTTGTTGAGTTTGAATCCATGTAGTGATATTACTAACAAATTAAAAAAATTTAACAATTTTTTTACTTAATATATTTTAAAAAATTAATTGATGATATACATACGGCTTAGGCGGCTCACTTTTGAGCCATTTTGAAACCTCATTATTATGTATGTATGTATGGATGGATGAATGGATGGAAGATGGAAGATTATAGTATAATTTTTTTCCCAAATATTAGAGCATCTCCAACCCTGTTGTGAGTTTGGACAAATTATGAAGTTGACATGGCAAATGCATCCATAGGAATCACTTCTTATTTCAAAATTTCTTATTTCAACAATTATGAATAAATTCTTATTTCAATAATTTTATCAGTTGCCACAAAGGAATCACAACTTCTTATTTCAAAATTCTTTCTCCAATACAAATGTGAAATAAATTGTGAAGTTGACATGGCAATGACATGTCAAAGACAATGTGAAGTTGGTTTTCTAGATCTAGACAATGGACTTCATAATGCTTTACTTCCACATCATCAATTATGAATAAAAATATTTATAAAAAAAGAAAAAAGTGAAAAAATTGTCTTGAAAGTTGGAAAAAGTAGTTTTTATTGTCTTCTCAATACTTTTGCATTAGAGAACACTTTTCTATCTCATTGTCTTGTATGAATATACTCTTGCCACATAGAAAAAAATTGTTAATAAGGCAAGGGATGGGGATAGAAAAATTAGTCCCCCGAAAGTGTTAATGGAACGGGGATGGGGAATGCATTATTTAACGGGGACGGGAATGGGGATAAAAATTGAAACCCGAATGGGAATGAAAATGAGAACGGGAATGGAGATTCGAATACTATTCGGAGACGGGGATGAGGGGTATGGTCCCTGTCCACAACCCACCCCGTTGCCATCCCTAATCACAACACAAAAACAAGACGACAATAGGGACCTGTTTGGTTTGTTGAAACGGTGGTGAAAGTGAAAAGAAATATGCAACTAAGCTGAACTCGCAAGGGTTCAAGTGTTTGGTTGGATCTTTGAAACTCCAAAAAAAAAGTGTGAACTGACCTTCATAGTTCATGTCCCCCTCTTTTTTATTCACTTTCACCTCCACCGGTTTTGTGGTGAAACTCACTGAAAAATGAGAGAGAGGGACACCTTTCCAACAACAACAAAATCTGGTGAAACTCGCTTTAGGTTTAAGTCACCCCCAACTGACTCTCCCGCGACATCACTGTGTAGAGGATGAGGAAGGTGAGGAGGCCGAGCTCCTCCGGGATGTAGCCGAAGAGGCTGAGGCACTGGAGGGAGATGAGATTGAGTTCTCCGGCGAGCCTGACTTCGACCTCCATCTTTCCCACCTACGTAGACGTTCGGACCTCGAACCTCGTCCGTCCCTCTTTGCCGCCGTCGACGGTTGCGTCTGCACCAGGAACGAGGCCGGCGGCTTGGCCGGGGATGGGATAGGGTTATCTGAAGAAGATGACTCGAGAGAGAGAAGAAGAAGAGGAGGAGGAGGACTCCAGAGGAGTGGAGAGAGAGAAAGATTGGGAAAAGTGGAATCAGATATGAAGGGGGTTGGTAGTGTGTGAATCACAGTAGTTTAAAACTTGTTAAATTAGTATAACATTTATACAAAATAATAATAATAATAATAATAATAATAATAATAATAATAATAATAATAATAGTTTATAATTTGTTAATTTTTGATTTTAAATACATGATTTTTTAATTATTTATATCATAGTCTTAAATTTTTAATCCATACCAAAAAAGGAATAATATTAGTTGGAGTAAGTCTACCTAGGGTTACCACATCTCCAATCAACATTTACTTTCAACAACCATCCAAACAACGAAACTCATTTTTATTCCACTTTCATATTTTTTAATTCCACCAACCAAACAACTTTTAGAAAGTTAAAATTTATGCGCACGTATCGTGCATGCAAACTCTATTTTTTTACTTTCGTACTTTCGTACAACCAAACAGCCCTAGGGTTGGAGATGCTCTTATACAACTAGACAAAAGAAGGCTGTTGATAAGGGAACTACTAAATTCACTCGGGGCTAGCCTAGTATTGGGGCTAGCCCAGTTATGAAGAAATTTTACTCAGGCTAGCCCAAATTTTACTCAGGCTAGTCCAAACTCTTCACCTCCCTCCTCCTGCTCCCTCCGTGCTCCACCGCCGCCCCCGCGCGTAGCAGCGGCCTCGTCCTCCACTACGTGAGCGCTCTGCGTCCTCCCCCGTCCTCCACCGCTGCCTCCCGTCGCCGCCTCCGCCTCCTCCCCCGCCTCCCGTCGCCTCCTTCCCCTCCCGCTCCTCCGCCTCGTAACCCCCTTTCGGTGCTCGACTACCTCGGCACCCTCGGCGTCCGTCGCTCCTCTCTCCCCTCCTTCCTCCTCCGCTACCACCAGGTCCTCCACTCCAGCGTCATGGAGGACTGTCAAAATTTTGACAGTTCTTCCAATTTTGACAGTCCTTCCAATTTGAAGGACTGTCAAAATTTTGACAGTCCTAATTTTTTAGACTGTCAGTAAAATGCATTTAAATGCAACCTAAAACCAGTAACAAATAAGTTAATTTCAATAAACCATATCTGATCCGTTTACTAACTGAATACTGTATAGTCACATAGACATTGATCAGATGACATGAATAATAGCACAATGACAAAGAAAAATAACAGCACACTGGAAACCAAAAAAGCAGAAGAAAAAATGGAAGGACCGTCAAAATTTGACATATATGTTGATTTTTTAGGACTGAAATTTTGACAGTCCTAAAAATTCAACGTATATTTTTAGAACTGTCAAACTTTTGACAGTCCTATCAATTGGAAGGACTGTCAAAATTTTGACAGTCCTAAAAAGTCAATATATATTTTTATGACTGTCAAAATTTTGACAGTCCTAGGTAGGACTGTCAAAATTTTTACAATCCTGATTATAAAAAAATTGTTTTTTTATATAAAGTAATATATTTATATATAATTGTAAAAAAAGGGAGGAGTTTGGGGAAATTATGGGGAGGGGAAGAACTCGCTAACTCAGTTGGCGAGTTGTTGGGGCCCGCCAACTGAGTTGGCGAGATACATGCAGGCCGCCAACTCAGTTGGCGAGGCATGCTGAGTTGGAGGCTGTGCCCGCCAACTAAGTTGGCGAGTGATGGTTTATGGGGGGGAGGCAGTGACCGTTGTACTCTGCTCGCCAACTCAGTTGGCGAGTAAGGATCCGTTCACATACTTGGGAAGCACTATAGCCGTTGCACAACGGCTATTACATTCAACACTCTCACTCTATATATTTTCTATCTCAATCAAATCATCCAACACTCACTCTATTTCCTCTCTTCCCTCTAGCAAATTCTCCAACACTCTCTCTGTCTCTCTGCCTCTAGCAAAGCTTCAGTCAAAGTTTTGCCTGCAGCTAAAGTTCATCTGAGTTTCCTGTAGCAAAAGTTCTCAACCGTCATGGATCGTAGCGTAAGAATTATATGCTCGCACGTCGGTAAAGTAAATGGGTTAAATTACGAAGGAGGAGAAAGTATAATTTTTTTAACTTATCCGAATATTAGTTTTGAAAATATACGTAATCATATTATTGAACGTTGTTCTATTCATTATGATTTTATTCTGAAGTCTATTTTTTGTTCTAATTATTTTTTGATAGATAGTGAAGATGCATAGAATTATATTCTTGAGATTAATTCACAATTACGGTATATAAAAATATACGTTATTAAAGTAGCAGCAACATTAGATAATAGAAATAATGAATATTTTTCTGAATATCAGCATGTTAGTTCGGGTGCTAGTTCTTCTCAACAAATTATTTCATTTTTCCAAGAAGGTCATTCATCAGATGAATCTAACCATGATGATGATAGTGACAACGACGATGGAAATAGTGATGATTTAGTTGAAAATATAGACTATACGGTAGATGATGATGTTGTAAAAGCTATAACTGATGAAGTATTTAAGGGACAATCATTTCCTAGTCGTTCTCACTTTAGAAGCTTTATAAGTAATTTAGAAATTAAATATAATTTTATTTGTTCAGCTAGTGTTATGAATAATGCTCGTGGAATTATATATAGCTGTGATCAACCGAATTGTAATTGAAGAGTATATGTCAAATCTATTGGAAATGACGATATAGTTAAAGTTAGTACATTAGAAAATCGTCATTCTTGTTTAGGAAGACTTAGTACAGGACGTCATCGACTAGCTACCGCTGCATGGATTAAAACCATGATAATTGACATTATTAGAGATAACTAGTCATACAGTCCATCACAAATTGTTAAAGATATATATAGGGAGCACCATATACGAGTTAGTTATTCCAAAGCCTGGAGAGCCCGAGAGACAGCATTAGCTGAAATTAATGGTAGTTATGATGAGGCATACGCTAGTCTTGAGGAGTATTGTTATAGAATTATGGAGACAAATCCAGGTAGTACATGTTTTATTAAAACTGCCAAAAACAATAGCTTCCAACGAATTTTTATTTATTTTAAGTCATGTATTGATGGATTTTTAAGGGGCTGTTTACCAGTTATTAGTACTGATGCTACATTTCTTTCGTCTAAATATCAAGGTATCTTATTTATTGCTTGTGCTCATGATCCTAACTATCATTATATCCTATAGCTTATGCTATTGCTGAAGGTGAGAATAGTGATTCTTGGTCTTGGTTTTTAAATTCTTTTAAAATATCTTTTGAAAGTTGTTTTAATGATTGGAGTACAATTTTATTTATATCTGACAAGCAAAAAGGATTAATAAATGCTGTTCGTGCTATTTTTCCTGCATCTCCTCACTTTTTTTGTATTCAATATTTTAAACGAAACATGAAAAAAGTTACCAAAGATCCAGTATTTCAACACTTGTTAGACTCGCTTTCTAGATCATATAATGGAAACGGATGCAGAGAGTATGTTTGATATAATTAAAGCCGAGAAGATAATTTTGTACGATTGGCTTATTGTTGTAAACGATAAAAGTTGTCGATTTGAACATTGGATAACAGCGTATGCTACTTGTCCTAGATTAGATATTAACACTTTTAATCTTGCTGAATATTTTAATAGCTGGATTAAGAAATTACAAGATAAGCCAATAACAATACTTCTCGATGGTATTAGAGCCAAGATTATTACACTTCATTACAATCGTAAAAAGAATGCTGAAAATATAGACACAGATTATTGTCCGAAGATGTTAAAGAACATGGCTTCTATTATCAAAGAGAAGAATTACCTAGAAATATTAGCTATTGATAGTTATAAGTTTGAAATAATAGACCGTGCAACAAGTAAAACCTACATTGTTAATATAACTGACAGATCTTGTACATGTTTTAGATGGTACCATACTTATATACCATGTATACATGCATGTTTTATTTGTAGATATTGCAATATTAGTATTGATAATTTTTATCCTGCAGTATTTTCGACGGAGACCTTGAGAAGTGTATATGTACCAAAAATGGAGCCAATTCTAGTTTCCTACAAGATCCAAGCTTCTTTGGTTAGAGGATAAATTGGGGTACCAGATGTAAGACACAAAGCCGGAAGACCAAAGAAGAACCGCATCAAACCCCGGGATTCATCGACGAGATATCTACGTTGTAGTAATTGTGGTGCTATAGGACACAACCGAAGAAGATGTACTAGTCAACCGAGAGAGTAAAATAGAATTGTTCAATACAAACTTAAAAATATTGTAATAGTGAGTCTGATAATGAAAGTCTACTTAAGAATTGTTCAATACCCCAATATTGAAATCAAATATTATTACAAATCATACAAATATTGCAATCATACATTGTTACAAATTATCTACTCATCCTCCTCCTCATATTGTTGAGTTTGGATAGGCAGCGGTGCTGTTGGAGTCGAAAAAATTGTGTGAATATCTGGTAGCTTTCATCTCCAGCAGTCTGGTAACTCGGGCCCGCTCTAGCAGTCTGGTAACTCGGTCCTGCTCCAGCATACTGGTAACTCGGGCTCGCTCCAGCATACTGGTCACTCGGGCCCACTCCAGCATACTGGTAACTCGGTCTCGCTCCAGCATACTGGTCACTCGGGCCCGTTCCAGCATAATGGTGAAAAGGGTCCTCTGCAGTATCCCTCCGACGACGATGAGAGTGTCTCTGTCGTACTAAGCCGGTCGGATAGTCTGGTGGAAGACGTGATTGTACTGGAGGCATTTCAGGTTTCCGTCCAATACCCAGATGATCAACACGAGTCACAAGTTCCTCCATAAGAAGCCGACTTTGTGGGGAAAGGTTTATATCAGGTTGTTGTAAATGTCGTCGGTATACACCACTCTGAAATATGAAACTTGTAAATTAATATATTTATCATATCTATGTATATGTATTTTTGAAAGTATAATGAAGTCATACCAAATCATGCATGCCATCGGCAAAAGCACGCAGAGTAGAATCATCTATGGATCTACTCTTGAACCTTTGCTCCTCATATTGGTATACTCGGTTGCTCATAAGAGGGCATCCCCACTATTGCCTATAGTCCAGGTTACCCATGTCTGCATAATGTAAACAAAATTTTAGCAAACTATTTATACTAAATCAATACGAATAATAAGTAACTTATAACTTACATTCCTCTGCAGATCTTAGTCTGGGAGACATGTCCCTCACACTATAATTCTCGAACCGATTATTCCAGTCAGTAACGAGACCAATGATTAGTTGTAATGCATTTGCTACCTCATAACCGACTGTCGGTAGATAATCGGAAATTATTGGGCTCATTCTGAATTGTCGAAAAATACGGTCTGCCGGATGGTACATAGTGAACCGATCATATATAATATGAGATCTGTGTAAAGTAAACGCATATGATGTCCTCTTGATTTCTGGAGCATCATCTTCACATGAGTAAGGTAACCAGGTAACCTATTTAAAGATATTGTATCAAATAGATGTGATGTTTATCTACGATCAAAACTGAAATAATTTAAAGATATTTATTAGATATTTAAAAATTACCTCATGATACTGCAGTGTATCAAATTGGCTACGATAAAATGATACACTCCTGTATTGGTAGTGTTGATAATCCACTACATCTGTGGGCCAGCGCATAGCAACTGGAAATACTCCAACATCACTGAGAATGCTAGTAATAGGCCTACCAATATAGAAGTGCTCGTAGGACCAGAACTATAAAACAAAAATATGACATTAGTACAAACAAAATTTGCGTATAAATTTACTCTAACTTTTTTAGGTCTTTCATTCATACCTGAATCAGTGAAATACATCCACAAATACTCTTGCGATTGGATCTCACAAATTCTGTCAGATTGGCGTATAAAAAGGCAAGAGTAGCAGCTCCCCACATAAACAGAGCAGATATGCTCTAGTACAATGAATGACCTGGATATATTAAGTGTTATATAGATACTAAATTAAGTCATAAACAAATTTACTAATAAAAATACATACCCGCATTTCATCTACATCAACCACCCCGTCAATAGTGTGATGTAGGTCCATGAAGTTGCCACGAAGCCATGTAAACTTCACAAAATTGTTACCTTTTATACCAGATGGAGGGCTAACACCGAGATACCTCCTTATCAGATCAGATCCCTTTAAGTGCGGATCAAAATATATAGCGTCACATTAAATGGGTAACCCTAGTATATTTGCCACATCAAATAGGGTGATCGTCATCTCGCCGAATGGGAGTTGGAAAGTGTTGCGTTCAAGCCACCAACGCTCCGCAAGACTTACAACTAAATGAAGATTGTGGATTAAATATCTAACACGATCTATATAGTGGAATCCAAAGGATTCCACCAAAGCCTTTTGGACCGAATTTAGCTCCCACGTACGATAATTCCTTTCGGTCCGCCAATGTACATGGATCCGGGTTCGTAAACCAAGATCATAGTCGTATAACTATAAAAAAACAGATGCATTATATTTTGTGTATAAATTACTAAACTTGGAACTTATAATTTCAAAAATTACCTCGCCAGTAAATATCCGACTAGAAATGTGGTCTTTACGTTGCTTAATAATAAGCTGGGTAGTCGGTCCACTAGGAATACGATCGTCATTGTGGTTAGCCATCTCCAAAAATGTTGATTATAAGATGAAGGGGGATTGCTAGGAGGAGGAGGAGGAGGAGGAGGAGAAGTGTTGTGAGTAGGAGGAGGAGGAAAAGAAGAATTGGTGTGAGGAGGAGGAGAAGGAGTTTAGGGTAGTTATAGGGAGGGGAGGGGGGGAAGTTGAGGGAAGGGGGGGTCTCCGAGAAGGGGAAGAGTCGGCTCGGCTGGGTGGTCTCCGAGGAGTCAGGGTATCCGAAGCGGCGTGGGAGGGGAGCATAGGTGCCCGCCAACTGAGTTGGCGAGTTCCTCTCGAACTCTGGGCTCCGCCAACTCAGTTGGCGAGTTCTCCCCCTCCCCATAATTTTTTCAAATTCCTCCCATTTTTTTATAATTATATATAAATATATTACTTTTATTAAAAAATCGTAAAAAATTAAGAGTAGACAGCCCCGAGTAAATTTTGGGAGTGGCAAACTTGTAATTATCAATGGTAAATATTTGGACTGTCCGAGTAAATATAGTAGTGCCCTTATCAACAGCCCAAAAGAATATCAATAACATTTTCAACATACTAGTATATACGCACGTGCGTTGCACGTATTTCATATTACTTGGAAAAAAAATAGTTTATTAAAAGAGCAAACGACAATTTCTTAATTTTTTTATAGGTGGAAATATAATAGGCAGGAGCATGAAAGTTGGGAGAAATTAAATGACGGGAATAGGAAAGGTTTCTCTTATCTCTTGGGTTCATGTGCCTACTTTGCATGCATTCTTTATTAACTTTTGTTTTATTAACTATCATTCCCCAAGTTGCCTCATACATGCATACATACATTTAATACGTATTTAAATACTGTTTTTAATTACTTAGATATCCTTATCAACGTTAATACATATTGAAATGTAATGAAGGGTATTTTTGGAACGAAATTTTTTCACGGTTGTCACTACCCGCACCCGGTTTAGGGGCACGAGTGCGTGGGTACGTCCAGCCTACGCCGCAGCATCGGCGGTAGAACGCTGTCAAGGTCTTGATACTATCTAACTAATGTCACGCAAGCATCCAATCTCCATTAGGAGGTACGGATAACACAATGAAATGAAAACATACTCAATCACAAGATTACAGCACGATAAGATTTCAAAACAGAAATTAAAATTAAACACAACACAAGTCCACAAGAAATATTCTAACTCAACAATATCCAAGAATCATTAAAATGCCGGAGACAAATCCGGTACCAAATAGTCTACTTAAAGAACTAACAAAAAAAAGTAATTTCCAGCTAGACCTCCTGGAATCACAACTACTATTAAGTCTGCAGCTACTCACCATAAGTGTCGGACAGCGGTCCTCTAAGGCATAGTCTGGAAAAATATTTCCAGTCAGGAAGGAGCAAAGCACAATCTCAAATAACAGTTCCATTAATTGATAATGTCTATAATACAATAAAATATGTCATGCTAGCTACTGAGAAGACAGTGGAATAATGTAATGACAGTTTAAGAGAGACAGGCAATAGGCAATGAAACACAGTCAGTGCATGTATAAAAATGAAAAGAACAAGGAACAGTATCATATACGGGTGATGTAGTATATGATCTAAAATAGGGAACTGTAACTATTCTAAGTGTTTGAGATTGTAGTTTCAAAATGTGATCGGCTTGGGACATGTACAATTGCTACAGTCTGGCTAATCATACGTGGGGTATGATTAACACCAATAATATAAACTTGTACGATAGGTATTTGATCACATTTCTCACTAGCAATTTCCCCGCCCCCAACTAGTACTGTGGATCCAATCATGACACGTCACGAATACACAACATTGTCTAATATATTATGTACAATGTCTAATGTAAATGTCAATATAAATGTCAATGTAAATGTCAATGTAAATGTCGTGTATAATGTCAATACGATAATCAAGGTAACATCTCATGACTGCAGATCCAAGCTATACTAGTCCGTGTAGCACAGTGTCAAAGATTCAGTTGTAACATTTCAAGATCATTGAACTTATAGCTATTATCAAGAATTGGAAATTATCAGAGAATGTACTTGCCTTGGTCCTTAGCTGGTATTTATGGATGTCCTGTTCCAGAGTATCCCCTAGGTAAAACCAACAGTCCTATCAACACATTACAATATAACATTTGCATCAGGGGCTACGCTAACACACAGTCAAAACACTGGGTTCGGGACTTCTCTAGGTACGATAATGGTCATCTAGGATCATCTAAATATACATATCTTGACTAGTTTATATACTTAAAATTATGTTTTTATTAAACATATAGCAAAAAAAATAATAAGTGTATACCAAATATATATAAATATATATTTACCAAAATATGGATATACATATATATACCAATTAAACATACCTTGAAAATATACTAAGTATATATATATATATAAAATACATGTAGTAGAACACGTATTTATATATATCAGTCATATATATATACATAGAAATATATTAAATGTATGTACAAAGAATATATATATTTGAAAATATATCAAGTATACATATATACAAAATATATATATATATACCAAACTTTATATATTTTATACCAAATTACACATATATATATATATTAAATGAAGTACACATATACATATTTAAATACGTATATATATAGATAAATCACATTAAATATATATATACATATACATATACAACAAAATACGTATATATTTATATACTAATAAAACATTTATTTAATTTACATAATTACATATACATGCTAAGAAATATTTATACTAAATGTTTGTATACATATATACCAATATATATATATACAATTATATACTAAGTATATACCTAATATATATATATAACTTGATTTAAATATATACATATACGAATTATATTAATTATATATACAGATTAACATACACATTTATTTATTATATATATACAATTACATTTATATTAGTTATCTATACATTAACATATACCTAAGTTATATATACATTTAGATATATATATACTTATATTTAGAAGAAAGAGGGAGAGGAGAAGGGCTTACAGTGAAAGGGGCTGCCGGCCGGCCGCCGGAGGGAGGATGGGGTGGCCGGACTGATGCTCGTGAGGGGGAGCTCGGTTGATGGCCGCCGGAGTTGGGAGGTTCAGCGGGCTGGGTTGAAGGAGCAGAGGCCGAGGGGGTTGCTCGGGTCGGGCTCGGCCGCTCGCCGGGCTGGAGTCGAGGCGGCAGCGGCTGAGCAGCAGGCTGACAGCGCTCGCCGGATCGGAGGAGTTCGGCCTGGTGCAGTCGCAGCGGTCGGCTGAGAATGGCCGCCGGGTTGAGTTGCCGGAGCGTCGGTTCAGGAGGAGGATGACCGGACGGAATGTAGATAGAGATGGAGGGAGAGCAGCCGGACTGTTTGATGATGATGGTGGTGGAGCAGTCGGCTACGTCCAGCAGGCCGCCGGGAACAGCTTGGTCGGGGCGCCGGAGTTATGTGGTGAAGGTGGAGGTGGTGGTTAGATGATGGAGATGGGGGTTCGTCCGCCGGGGTGCAGCCGGAAGCACAGCCGGGTGAACAGTAAAGGGGTCGGGAACAGTATCCCCCCCCTCCCCTCTTTTGAAATTCAAATGAAAAAGAAAGAAAAATTTTAAAGAAGAAGAAGGAAGGAAGAAGGAGAAGAAGAAAGGAAAGAGAAGAAGAAAGAAAGAAGGAGAAGAAAATTACAATGTAGGAGAGAGGGAGGAGACTTGTGAGGGGGTGTTGTTTTCTAGGTTTCTAGGGATTAGGGTTTGAGGGTGACATGATATTAAATAGGATGAGAGAGGGTGTGATGTAGGGTGAGGATTTGACCCACTTAAATGAGTGGCTAGGATGGAACATGAGGAAATTTAATTCATGTGGGAAAATAAAGGTGAGATTTAATTAAAATATTTAGGATTCCTCATTGGTTAAAATAATTGAGTGTTGACACAAAAAATGCCAATTTGCAATTTAACCCCCTTAAATTTGGGAAATTGCACCAACACATAAAATGACGAAAATTTGGCGGGCGATTCGGGGTCCGATGTTTTGTAGGGTCAGGGGGCACTGTAAGATGGGTATGGGCTGAAATTGCAGGGCACTGGAATTAAATTGGGATTTTAGAATCAGATAAAATGGTATCCTCAATTTAAATAGAAATAAATGCAAGTTGTGTTCAACAATTAATTAGGAGTACATGGAGCCAAAATCAGGTCAAGTCATCAATACCAATAATGAAGAAGACTCAGAACAGAATATTACCCTAATTTGGGTCGCACGAAAAATAGGTCAAGATGGCCTCCAATTTTCGATTGGAACGCACAACGATACAAAATAGGAATTTTAAAATAAACGTCCGCGACGATTTTTGTGCGGCCAGAAACAATGCACAAGGAGCAAAATTATGAGTTGCAAAAATAGCAGAATTGAAGGCGGGCATGTCTAGAGCAAGATTGTGAAATTTGTTGGAAGACAAAAGTCTGGATAGTGCTCCAAATATCGAAGCAAAGGCAATGCGCAAAAATATTAAATAAAATACAGTAATTAATAAAAATCTCCAAAAATTAAATTATAAATAAAACAATTAATTACATAATTCCACAATTCCTGACAGGTGTTCGTCTACTGGGCTTCTAGGTCTAGTCTGCTAGCTAAAATAAAATAAATAAACACTGCATATAATTATATATTTAATTACACATCGCACAAAATTATTTAAATCAAATACACTATCATGCAATTAATTAATTGTAAATAACATAATATTAAATATTGTAAAAATTCGAAAATACCCCTGTTTTCGGAATGTGGTAGTGACAACGGTGAAGCCTAGTTTTGGCATTATATAGTAGAATAGATTTAATACGTATTTAAATACTGTTTTTAATTACTTAGATATCCTTATCAACGTTAATACATATTGAAATGTAATGAAGGGTGTTTTTGGAACGAAATTTTTTTACGGTGAAGCCTAGTTTTGGCATTATATAGTGCAGGGTACGGAACAGACTTCTGGGTTAGCACTGTGGCATGGCCAGAAGCTTTGTCTGCCACGTCACAGATAGGAGACAAGAGTTTTACGCGCAGAGAGCGCAGGTTGCGAAGCTACAACCTTGTCGGTCGGAGAAACCAGAGAGTCGGCAGGAATGGTAGGGGATATCCTGGGCATCCACACTTTGCGCAATTTTCTGTTGTCTTGGACAGAAAGGGAGTGAGAGCTACCCCCTGCTCGAAGCATGTCTTCATAGGTGGATTGGTCGAATTGGATGACCAAGGTCTTCTTCATTGATCCTACTAATACTGCATCGTGTTGAGCAATTGCTTTCTCGTCAGATGAGAAAGATGTCCCCAGCAGAGTCGCCATCTTGTGTTTGATAATAAACGAAAGAAATAAAAATAGGCTTATACGAAACCCTTTCTTAGGTTTACAAACAAGAAGTACTATTAATCCTATACGAGGATGTTAAGTACTAAATTTAATCTGGGTAAATATTGCTATAGGAGTCTGATCTGCGGTCGATCACTTTATCCCTTGGACCACACGATGATGAAGAAGTGTTGTAGAAGAAAGAATAGCTTCAAAGATTGCAGGAGGGAGTAGATGCTCGATGCCAAGATCGCCGACCAATACTCTCTGTATGAAATCCGACCTCTCTCCCTTCGATTTTTCCGACCTTAAGTTCTCCAGCTCAAAGTCTTCGACCTCTGTTTTACCAATTCTTCGACCCTGGACCTCAGTGGACGGAGGTCTCTATTTATAGGGTTTTAGTGACAGTAACCGTCTAGTCGGCGTAGAAGCCGGACAGTGGAGAGTGTGGCACTTTTTACGCGGCGGTTATAATAATTGTCACCCACGTATAAATAATCTTCTGAATAAGCGTGTGATGTGTGTCCCATTAAGAGATAATGCGTATAACTGCTGCGAAGATCACGGCATGCAAGCTACGTAGGTAACTGCCCCTCGCGTAGAAAAGGTTGGCGTAGAAGCCAATGACTGTCATCATGGCGTAGAAGTCGAATAGTTGTCAAGTTGGCGTAGAAGCCAAGTAGTTGTCAAACTGGCCTAGAAGCCAGGTAGGCGTAGAAACCTGATGCTGCATGGATAGGTAGCTAGCGTAAAAGATTGCCGATCCTCCTTCCTTGACTGAGGTCTTGAGCGTATTCTGAACCAAATAGCCTTATCACGCATCAATACAAATATAGCCTCAGTTGGCGTATTCTGAGGAGATAGCATACGGCGTACTCCTATAGTTAAAAATAGCCAGGTCGGCGTATTTCAAGGAGATAGCGTACAACGTACTCCTATAGTTGAAAATAGCCAGGTCGGCGTATTTCAAGGAGATAGCGTACAGCGTGCTCCTATAGCTGAAAATAGCCTGATGGCGTAATGTGGACATATTAGCCGTAATTATGGCTCACCTAGTCTTTTGAAAGTAGAACCAAATCTCGCATATTAAATGCAGAGATCTGCCCCCATCATGCGCATTAACTGCAGAGACGTGCCTCGAGCTCTGTACGAAGAGCAACTTTTGACGTGGAGGTTTGTTTCGTCTTCTGCTGAGCATAAAAGCTCACATCCGTCTGTAAAAAACTAGGCAGCGTATTCCCTTGAATGCGTAAAAGTAATTTGTATCAAGGAAATGTCACTAAACGATGGTTTGGGTCTCTGTGCTGAATCATCATTACAGCCGCCGTCTGGGTAGTTGTGCAGTACTCTTTGTCAGGAGTCAGGTTTATTATACTGTCTGACAGGTTCATTCAAGGGATACGAAGCGTTCCTCGTACAGCTCATTCGAGGGATACAAAGTGTTCCTCGTATAACTTCTCACTGCATTAAAAGCAGATAGGTTTTACGCCAAAGTGGCGATGTAGCAAACTTTTTACGCTGAAGCAGTCTGGAGACACTGTATTACGCGGGTTGTTCTGGAGAAGCTCTATTGTTACGCCAATGGCTCTGAAGTCATGCTTTACGCTGCCAACTACTAAAACTCTGCTTTACACGGATTGTGCGTATAATTTTTCCAGCGTATTTTTTATGCTTCTACACCCCGCTCTCCCCATCTCTCTCTCTCTCTCTCTCTCGATCTATATATATATATATATATATATATATATATATATATATATATATATAACTACCAAACCCTAACCCTAGTCCTGACCTCCGGCCGTCCCCCCGACGCTGCCGACCCACCGCAGCCGCGCCGCAGTCGCAGCCGCCGGCGATCGCCGCCCGCCCGCGCGTGGATGTGCACAGTAGTGCTGCCCCGAGTCCCCATCTTTCAGGTGATGTATCTCCCTCATCTCTCGTCCTTTTCTCGAGCGGTTTGTCCGTATACGTTCACAACCTAACCCTCTAGGATTTTTCTTCAAGCGGGACGAGTTTTCGTGTCCCGGATTGGTCGAAAAATTGACCGAAATTTGGCCGAAAAACTGACCAAAAACAGTCCAGAATTTCAACACGAAACCCCCATGTTCATGCCTAAATTGCCACCAATTTGTTTAATATTTTTAAAATCTAATTAAAGGATCTTATTCTCAATATAACCGAGAATTTTTCTATTCTTTTACTTTTTATTAGTTTGCTTGAATTGTTAAATTATTCGGCCTCCAAAACGACCAAAAACTTGATATTTTAAAATTAACATTTTGTGATACGGAGTGCGTTCCGCCAAACGGGACTGCCTCGTCGTGTACCAATTACACCAAAAGGTGCATATTGTATATCATGACGTGTGAGATTTCACGGAAGTTGATTCAGATGTGTGTGCGCGTCGGAATCAACCAGTATCCGTAAAAGTCCATTTATCACAACTTTTGCAAAATACCATCCCATTTTGTGTGCGCTTGTTAGAATGTGACGAAACGTGCGCCATTGGATTCGTGGTATCACGCTGGTATTGTGACCCAAGTTTCACGCGATTCTGAGACAGTTGACCAAGCCTCCTATTCGCAGGCCCCACGGGTTGACTAGAAGGGCGAATTTGTGATCGGCTCAACGGAATCCAAAATTGGATATACCGTTGAGTTCGTATCAACGTTTAAAATTTGTTTGACCTATAATTTGTACTATTTAGAGATCTTTACCTCTGGCACGCATTTTGGTGCAAAGTGGGCCACATGTGGACCACTCTTTGACCTGAAATTACCGTTTTGCCCCTGTGTCCAAATTAGACGAAAGGGTAGTGTTTTCTAGCTATCTCGCTTATTCTGTGAACGTTGGTGATGTTTATTTCAGCATCCGGAGATATTTATTCTGGTGTTATAGTTTTTGAACCCTTGTGCCTAACGTTTGGACGCTTACACTTCGCAGCTTTCTAGCCAAGCAAGATACCTTGCCAAATTGCTTATGATACTTTATATGCTTATCATATTTTATATATTCATTATATATGTGTTTTTTTAGTCATAATTATATACTATATATATGTTGACACACACTTGACAAAT
The DNA here is from genome assembly GCA_036927795.1 of Iris macrosiphon. Classification (NCBI taxonomy): domain Eukaryota; kingdom Viridiplantae; phylum Streptophyta; class Magnoliopsida; order Asparagales; family Iridaceae; genus Iris; species Iris macrosiphon. The sequence goes on along the minus strand of JAYESA010000015.1, from coordinate 80,811,996 downwards.
AGTATCATAGGAGGGGAGGACAATCAGTAGGCGTATGGGCTACCCACTCTGGTAAACCATAGCAACTAGCACGCACTACGGTAGTTGTGTCGCGATGGTCGCTACCCTCGTGGTATGTCGGCTTCTGGTGTCACGATGGTCGCTACCCTCGCGGTATGACGGCTTATGATGTTCATGGACGTGTGTGTGAGTTGTGAGATAGATAGAGTATCCTACACCTGCCCATATGTCAAAATGGTTGTCCTCACTATGCATTTCATATAGATTCTCTAGTACAACGTACGTATATATTTTTTGTCTATTATGCATGTTTACTGGATTTAATTGGCATGCTTCTATGTATCTTGTTACGTTCCTCTGAGGACCTGGTCCCTTTCCAAGTATAGACGATCTTGACTATTCGCAGGAGCATGGATCAGGACTTGCTACTTCGTTATCTTTCGAGGAGGTCTTCTCTTTGAGTCTCATTGTTCAGTAGATGTACTTATTTTATTTCTTTTATATTCTAGTTTGGTAGTGGATTTGTCTCCACCCAACTACTTGTTCTTATCAAGCATTTTATACTTGATTCAGTTATATAGTTGATTGGTTATTTGATTCTGTGGATGAGATCTAGTTATGACATGTGACTTGTGATAATATATATACCACATATGAGTTAATATTCCTAATACAGCGTACGTGTGTATTATGGTATCCATATATTGGAGTTGTCATATACATACGGCTTACATGCTTACGTATTTCTAGTCCTACGTATTTTGGGACTAGGGTATGAGACATATGTACATGACACACATACAACTCAAATTGCTTTGTACCAAACACCTATAGAGCTCAAACTAGCGATTCTCCATGATACTCAATGGTACACCCTCATAAATCATTGGTACACCAATCTAATCACCTAGAACCAATTCTAATATATATAATATAGTATGAAATCAATTAGGATAATGAAAAATAATGCAACCCATAAGAACGCCATCAATTAGACAAAAAAACTCCAAATTAGAATCCCATATCACACCGTATCATACCTTATCATGACACGACCTATCCGTACACAATTGTGGACATGTATCTACCCTCACAGGACCAATCTATTTCTAATTAGGTCTACCAAACCTAATAACAAACACTTGGTGTCCCATTCTCGGATTTCCTCCAAAATTGACACCAAACTCAATGTAGAAATCTCAATAAGGGTCAATAGGAGTTCAAACTCCTTCATATGGGTAGATTTAATGCATAGGTACATTCTATATGCTCTAAAATATTAAATGGAACTAATTAGAGAGAGGGATTTCAGAATTTACCTATTGGGAGATAGTTTTCCAATGAATAGCCAATAGGACACGATTTGGACACAAATACCAAGCCCAGCTCTTTCTTCTCCAAAGTTCCTTGCAACCACTAGCTTCTAATCTCCTTAGATGTGAGGATGAGAAAATTTGAGAGAAATTTATGAAGAATTTGATGGAGGGATGAACAATTTGGGAAAGAACACTAATTGGGAATAAAATAGAATGAGTGAATGGAGAAGAAAGGGAGAGATTCACCCTCAAAATAGGACCGGCCCCCTCTTTCCCCTTTCCCAAGTAATGTGAATAGTCTAGAATGCCCCTAGTAGGTTATCATGAAGAATTAATTAGTTGAAGCCTATAATCCTAATGTGGGTTTAATCTAATTTTTAATTAAGGAGAATGGTTAACTTAGATTGAGGCTAATGTGATTAGTCCAATAAGTTGGTTAAGTTGTCATGTCTACTTGGTTAGGTCCACTAGGGTCTTTTCTAACTAAATAATCTAATCCCTAACCAATACTAATATTAATCACAAAATATGGCATGCACATTTATATAAATAGAATATAACCACATTATTTATGATAAAATATAATATAAAAAAATATTCCTATTCTAGAAATGTGGTAGTGACAGTCGAATGGACACTTTGACCACATAATGACAAGGCCGCATAGGGCCGTAGCCGCATATGAGGGAACACGTGGCATGGCACATCTGACAAAGTTATTAATGCACTGATGTAACTTTTCGTCCTTTTATGAGGTGTCGCCTCTCATGATTCTCGAGGCGCTCTAGGTGATGAGTGGTGTGCCAGAACTTCTAACAGGAATTGAATGTCGTGTCAGAAAATCTCATCCGGTCCCTTACTTCGTGGTTGTTCAGGCCGTATGGGATCTTCTTATGCGGCCCCCAATTCCTTGGTTGTTCGGGCCGCATGGGCTCTATTTGGCTCCTCTGCGGCATGCTTTCACTTTGAGGGTGCATGGGCTCTATGTGGTCTGCATGGCTTTCAAATTTTTATGCTTCTACAAAAAGGATATAGGAAAAAAAACCCTAAAATATAGGAGAGTTCTACTATACTAGTAAATTCACGTGCATTGTACATAAAATAAATTTTTTCTTCTGAAATTAATATAAAATTATTTAAATATTTAAATTATGATTTATTACATATATATATTTATATTTTAATTAGAATTTGTTATATATTTCATTATATTTTAATTATAATTAGTTTTGAATATATTTCTACTTAAAGAGTCTTGAAATTGGTTAGCTACGTAATATTATATATTTATAAACAAACATGTCTTCTAACTCATGTGGTTAAGGTAGAAGGTATTCTCTCTGGTTTGTTGAGTTTGAATCCATGTAGTGATATTACTAACAAATTAAAAAAATTTAACAATTTTTTACATAATATATTTTAAAAAATTAATTGATGATATACATACGGCTTAGGCGGCTCACTTTTGAGCCATTTTGAAACCTCATTATTATGTATGTATGTATGGATGGATGAATGGATGGAAGATGGAAGATTATAGTATAATTTTTTTCCCAAATATTAGAGCATCTCCAACCCTGTTGTGAGTTTGGACAAATTATGAAGTTGACATGGCAAATGCATCCATAGGAATCACTTCTTATTTCGAAATTTCTTATTTCAACAATTATGAATAAATTCTTATTTCAATAATTTTATCAGTTGCCACAAAGGAATCACAACTTCTTATTTCAAAATTCTTTCTCCAATAAAAATGTGAAATAAATTGTGAAGTTGACATGGCAATAACATGTCAAAGACAATGTGAAGTTGGTTTTCTAGATCTAGACAATGGACTTCATAATGCTTTACTTCCACATCATCAATTATGAATAAAAATATTTATAAAAAAAGAAAAAAGTGAAAAAATTGTCTTGAAAGTTGGAAAAAGTAGTTTTTATTGTCTTCTCAATACTTTTGCATTAGAGAACACTTTTCTATCTCATTGTCTTGTATGAATATACTCTTGCCACATAGAAAAAAATTGTTAATAAGGCAAGGGATGGGGATAGAAAAATTAGTCCCCCGAAAGTGTTAATGGAACGGGGATGGGGAATGCATTATTTAACGGGGACGGGAATGGGGATAAAAATTGAAACCCGAATGGGAATGAAAATGAGAACGGGAATGGAGATTCGAATACTATTCGGAGACGGGGATGAGGGGTATGGTCCCTGTCCCCAACCCACCCCGTTGCCATCCCTAATCACAACACAAAAACAAGACGACAATAGGGACCTGTTTGGTTTGTTGAAACGGTGGTGAAAGTGGAAAGAAATATGCAACTAAGCTGAACTCGCAAGGGTTCAAGTGTTTGGTTGGTTCTTTGAAACTCCAAAAAAAAAGTGTGAACTGACCTTCATAGTTCATGTCCCCCTCTTTTTCATTCACTTTCATCTCCACCGGTTTTGTGGTGAAACTCACTGAAAAATGAGAGAGAGGGACACCTTTCCAACAACAACAAAATCTGGTGAAACTCGCTTTAGGTTGCAGTCACCCCCAACTGACTCTCCCGCGACATCACTGTGTAGAGGATGAGGAAGGTGAGGAGGCCGAGCTCCTCCGGGATGTAGCCGAAGAGGCTGAGGCCCTGGAGGGAGATGAGATTGAGTTCTCCGGCGAGCCTGACTTCGACCTCCATCTTTCCCACCTACGTAGACGTTCGGACCTCGAACCTCGTCCGTCCCTCTTTGCCGCCGTCGACGGTTGCGTCTGCACCAGGAACGAGGCCGGCGGCTTGGCCGGGGATGGGATAGGGTTATCTGAAGAAGATGACTCGAGAGAGAGAAGAAGAAAAGGAGGAGGAGGACTCCAGAGGAGTGGAGAGAGAGAAAGATTGGGAAAAGTGGAATCAGATATGAAGGGGGTTGGTAGTGTGTGAATCACAGTAGTTTAAAACTTGTTAAATTAGTATAACATTTATACAAAATAATAATAATAATAATAATAATAATAATTGTTTATAATTTGTTAATTTTTGATTTTAAATACATGATTTTTTAATTATTTATATCATAGTCTTAAATTTTTAATCCATACCAAAAAGGAATAATATTAGTTGGAGTAAGTCTACCTAGGGTTACCACATCTCCAATCAACATTTACTTTCAACAACCATCCAAACAACGAAACTCATTTTTATTCCACTTTCATATTTTTCAATTCCACCAACCAAACAACTTTTAGAAAGTTAAAATTTATGCGCACGTATCGTGCATGCAAACTCTATTTTTTTACTTTCGCACTTTCGTACAACCAAACAGCCCTAGGGTTGGAGATGCTCTTATACAACTAGACAAAAGAAGGCTGTTGATAAGGGAACTACTAAATTCACTCGGGGCTAGCCTAGTATTGGGGCTAGCCCAGTTATGAAGAAATTTTACTCAGGCTAGCCCAAATTTTACTCAGGCTAGTCCAAACTCTTCATCTCCCTCCTCCTGCTCCCTCCGTGCTCCACCGCCGCCCCCGCGCGTAGCAGCGGCCTCGTCCTCCACTACGTGAGCGCTCTGCCTCCTCCCCCGTCCTCCACCGCTGCCTCCCGTCGCCGCCTCCGCCTTCTCCCCCGCCTCCCGTCGCCTCCTTCCCCTCCCGCTCCTCCGCCTCGTAACCCCCTTTCGGTGCTCGACTACCTCGGCACCCTCGGCGTCCGTCGCTCCTCTCTCCCCTCCTTCCTCCTCCGCTACCACCAGGTCCTCCACTCCAGCGTCATGGAGGACTGTCAAAATTTTGACAGTTCTTCCAATTTTGACAGTCCTTCCAATTTGAAGGACTGTCAAAATTTTGACAGTCCTAATTTTTTAGACTGTCAGTAAAATGCATTTAAATGCAACCTAAAACCAGTAACAAATAAGTTAATTTCAATAAACCATATCTGATCCGTTTACTAACTGAATACTGTATAGTCACATAGACATTGATCAGATGACATGAATAATAGCACAATGACAAAGAAAAATAACAGCACACTGGAAACCAAAAAAGCAGAAGAAAAAATGGAAGGACCGTCAAAATTTGACATATAAATTGATTTTTTAGGACTGAAATTTTGACAGTCCTAAAAATTCAACGTATATTTTTAGAACTGTCAAACTTTTGACAGTCCTATCAATTGGAAGGACTGTCAAAATTTTGACAGTCCTAAAAAGTCAATATATATTTTTATGACTGTCAAAATTTTCACAATCCTGATTATAAAAAAACTATTTTTTTATATAAAGTAATATATTTATATATAATTGTAAAAAAAGGGAGGAGTTTGGGGAAATTATGGGGAGGGGAAGAACTCGCTAACTCAGTTGGCGAGTTGTTGGGGCCCGCCAACTGAGTTGGCGAGATACATGCAGGCCGCCAACTCAGTTGGCGAGGCATGCTGAGTTGGAGGCTGTGCCCGCCAACTAAGTTGGCGAGTGATGGTTTATGGGGGGGAGGCAGTGACCGTTGTACTCTGCTCGCCAACTCAGTTGGCGAGTAAGGATCCGTTCACATACTTGGGAAGCACTATAGCCGTTGCACAACGGCTATTACATTCAACACTCTCACTCTATATATTTTCTATCTCAATCAAATCATCCAACACTCACTCTATTTCCTCTCTTTCCTCTAGCAAATTCTCCAACACTCTCTCTGTCTCTCTGCCTCTAGCAAAGCTTCAGTCAAAGTTTTGCCTGCAGCTAAAGTTCATCTGAGTTTCCTGTAGCAAAAGTTCTCAACCGTCATGGATCGTAGCGTAAGAATTATATGCTCGCACGTCGGTAAAGTAAATGGGTTAAATTACGAAGGAGGAGAAAGTATAATTTTTTTAACTTATCCGAATATTAGTTTTGAAAATATACGTAATCATATTATTGAACGTTGTTCTATTCATTATGATTTTATTCTGAAGTCTATTTTTTGTTCTAATTATTTTTTGATAGATAGTGAAGATGCATAGAATTATATTCTTGAGATTAATTCACAATCCGGTATATAAAAATATACGTTATTAAAGTAGCAGCAACATTAGATAATAGAAATAATGAATATTTTTCTGAATATCAGCATGTTAGTTCGGGTGCTAGTTCTTCTCAACAAATTGTTTCATTTTTCCAAGAAGGTCATTCATCAGATGAATCTAACCATGATGATGATAGTGACAACGACGATGGAAATAGTGATGATTTAGTTGAAAATATAGACTATACGGTAGATGATGATGTTGTAAAAGCTATAACTGATGAAGTATTTAAGGGACAATCATTTCCTAGTCGTTCTCACTTTAGAAGCTTTATAAGTAATTTAGAAATTAAATATAATTTTATTTGTTCAGCTAGTGTTATGAATAATGCTCGTAGAATTATATATAGCTGTGATCAACCGAATTGTAATTGAAGAGTATATGTCAAATCTATTGGAAATGACGATATAGTTAAAGTTAGTACATTAGAAAATCGTCATTCTTGTTTAGGAAGACTTAGTACAGGACGTCATCGACTAGCTACCGCTGCATGGATTAAAACCATGATAATTGACATTATTAGAGATAACCAGTCATACAGTCCATCACAAATTGTTAAATATATATATAGGGAGCACCATATACGAGTTAGTTATTCCAAAGCCTGGAGAGCCCGAGAGACAGCATTAGCTGAAATTAATGGTAGTTATGATGAGGCATACGCTAGTCTTGAGGAGTATTGTTATAGAATTATGGAGACAAATCCAGGTAGTACATGTTTTATTAAAACTGCCAAAAACAATAGCTTCCAACGAATTTTTATTTATTTTAAGTCATGTATTGATGGATTTTTAAGGGGCTGTTTACCAGTTATTAGTACTGATGCTACATTTCTTTCGTCTAAATATCAAGGTATCTTATTTATTGCTTGTGCTCATGATCCTAACTATCATTATATCCTATAGCTTATGCTATTGCTGAAGGTGAGAATAGTGATTCTTGGTCTTGGTTTTTAAATTCTTTTAAAATATCTTTTGAAAGTTGTTTTAATGATTGGAGTACAATTTTATTTATATATGACAAGCAAAAAGGATTAATAAATGCTGTTCGTGCTATTTTTCCTGCATCTCCTCACTTTTTTTGTATTCAATATTTTAAACGAAACATGAAAAAAGTTACCAAAGAACCAGTATTTCAACACTTGTTAGACTCGCTTTCTAGATCATATAATGGAAACGGATGCAGAGAGTATGTTTGATATAATTAAAGCCGAGAAGATAATTTTGTACGATTGGCTTATTGTTGTAAACGATAAAAGTCGTCGATTTGAACATTGGATAACAGCGTATGCTACTTGTCCTAGATTAGATATTAACACTTTTAATCTTGCTGAATATTTTAATAGCTGGATTAAGAAATTACGAGATAAGCCAATAACAATACTTCTCGATGGTATTAGAGCCAAGATTATTACACTTCATGACAATCGTAGAAAGAATGCTGAAAATATAGACACAGATTATTGTCCGAAGATGATAAAGAACATGGCTTCTATTATCAAAGAGAAGAATCACCTAGAAATATTAGCTATTGATAGTTATAAGTTTGAAATAATAGACCGTGCAACAAGTAAAACCTACATTGTTAATATAACTGACAGATCTTGTACATATTTTAGATGGTACCATACTTATATACCATGTATACATGCATGTTTTGTTTGTAGATATTGCAATATTAGTATTGATAATTTTTATCCTGCAGTATTTTCGACGGAGACCTTGAGAAGTGTATATGTACCAAAAATGGAGCCAATTCTAGTTTCCTACAAGATCCAAGCTCCTTTGGTTAGAGGATAAATTGGGGTACCAGATGTAAGACACAAAGCCGGAAGACCAAAGAAGAACCGCATCAAACCCCGGGATTCATCGACGAGATATCTACGTTGCAGTAATTGTGGTGCTATAGGACACAACCGAAGAAGATGTACTAGTCAACCGAGAGAGTAAAATAGAATTGTTCAATACAAACTTAAAAATATTGTAATAGTGAGTCTGATAATGAAAGTCTACTTAAGAATTGTTCAATACCCCAATATTGAAATCAAACATTATTACAAATCATACAAATATTGCAATCATACATTGTTACAAATTATCTACTCATCCTCCTCCTCATCTTGTTGAGTTTGGATAGGCAGCGGTGCTGTTGGAGTCGAAAAAATTGTGTGAATATCTGGTAGCTTTCATCTCCAGCAGTCTGGTAACTCGGGCCCGCTCTAGCAGTCTGGTAACTCGGTCCTGCTCCAGCATACTGGTAACTCGGGCTCGCTCAGCATACTGGTCACTCGGGCCCACTCCAGCATACTGGTAACTCGGTCTCGCTCCAGCATACTGGTCACTCGGGCCCGTTCCAGCATAATGGTGAAAAGGGTCCTCTGCAGTATCCCTCCGACGACGATGAGAGTGTCTCTGTCGTACTAAGCCGGTCGGATAGTCTGGTGGAAGACGTGATTGTACTGGAGGCATTTCAGGTTCCCGTCCAATACCCAGATGATCAACACGAGTCACAAGTTCCTCCATAAGAAGCCGACTTTGTGGGGAAAGGTTTATATCAGGTTGTTGTAAATGTCGTCGGTATACACCACTCTGAAATATGAAACTTGTAAATTAATATATTTATCATATCTATGTATATGTATTTTTGAAAGTATAATGAAGTCATACCAAATCATACATGCCATCGGCAAAAGCACGCAGAGTAGAATCATCTATGGATCTACTCTTGATCCTTTGCTCCTCATATTGGTATACTCGGTTGCTCATAAGAGGGCATCCCCACTATTGCCTATAGTCCAGGTTACCCATGTCTGCATAATGTAAACAAAATTTTAGCAAACTATTTACAATAAATCAATACGAATAATGAGTAACTTATAACTTACATTCCTCAGCAGATCTTAGTCTGGGAGACATGTCCCTCACACTATAATTCTCGAACCGATTATTCCAGTCAGTAACGAGACCAATGATTAGTTGTAATGCATTTGCTACCTCATAACCGACTGTAGGTAGATCATCGGAAATTATTGGGCTCATTCTGAATTGTCGAAAAACACGGTCTGCCGGATGGTACATAGTGAACCGATCATATATAATATGAGATCTGTGTAAAGTAAATGCATATGATGTCCTCTTGATTTCTGGAGCATCATCTTCACATGAGTAAGGTAACCAGGTAACCTATTTAAAGATATTGTATCAAATAGATGTGATGTTTATCTACGATCAAAACTGAAATAATTTAAAGATATTTATTAGATATTTAAAAATTACCTCATGATACTGCAGTGTATCAAATTGGCTACGATAAAATGATACACTCCTGTATTGGTAGTGTTGATAATCCACTACATCTGTGGGCCAGCGCATAGCAACTGGAAATACTCCAACATCACTGAGAATGCTAGTAATAGGCCTACCAATATAGAAGTGCTCGTAGGACCAGAACTATAAAACAAAAATATGACATTAGTACAAACAAAATTTGCGTATAAATTTACTCTAACTTTTTTAGGTCTTTCATTCATACCTGAATCAGTGAAATACATCCACAAATACTCTTGCGATTGGATCTCACAAATTCTGTCAGATTGGCGTATAAAAAGGCAAGAGTAGCAGCTCCCCACATAAACAGAGCAGATACGCTCTAGTGCAATGAATGACCTGGATATATTAAGTGTTATATAGACACTAAATTAAGTCATAAACAAATTTACTAATAAAAATACATACCCGCATTTCATCTACATCAACCACCCCGTCAATAGTGTGATGTAGGTCCATGAAGTTGCCACGAAGCCATGTAAACTTCACAAAATTGTCACCTTTTATACCAGATGGAGGGCTAACACCGAGATACCTCCTTATCAGATCAGATCCCTTTAAGTGCGGATCAAAATATATAGCGTCACATTAAATGGGTAACCCTAGTATATTTGCCACATCAAATAGGGTGATCGTCATCTCGCCGAATGGGAGTTGGAAAGTGTTGCGTTCAGGCCACCAACGCTCCGCAAGACTTACAACTAAATGAAGATTGTGGATTAAATATCTAACACGATCTATATAGTGGAATCCAAAGGATTCCACCAAAGCCTTTTGGACCGAATTTAGCTCCCACGTACGATAATTCCTTTCGGTCCGCCAATGTACATGGATCCGGATTCGTAAACCAAGATCATAGTCGTATAACTATAAAAAAATATATGCATTATATTTTGTGTATAAATTACTAAACTTGGAAACTTATAATTTCAAAAATTACCTCGCCAGTAAATATCTGACTAGAAATGTGGTCTTTACGTTGCTTAATAATAAGCTGGGTAGTCGGTCCACTAGGAATACGACCGTCATTGTGGTTAGCCATCTCCAAAAATGTTGATTATAAGATGAAGGGGGATTGCTAGGAGGAGGAGGAGGAGGAGAAGTGTTGTGAGTAGGAGGAGGAGGAAAAGAAGAATTGGTGTGAGGAGGAGGAGAAGGAGTTTAGGGTAGTTATAGGGAGGGGAGGGGGGGAAGTTGAGGGAAGGGGGGGTCTCCGAGAAGGGGAAGAGTCGGCTCGGCTGGGTGGTCTCCGAGGAGTCAGGGTATCCGAAGCGGCGTGGGAGGGGAGCATAGGTGCCCGCCAACTGAGTTGGCGAGTTCCTCTCGAACTCTGGGCCCCGCCAACTCAGTTGGCGAGTTCTCCCCCTCCCCATAATTTTTTCAAATTCCTCCCATTTTTTTATAATTATATATAAATATATTACTTTTATTAAAAAATCGTAAAAAAATTAAGAGTAGACAGCCCCGAGTAAATTTTGGGAGTGGCAAACTTGTAATTATCAATGGTAAATATTTGGACTGTCCGAGTAAATATAGTAGTGCCCTTATCAACAGCCCAAAAGAATATCAATAACATTTTCAACATACTAGTATATACGCACGTGCGTTGCACGTATTTCATATTACTTGGAAAAAAAATAGTTTATTAAAAGAGCAAACGACAATTTCTTAATTTTTTTATAGGTGGAAATATAATAGGCAGGAGCATGAAAGTTGGGAGAAATTAAATGACGGGAATAGGAAAGGTTTCTCTTATCTCTTGGGTTCATGTGCCTACTTTGCATGCATTCTTTATTAACTTTTGTTTTATTAACTATCATTCCCCAAGTTGCCTCATGCATGCATACATACATTTAATACGTATTTAAATACTGTTTTTAATTACTTAGATATCCTTATCAACGTTAATACATATTGAAATGTAATGAAGGGTATTTTTGGAACGAAATTTTTTCACGGTGAAGCCTAGTTTTGGCATTATATAGTAGAATAGATTTAATACGTATTTAAATACTGTTTTTAATTACTTAGATATCCTTATCAACGTTAATACATATTGAAATGTAATGAAGGGTATTTTTGGAACGAAATTTTTTTACGGTGAAGCCTAGTTTTGGCATTATATAGTGCAGGGTACGGAACAGACTTCTGGGTTAGCACTGTGGCATGGCCAGAAGCTTTGTCTGCCACGTCACAGATAGGAGACAAGAGTTTTACGCGCAGAGAGCGCAGGTTGCGAAGCTACAACCTTGTCGGTCGGAGAAACCAGAGAGTCGGCAGGAATGGTAGGGGATGTCCTGGGCATCCACACTTTGCGCAATTTTTTGTTGTCTTGGACAGAAAGGGAGTGAGAGCTACCCCCTGCTCGAAGCATGTCTTCATAGGCGGATTGGTCGAATTGGATGACCAAGGTCTTCTTCATTGATCCTACTAATACTGCATCGTGTTGAGCAATTGCTTTCTCGTCAGATGAGAAAGATGTCCCCAGCAGAGTCGCCATCTTGTGTTTGATAATAAACGAAAGAAATAAAAATAGGCTTATACGAAACCCTTTCTTAGGTTTACAAACAAGAAGTACTATTAATCCTATACGAGGATGTTAAGTACTAAATTTAATCTGGGTAAATATTGCTATAGGAGTCTGATCTGCGGTCGATCACTTTATCCCTTGGACCACACGATGATGAAGAAGTGTTGTAGAAGAAAGAATAGCTTCAAAGATTGCAGGAGGGAGTAGATGCTCGATGCCAAGATCGCCGACCAATACTCTCTGTATGAAATCCGACCTCTCTCCCTTCGATTTTTCCGACCTTAAGTTCTCCAGCTCAAAGTCTTTGACCTCTGTTTTACCAATTCTTCGACCCTGGACCTCAGTGGACGGAGGTCTCTATTTATAGGGTTTTAGTGACAGTAACCGTCTAGTCGGCGTAGAAGCCGGACAGTGGAGAGTGTGGCACTTTTTACGCGGCGGTTATAATAATTGTCACCCACGTATAAATAATCTTCTGAATAAGCGTGTGATGTGTGTCCCATTAAGAGATAATGCGTATAACTGCTGCGAAGATCACGGCATGCAAGCTACGTAGGTAACTGCCCCTCGCGTAGAAAAGGTTGGCGTAGAAGCCAATGACTGTCATCATGGCGTAGAAGTCGAATAGTTGTCAAGTTGGCGTAGAAGCCAAGTAGTTGTCAAACTGGCCTAGAAGCCAGGTAGGCGTAGAAACCTGATGCTGCATGGATAGGTAGCTAGCGTAAAAGATTGCCGATCCTCCTTCCTTGACTGAGGTCTTGAGCGTTTCTGAACCAAATAGCCTTATCACGCATCAATACAAATATAGCCTCAATTGGCGTATTCTGAGGAGATAGCATACGGCGTACTCCTATAGTTAAAAATAGCCAGGTCGGCGTATTTCAAGGAGATAGCGTACAACGTACTCCTATAGTTGAAAATAGCCAGGTCGGCGTATTTCAAGGAGATAGCGTACAGCGTGCTCCTATAGCTGAAAATAGCCTGATGGCGTAATGTGGACATATTAGCCGTAATTATGGCTCACCTAGTCTTTTGAAAGTAGAACCAAATCTCGCATATTAAATGCAGAGATCTGCCCCCATCATGCGCATTAACTGCAGAGACGTGCCTCGAGCTCTGTACGAAGAGCAACTTTTGACGTGGAGGTTTGTTTCGTCTTCTGCTGAGCATAAAAGCTCACATCCGTCTGTAAAAAACTAGGCAGCGTATTCCCTTGAATGCGTAAAAGTAATTTGTATCAAGGAAATGTCACTAAACGATGGTTTGGGTCTCTGTGCTGAATCATCATTACAGCCGCCGTCTGGGTAGTTGTGCAGTACTCTTTGTCAGGAGTCAGGTTTATTATACTGTCTGACAGGTTCATTCAAGGGATACGAAGCGTTCCTCGTACAGCTCATTCGAGGGATACGAAGTGTTCCTCGTATAACTTCTCACTGCATTAAAAGCAGATAGGTTTTACGCCAAAGTGGCGATGTAGCAAACTTTTTACGCTGAAGCAGTCTGGAGACACTGTATTACGCGGGTTGTTCTGGAGAAGCTCTATTGTTACGCCAATGGCTCTGAAGTCATGCTTTACGCTGCCAACTACTAAAACTCTGCTTTACACGGATTGTGCGTATAATTTTTCCAGCGTATTTTTTATGCTTCTACACCCCGCTCTCCCCATCTCTCTCTCTCTCTCTCTCTCGATCTATATATATATATATATATATATATATATATATATATATAACTACCAAACCCTAACCCTAGTCCTGACCTCCGGCCGTCCCCCCGACGCTGCCGACCCACCGCAGCCGCGCCGCAGTCGTAGCCGCCGGCGATCGCCGCCCGCCCGCGCGTGGATGTGCACAGTAGTGCTGCCCCGAGTCCCCATCTTTCAGGTGATGTATCTCCCTCATCTCTCGTCCTTTTCTCGAGCGGTTTGTCCGTATACGTTCACAACCTAACCCTCTAGGATTTTTCTTCAAGCGGGACGAGTTTTCGTGTCCCGGATTGGTCGAAAAATTGACCAAAATTTGGTCGAAAAACTGACCAAAAACAGTCCAGAATTTCAACACGAAACCCCCATGTTCATGCCTAAATTGCCACCAATTTGTTTAATATTTTTAAAATCTAATTAAAGGATCTTATTCTCAATATAACCGAGAATTTTTCTATTCTTTTACTTTTTATTAGTTTGCTTGAATTGTTAAATTATTCGGCCTCCAAAACGACCAAAAACTTGATATTTTAAAATTAACATTTTGTGATACGGAGTGCGTTCCGCCAAACGGGACTGCCTCGTCGTGTACCAATTACACCAAAAGGTGCATATTGTATATCATGATGTGTGAGATTTCACGGAAGTTGATTCAGATGTGTGTGCGTGTCGGAATCAACCAGTATCCGTAAAAGTCCATTTATCACAACTTTTGCAAAATACCATCCCATTTTGTGTGCGCTTGTTAGAATGTGACGAAACGTGCGCCATTGGATTCGTGGTATCACGCTGGTATTGTGACCCAAGTTTCACGCGATTCTGAGACAGTTGACCAAGCCTCCTATTCGCAGGCCCCACGGGTTGACTAGAAGGGCGAATTTGTGATCGGCTCAACGGAATCCAAAATTGGATATACCGTTGAGTTCGTATCAACGTTTAAAATTTGTTTGACCTATAATTTGTACTATTTAGAGATCTTTACCTCTGGCACGCATTTTGGTGCAAAGTGGGCCACATGTGGACCACTCTTTGACCTGAAATTACCGTTTTGCCCCTGTGTCCAAATTAGACGAAAGGGTAGTGTTTTCTAGCTATCTCGCTTATTCTGTGAACGTTGGTGCTGTTTATTTCAGTATCCGGAGATATTCATTCTGGTGCTATAGTTTTTGAACCCTTGTGCCTAACGTTTGGACGCTTACACTTCGCAGCTTTCTTGCCAAGCAAGATACCTTGCCAAATTGCTTATGATACTTTATATGCTTATCATATTTTATATATTCATTATATATGTGTTTTTTTAGTCATAATTATATACTATATATATGTTGACACACACTTGACAAATAATATCATAGGAGGGGAGGACAATCAGTAGGCGTATGGGCTACCCACTCTGGTAAACCATAGTAACTAGCACGCACTACGGTAGTTGTGTCGCGATGGTCGCTACCCTCGTGGTATGTCGGCTTCTGGTGTCACGATGGTCGCTACCCTCGCGGTATGACGGCTTATGATGTTCATGGACGTGTGTGTGAGTTGTGAGATAGATAGAGTATCCTACACCTACCCATATGTCAAAATGGTTGTCCTCACTATGCATTTCATATAGATTCTCTAGTACAACGTACGTATATATTTTTTGTCTATTATGCATGTTTACTGGATTTAATTGACATGCTTCTATGTATCTTGTTACGTCCCTCTGAGGACCTGGTCCCTTTCCAAGTATAGATGATCTTGACTATTCGCAGGAGCATGGATCAGGACTTGCTACTTCGTTATCTTTCGAGGAGGTCTTCTCTTTGAGTCTCATTGTTCAGTAGATGTACTTATTTTATTTCTTTTATATTCTAGTTTGGTAGTGGATTTGTCTCCACCCAACTACTTGTTCTTATCAAGCATTTTATACTTGATTCAGTTATATAGTTGATTGGTTATTTGATTCTGTGGATGAGATCTAGTTATGACATGTGACTTGTGATAATATATATACCACATATGAGTTAATATTCCTAATACAGCGTACGTGTGTATTATGGTATCCATATATTGGAGTTGTCATATACATACGGCTTACATGCTTACGTATTTCTAGTCCTACGTATTTTGGGACTAGGGTATGAGACATATGTACATGACACACATACAACTCAAATTGCTTTGTACCAAACACCTATAGAGCTCAAACTAGCGATTCTCCATGATACTCAATGGTACACCCTCATAAATCATTGGTACACCAATCTAATCACCTAGAACCAATTCTAATATATATAATATAGTATGAAATCAATTAGGATAATGAAAAATAATGCAACCAATAAGAACGCCATCAATTAGACAAAAAAACTCCAAATTAGAATCCCATATCACACCGTATCATAGCTTATCATGACACGACCTATCCGTACCCAATTGTGGACATGTATCTACCCTCACAGGACCAATCTATTTCTAATTAGGTCTACCAAACCTAATAACAAACACTTGGTGTCCCATTCTCGGATTTCCTCCAAAATTGACACCAAACTCAATGTAGAAATCTCAATAAGGGTCAATAGGAGTTCAAACTCCTTCATATGGGTAGATTTAATGCATAGGTACATTCTATATGCTCTAAAATATTAAATGGAACTAATTAGAGAGAGGGATTTCAGAATTTACCTATTGGGAGATAGTTTTCCAATGAATAGCCAATAGGACACGATTTGAACACAAATACCAAGCCCAGCTCTTTCTTCTCCAAAGTTCCTTGCAACCACTAGCTTCTAATCTCCTTAGATGTGAGGATGAGAAAATTTGAGAGAAATTTATGAAGAATTTGATGGAGGGATGAACAATTTGGGAAAGAACACTAATTGGGAATAAAATAGAATGAGTGAATGGAGAAGAGAGGGAGAGATTCACCCTCAAAATAGGACCGGCCCCCTCTTTCCCCTTTCCCAAGTAATGTGAATAGTCTAGAATGCCCCTAGTAGGTTATCATGAAGAATTAATTAGTTGAAGCCTATAATCCTAATGTGGGTTTAATCTAATTTTTAATTAAGGAGAATGGTTAACTTAGATTGAGGCTAATGTGATTAGTCCAATAAGTTGGTTAAGTTGTCATGTCTACTTGGTTAGGTCCACTAGGGTCTTTTCTAACTAAATAATCTAATCCCTAACCAATACTAATATTAATCACAAAATATGGCATGCACATTTATATAAATAGAATATAACCACATTATTTATGATAAAATATAATATAAAAAAATATTCCTATTCTAGAAATGTGGTAGTGACAGTCGAATGGACACTTTGACCACATAATGACAAGGCCGCATAGGGCCGTAGCCGCATATGAGGGAACACGTGGTATGGCACATCTGACGAAGTTATTAATGCACTGATGTAACTTTTCGTCCTTTTATGAGGTGTCGCCTCTCATGATTCTCGAGGCGCTCTAGGTGATGAGTGGTGTGTCAGAACTTCTAACAGGAATTGAATGTCGTGTCAGAAAATCTCATCCGGTCCCTTACTTCATGGTTGTTCAGGCCGTATGGGATCTTCTTATGCGGCCCCCAATTCCTTGGTTGTTCGGGCCGCATGGGCTCTATTTGGCTCCTCTGCGGCATGCTTTCACTTTGAGGGTGCATGGGCTCTATGTGGTCTGCATGGCTTTCAGATTTTTATGCTTCTACAAAAAGGATATAGGAAAAAAAACCCTAAAACATAGGAGAGTTCTACTATACTAGTAAATTCACGTGCATTGTACATAAAATAAATTTTTTCTTCTGAAATTAATATAAAATTATTTAAATATTTAAATTATGATTTATTACATATATATATTTATATTTTAATTAGAATTTGTTATATATTTGATTATATTTTAATTATAATTAGTTTTGAATATATTTCTACTTAAAGAGTCTTGAAATTGGTTAGCTACGTAATATTATATATTTATAAACAAACATGTCTTCTAACTCATGTGGTTAAGGTAGAAGGTATTCTCTCTGGTTTGTTGAGTTTGAATCCATGTAGTGATATTACTAACAAATTAAAAAAATTTAACAATTTTTTACATAATATATTTTAAAAAATTAATTGATGATATACATACGGCTTAGGCGGCTCACTTTTGAGCCATTTTGAAACCTCATTATTATGTATGTATGTATGGATGGATGAATGGATGGAAGATGGAAGATTATAGTATAATTTTTTTCCCAAATATTAGAGCATCTCCAACCCTGTTGTGAGTTTGGACAAATTATGAAGTTGACATGGCAAATGCATCCATAGGAATCACTTCTTATTTCGAAATTTCTTATTTCAACAATTATGAATAAATTCTTATTTCAATAATTTTATCAGTTGCCACAAAGGAATCACAACTTCTTATTTCAAAATTCTTTCTCCAATAAAAATGTGAAATAAATTGTGAAGTTGACATTGCAATGACATGTCAAAGACAATGTGAAGTTGGTTTTCTAGATCTAGACAATGGACTTCATAATGCTTTACTTCCACATCATCAATTATGAATAAAAATATTTATAAAAAAGGAAAAAGTGAAAAAATTGTCTTGAAAGTTAGAAAAAGTAGTTTTTATTGTCTTCTCAATACTTTTGCATTAGAGAACACTTTTCTATCTCATTGTCTTGTATGAATATACTCTTGCCACATAGAAAAAAATTGTTAATAAGGCAAGGGATGGGGATAGAAAAATTAGTCCCCCGAAAGTGTTAATGGAACGGGGATGGGGAATGCATTATTTAACGGGGACGGGAATGGGGATAAAAATTGAAACCCGAATGGGAATGAAAATGAGAACGGGAATGGAGATTCGAATACTATTCGGAGATGGGGATGAGGGGTATGGTCCCTGTCCCCAACCCACCCCGTTGCCATCCCTAATCACAACACAAAAACAAGACGACAATAGGGACCTGTTTGGTTTGTTGAAACGGTGGTGAAAGTGGAAAGAAATATGCAACTAAGCTGAACTCGCAAGGGTTCAAGTGTTTGGTTGGTTCTTTGAAACTCCAAAAAAAAAGTGTGAACTGACCTTCATAGTTCATGTCCCCCTCTTTTTCATTCACTTTCATCTCCACCGGTTTTGTGGTGAAACTCACTGAAAAATGAGAGAGAGGGACACCTTTCCAACAACAACAAAATCTGGTGAAACTCGCTTTAGGTTGCAGTCACCCCCAACTGACTCTCCCGCGACATCACTGTGTAGAGGATGAGGAAGGTGAGGAGGCCGAGCTCCTCCGGGATGTAGCCGAAGAGGCTGAGGCCCTGGAGGGAGATGAGATTGAGTTCTCCGGCGAGCCTGACTTCGACCTCCATCTTTCCCACCTACGTAGACGTTCGGACCTCGAACCTCGTCCGTCCCTCTTTGCCGCCGTCGACGGTTGCGTCTGCACCAGGAACGAGGCCGGCGGCTTGGCCGGGGATGGGATAGGGTTATCTGAAGAAGATGACTCGAGAGAGAGAAGAAGAAAAGGAGGAGGAGGACTCCAGAGGAGTGGAGAGAGAGAAAGATTGGGAAAAGTGGAATCAGATATGAAGGGGGTTGGTAGTGTGTGAATCACAGTAGTTTAAAACTTGTTAAATTAGTATAACATTTATACAAAATAATAATAATAATAATAATAATAATAATAATTGTTTATAATTTGTTAATTTTTGATTTTAAATACATGATTTTTTAATTATTTATATCATAGTCTTAAATTTTTAATCCATACCAAAAAAGGAATAATATTAGTTAGAGTAAGTCTACCTAGGGTTACCACATCTCCAATCAACATTTACTTTCAACAACCATCCAAACAACGAAACTCATTTTTATTCCACTTTCATATTTTTCAATTCCACCAACCAAACAACTTTTAGAAAGTTAAAATTTATGCGCACGTATCGTGCATGCAAACTCTATTTTTTTTACTTTCGCACTTTCGTACAACCAAACAACCCTAGGGTTGGAGATGCTCTTAT
The DNA here is from genome assembly GCA_036927795.1 of Iris macrosiphon. Classification (NCBI taxonomy): domain Eukaryota; kingdom Viridiplantae; phylum Streptophyta; class Magnoliopsida; order Asparagales; family Iridaceae; genus Iris; species Iris macrosiphon. The sequence continues at coordinate 80,792,099 of JAYESA010000015.1, read as the reverse complement.
ACAACTAGACAAAAGAAGGCTGTTGATAAGGGAACTACTAAATTCACTCGGGGCTAGCCTAGTATTGGGGCTAGCCCAGTTATGAAGAAATTTTACTCAGGCTAGCCCAAATTTTACTCAGGCTAGTCCAAACTCTTCATCTCCCTCCTCCTGCTCCCTCCGTGCTCCACCGCCGCCCCCGCGCGTAGCAGCGGCCTCGTCCTCCACTACGTGAGCGCTCTGCCTCCTCCCCCGTCCTCCACCGCTGCCTCCCGTCGCCGCCTCCGCCTTCTCCCCCGCCTCCCGTCGCCTCCTTCCCCTCCCGCTTCTCCGCCTCGTAACCCCCTTTCGGTGCTCGACTACCTCGGCACCCTCGGCGTCCGTCGCTCCTCTCTCCCCTCCTTCCTCCTCCGCTACCACCAGGTCCTCCACTCCAGCGTCATGGAGGACTGTCAAAATTTTGACAGTTCTTCCAATTTTGACAGTCCTTCCAATTTGAAGGACTGTCAAAATTTTGACAGTCCTAATTTTTTAGACTGTCAGTAAAATGCATTTAAATGCAACCTAAAACCAGTAACAAATAAGTTAATTTCAATAAACCATATCTGATCCGTTTACTAACTGAATACTGTATAGTCACATAGACATTGATCAGATGACATGAATAATAGCACAATGACAAAGAAAAATAACAGCATACTGGAAACCAAAAAAGCAGAAGAAAAAATGGAAGGACCGTCAAAATTTGACATATATATTGATTTTTTAGGACTGAAATTTTGACAGTCCTAAAAATTCAACGTATATTTTTAGAACTGTCAAACTTTTGACAGTCCTATCAATTGGAAGGACTGTCAAAATTTTGACAGTCCTAAAAAGTCAATATATATTTTTATGACTGTCAAAATTTTCACAATCCTGATTATGAAAAAACTATTTTTTTATATAAAGTAATATATTTATATATAATTGTAAAAAAAGGGAGGAGTTTGGGGAAATTATGGGGAGGGGAAGAACTCGCTAACTCAGTTGGCGAGTTGTTGGGGCCCGCCAACTGAGTTGGCGAGATACATGCAGGCCGCCAACTCAGTTGGCGAGGCATGCTGAGTTGGAGGCTGTGCCCGCCAACTAAGTTGGCGAGTGATGGTTTATGGGGGGGAGGCAGTGACCGTTGTACTCTGCTCGCCAACTCAGTTGGCGAGTAAGGATCCGTTCACATACTTGGGAAGCACTATAGCCGTTGCACAACGGCTATTACATTCAACACTCTCACTCTATATATTTTCTATCTCAATCAAATCATCCAACACTCACTCTATTTCCTCTCTTCCCTCTAGCAAATTCTCCAACACTCTCTCTGTCTCTCTGCCTCTAGCAAAGCTTCAGTCAAAGTTTTGCCTGCAGCTAAAGTTCATCTGAGTTTCCTGTAGCAAAAGTTCTCAACCGTCATGGATCGTAGCGTAAGAATTATATGCTCGCACGTCGGTAAAGTAAATGGGTTAAATTACGAAGGAGGAGAAAGTATAATTTTTTTAACTTATCCGAATATTAGTTTTGAAAATATACGGGACAATCATTTCCTAGTCGTTCTCACTTTAGAAGCTTTATAAGTAATTTAGAAATTAAATATAATTTTATTTGTTCAGCTAGTGTTATGAATAATGCTCGTAGAATTATATATAGCTGTGATCAACCGAATTGTAATTGAAGAGTATATGTCAAATCTATTGGAAATGACGATATAGTTAAAGTTAGTACATTAGAAAATCGTTATTCTTGTTTAGGAAGACTTAGTACAGGACGTCATCGACTAGCTACCGCTGCATGGATTAAAACCATGATAATTGACATTATTAGAGATAACCAGTCATACAGTCCATCACAAATTGTTAAAGATATATATAGGGAGCACCATATACGAGTTAGTTATTCCAAAGCCTGGATAGCCCGAGAGACAGCATTAGCTGAAATTAATGGTAGTTATGATGAGGCATACGCTAGTCTTGAGGAGTATTGTTATAGAATTATGGAGACAAATCCAGGTAGTACATGTTTTATTAAAACTGCCAAAAACAATAGCTTCTAACGAATTTTTATTTATTTTAAGTCATGTATTGATGGATTTTTAAGGGGCTGTTTACCAGTTATTAGTACTGATGCTACATTTCTTTCGTCTAAATATCAAGGTGTCTTATTTATTGCTTGTGCTCATGATCCTAACTATCATTATATCCTATAGCTTATGCTATTGCTGAAGGTGAGAATAGTGATTCTTGGTCTTGGTTTTTAAATTCTTTTAAAATATCTTTTGAAAGTTGTTTTAATGATTGGAGTACAATTTTATTTATATCTGACAAGCAAAAAGGATTAATAAATGCTGTTCGTGCTATTTTTCCTGCATCTCCTCACTTTTTTTGTATTCAATATTTTAAACGAAACATGAAAAAAGTTACCAAAGAACCAGTATTTCAACACTTGTTAGACTCGCTTTCTAGATCATATAATGGAAACGGATGCAGAGAGTATGTTTGATATAATTAAAGCCGAGAAGATAATTTTGTACGGTTGGCTTATTGTTGTAAACGATAAAAGTCGTCGATTTGAACATTGGATAACAGCGTATGCTACTTGTCCTAGATTAGATATTAACACTTTTAATCTTGCTGAATATTTTAATAGCTGGATTAAGAAATTACGAGATAAGCCAATAACAATACTTCTCGATGGTATTAGAGCCAAGATTATTACACTTCATGACAATCGTAGAAAGAATGCTGAAAATATAGACACAGATTATTGTCCGAAGATGATAAAGAACATGGCTTCTATTATCAAAGAGAAGAATCACCTAGAAATATTAGCTATTGATAGTTATAAGTTTGAAATAATAGACCGTGCAACAAGTAAAACCTACATTGTTAATATAACTGACAGATCTTGTACATATTTTAGATGGTACCATACTTATATACCATGTATACATGCATGTTTTGTTTGTAGATATTGCAATATTAGTATTGATAATTTTTATCCTGCAGTATTTTCGACGGAGACCTTGAGAAGTGTATATGTACCAAAAATGGAGCCAATTCTAGTTTCCTACAAGATCCAAGCTCCTTTGGTTAGAGGATAAATTGGGGTACCAGATGTAAGACACAAAGCCGGAAGACCAAAGAAGAACCGCATCAAACCCCGGGATTCATCGACGAGATATCTACGTTGCAGTAATTGTGGTGCTATAGGACACAACCGAAGAAGATGTACTAGTCAACCGAGAGAGTAAAATAGAATTGTTCAATACAAACTTAAAAATATTGTAATAGTGAGTCTGATAATGAAAGTCTACTTAAGAATTGTTCAATACCCCAATATTGAAATCAAACATTATTACAAATCATACAAATATTGCAATCATACATTGTTACAAATTATCTACTCATCCTCCTCCTCATCTTGTTGAGTTTGGATAGGCAGCGGTGCTGTTGGAGTCGAAAAAATTGTGTGAATATCTGGTAGCTTTCATCTCCAGCAGTCTGGTAACTCGGGCCCGCTCTAGCAGTCTGGTAACTCGGTCCTGCTCCAGCATACTGGTAACTCGGGCTCGCTCCAGCATACTGGTCACTCGGGCCCACTCCAGCATACTGGTAACTCGGTCTCGCTCCAGTATACTGGTCACTCGGGCCCGTTCCAGCATAATGGTGAAAAGGGTCCTCTGCAGTATCCCTCCGACGACGATGAGAGTGTCTCTGTCGTACTAAGCCGGTCGGATAGTCTGGTGGAAGACGTGATTGTACTGGAGGCATTTCAGGTTCCCGTCCAATACCCAGATGATCAACACGAGTCACAAGTTCCTCCATAAGAAGCCGACTTTGTGGGGAAAGGTTTATATCAGGTTGTTGTAAATGTCGTCGGTATACACCACTCTGAAATATGAAACTTGTAAATTAATATATTTATCATATCTATGTATATGTATTTTTGAAAGTATAATGAAGTCATACCAAATCATACATGCCATCGGCAAAAGCACGCAGAGTAGAATCATCTATGGATCTACTCTTGATCCTTTGCTCCTCATATTGGTATACTCGGTTGCTCATAAGAGGGCATCCCCACTATTGCCTATAGTCCAGGTTACCCATGTCTGCATAATGTAAACAAAATTTTAGCAAACTATTTACACTAAATCAATACGAATAATGAGTAACTTATAACTTACATTCCTCAGCAGATCTTAGTCTGGGAGACATGTCCCTCACACTATAATTCTCAAACCGATTATTCCAGTCAGTAACGAGACCAATGATTAGTTGTAATGCATTTGCTACCTCATAACCGACTGTCGGTAGATCATCGGAAATTATTGGGCTCATTCTGAATTGTCGAAAAACACGGTCTGCCGGATGGTACATAGTGAACCGATCATATATAATATGAGATCTGTGTAAAGTAAACGCATATGATGTCCTCTTGATTTCTGGAGCATCATCTTCACATGAGTAAGGTAACCAGGTAACCTATTTAAAGATATTGTATCAAATAGATGTGATGTTTATCTACGATCAAAACTGAAATAATTTAAAGATATTTATTAGATATTTAAAAATTACCTCATGATACTGCAGTGTATCAAATTGGCTACGATAAAATGATACACTCCTGTATTGGTAGTGTTGATAATCCACTACATCTGTGGGCCAGCGCATAGCAACTGGAAATACTCCAACATCACTGAGAATGCTAGTAATAGGCCTACCAATATAGAAGTGCTCGTAGGACCAGAACTATAAAACAAAAATATGACATTAGTACAAACAAAATTTGCGTATAAATTTACTCTAACTTTTTTAGGTCTTTCATTCATACCTGAATCAGTGAAATACATCCACAAATACTCTTGCGATTGGATCTCACAAATTCTGTCAGATTGGCGTATAAAAAGGCAAGAGTAGCAGCTCCCCACATAAACAGAGCAGATACGCTCTAGTGCAATGAATGACCTGGATATATTAAGTGTTATATAGACACTAAATTAAGTCATAAACAAATTTACTAATAAAAATACATACCCGCATTTCATCTACATCAACCACCCCGTCAATAGTGTGATGTAGGTCCATGAAGTTGCCACGAAGCCATGTAAACTTCACAAAATTGTCACCTTTTATACCAGATGGAGGGCTAACACCGAGATACCTCCTTATCAGATCAGATCCCTTTAAGTGCGGATCAAAATATATAGCGTCACATTAAATGGGTAACCCTAGTATATTTGCCACATCAAATAGGGTGATCGTCATCTCGCCAAATGGGAGTTGGAAAGTGTTGCGTTCAGGCCACCAACGCTCCGCAAGACTTACAACTAAATGAAGATTGTGGATTAAATATCTAACACGATCTATATAGTGGAATCCAAAGGATTCCACCAAAGCCTTTTGGACCGAATTTAGCTCCCACGTACGATAATTCCTTTCGGTCCGCCAATGTACATGGATCCGGGTTCGTAAACCAAGATCATAGTCGTATAACTATAAAAAAACATATGCATTATATTTTGTGTATAAATTACTAAACTTGGAAACTTATAATTTCAAAAATTACCTCGCCAGTAAATATCCGACTAGAAATGTGGTCTTTACGTTGCTTAATAATAAGCTGGGTAGTCGGTCCACTAGGAATACGACCGTCATTGTGGTTAGCCATCTCCAAAAATGTTGATTATAAGATGAAGGGGGATTGCTAGGAGGAGGAGGAGGAGGAGGAGGAGAAGTGTTGTGAGTAGGAGGAGGAGGAAAAGAAGAATTGGTGTGAGGAGGAGGAGGAGAAGGAGTTTAGGGTAGTTATAGGGAGGGGAGGGGGGAAAGTTGAGGGAAGGGGGGGGTCTCCGAGAAGGGGAAGAGTCGGCTCGGCTGGGTGGTCTCCGAGGAGTCAGGGTATCCGAAGCGGCGTGGGAGGGGAGCATAGGTGCCCGCCAACTGAGTTGGCGAGTTCCTCTCGAACTCTGGGCCCCGCCAACTCAGTTGGCGAGTTCTCCCCCTCCCCATAATTTTTTCAAATTCCTCCCATTTTTTATAATTATATATAAATATATTACTTTTATTAAAAAATCGTAAAAAAAATTAAGAGTAGACAGCCCCGAGTAAATTTTGGGAGTGGCAAACTTGTAATTATCAATGGTAAATATTTGGACTGTCCGAGTAAATATAGTAGTGCCCTTATCAACAGCCCAAAAGAATATCAATAACATTTTCAACATACTAGTATATACGCACGTGCGTTGCACGTATTTCATATTACTTGGAAAAAAAATAGTTTATTAAAAGAGCAAACGACAATTTCTTAATTTTATTATAGGTGGAAATATAATAGGCAGGAGCATGAAAGTTGGGAGAAATTAAATGACGGGAATATGAAAGGTTTCTCTTATCTCTTGGGTTCATGTGCCTACTTTGCATGCATTCTTTATTAACTTTTGTTTTATTAACTATCATTCCCCAAGTTGTCTCATGCATGCATACATACATTTAATACGTATTTAAATACTATTTTTAATTACTTAGATATCCTTATCAACGTTAATACATATTGAAATGTAATGAAGGGTATTTTTGGAACGAAATTTTTTCACGGTGAAGCCTAGTTTTGGCATTATATAGTAGAATAGATTTAATACGTATTTAAATACTGTTTTTAATTACTTAGATATCCTTATCAACGTTAATACATATTGAAATGTAATGAAGGGTATTTTTGGAACGAAATTTTTTCACGGTGAAGCCTAGTTTTGGCATTATATAGTAGAATAGATATAGTAGAATAGATAAGCCAAAAGAAAAGCTAAAAGAAGAACAACTGGGCTTTGCGGAAGTAGGGTTTTGTAGAACGAGAGACGAGCCCTCTTCAAATCCTCACTTTTTTCTCTGTAAATTTCTTCCTCAAATTCGCGAAATCATCTCCTATTTCCCATTTCAGTCCAAGAGATGCTGGTCTCCTACAGTAGTTTCATCACTCTGAGCTTCAACCCCAACCTCAGAACCCACCAACACCCAAAAGTCCGATTTTGTTCTGATAACTCACCTCCAGAATCAAAGAAGATCACTGGACATGCATCAAAATCCAATCTTTCCTTCGAAAAATTGGCGAAGATCGAAGCATTCGTCCCGATGGTTCTCCTACGGAGGTTCCATCTCTTCGATCCTCAAATCTTTGGAATCCGTGGATGACCTCGACGAGGCCTTAAAGCCGTGGGAAGGAAAGCTCAACAACAAAGAAAGGACCATAATCCTCAAAGAACAGACCAACTACGGAAGAGCCCTCCAAATCTTCCGCTGGTTTGAAAGCAAGGGCTGCTACGAGCTCAACGTGATCCACTACAACATCGTGCTTCGGCTCCTTGGACGAGCCCGGAGGTGGGACCTCATCAGCCTCGTCTGGGTCGAAATAAAGTGCAAGAGCATACTCCCGACGAACTCCACGTATGGGACCCTGATCGACGCGTACTCGAAGGGTGGGATGAGGAAACAGGCCCTCGTCTGGCTGGGGGAGATGTGCAAGCAGGGGATGGAGCCCGATGAGGTCACTATGGGGGCTGTTGTGCAGACCTACAAGAAAGCCGGGGAGTTTCGGAAGGTCGAGGAGTTTTTCAAGGAGTGGTCATCGGTGAGCATTGATGCCGCCGCCGCCGGCGAAGAGGCCAAGTCTCAAACGGGTTATAGTTTGTACACGTACAATACACTGATAGACACCTATAGGAAGGCGGGTGATTTCAAGCAGGCTTCGGAGATTTTCGCTCGGATGCTAAGGGAAGGTGTCGCTCCTGACACGGTCACGTTTAACACTATGATTCATGTGTGCGACAACTGCGGTTATTTGGAGGAAGTTGAATCTTTGATTTCTACGATGGAAGAAATCCGATGCTTTCCCGATACACGGACCTATAACATCCTCATATCGCTCTATACGAAGAGCGATGATATCGGTTCGGCAAGTACTTCTCAAAGATGAAGGCAGAAGGTCTGGTGCCGGATATCGTGAGTTATGGCACTCTCCTGTATGCATTTTCGATAAGGAAAATGGTCGGGGAAGCCGAAGCTCTGATTGTGGAGATGGGTGAGCGGGGACATAAGATTGACGAGTACACGCAGTCTTCTTTGACTCGGATGTACATAAGCGTCTGGAAGCTCGACGATTCCTGGTCGTGGTTTGAAAGGTTTTGTGATACGATGAGCTCAAAATGCTTTTCTGCTAATATTGATGCCTATGGGGAGAAGGGACACTTGGAGTTAGCAGAGAAGGCTTTTGGTTGCTGCTTACATAGGAATATGCTGAGTGCCCTTGTGTTCAATGTGATGATTAAGGCTTATGGGATAGCTAAAGAGTACAACAAGGCTTGTGAGTCAATTGAAGCTATGGAAAATCATGGTATTTTACCAGATAAATGTACCTACAATTCCATCATACAGATCTTATCGAGTGCAGAATTGCCTCACAGAGCAGTGGGCTACCTCAAAAGAATGCAACAGGAAGGTTTGATGCATGATTGCATCCCTTACTCCATGGTGATAACTAGCTTTTGCAAGCTTGGTGAATTGATCATGGCAGAGAGTTTATTTTGGGAGATGGTAAGTTCTGGTTTGCAGCCAGACATTGTAGTTTTCTCTGTTCTAATCAATGGGTTTGCCGAAACCGGTAGCGTGCGAGAGACCACAAACTACATTGAAGCTATGAAGAGTGCCGGTTTGGAGCCCAACTCAATCATTTGCGACTCTTTTATCAAGCTCTATACCAAGGTCGGATACCTACAAGAGGCTGAAGAAACTTACGAATTGCTCAAGGCGATGGGTGATGGCCAGGATGTTTACTCTTCCAATTGCATGATAGATCTTTACTGTGAGAATTCTATGGTTCAAGAGGCTGAGAGAGTCTTTAAGAACCTGAAGCAAAGAGGCGAGGCAAATGAGTTCTCTCACGCAATGATGTTGTATTTGTATAAGAAGACAGGGCGATTTGGCAAAGCTTACGAGATTGCCCAAGAGATGAAAGCACTCGGTCTGCTCACCGAGACACTTAGCTACAATAATGTCATTAGCCTATATGCATCGGATGGGAGAATGATGGAGGCCGTCGAAAAGTTGGCTTCTGGTGTACGGCCAAATGATGCTACATTCGGATTGCTTGGGGTTGTTTTGCTCAGGAGGGGAGCTTCAAAGGAAGCGATCAAGCAATTGGAAACCGTGAGAAAACATGATGCTCAAAGTGGTGTTCGTGAATGGGTCAAGTCTTTGTGCTCCATGGTAAGATTGGATGATGATTTCCCCAATTTTGGAAGTAAAATCAAGGAGCGTTTTGAATCGCTGAATCTTAAACAGTGTTCATATGGTTGAAAGCTCTGCAAGCATAGTTTCTTGCTTTTTCGATGTTCCTGCAGCACCTCAATTTCTCTAGAGATGAATTAAATCAACAGTGGTTGGCTTTTCTCTCACCTCAACTAGGGAGATTTGTGCACGGATCAGGCTTGGTTCAGTTCCAAACTGGTCCAAATCAGGTTAGGAAAATCAGGTAATCAAGATGTTACCAGTTGATATGCATCATATTAATAGTAAGAGCATAAGAGACAAAGTAACCAATAAACCCCAACTAGGCATCGCTTTTTTATATGATTGACAAGGCACTGACAGAACAATCGTTATGAATAATCCAAGATGCATATGATAAAATATCTCCAACAAAATCATTACATATGAATAATTCCATGAACTCTGCAAAAATAACTCCTTGCTGATCATAGTAGAAGTCAATCAAGGGTCAAAGCCATGTACATCTTGTTCTTTAGTACAGATATAGTGAAAGTGGTAGTCACTTATATGATGTTCCCCAATTTAATGGTTCACATCCATGCCCGAGATAATTCCTTTTTAACTTCATATGAGGGGATACAATTAGTTTTATTTATTTTCTTTTATTCATGTGAACAAGAAGTCGCAACATCAATAAGATAGCTCTTACCTATCAAGATGGCCAATTTGACCAGTACAAACTCTATAGAGAGCATGTTTAATTGCTGACTTCCATGCAAAATGGAATGTACCACCCTACAAGAAATAGTGAAATGTGTGCTTTATATCTTTTTATGGCCTAATACCAAAAATAAACCAAAGGTAACAACTCCGTACCCAACCAAAGCTTCTAGAGAGAGCATTGCCTGTTCCAAGAGGTATGATGCCAATTGGAGGAACTGACTCTCTGTTCTGCAAATAGGTCTCCAGGACATCCCAACACCCAACCCACTGTACCATCACTACCTGCAACCTGACAGACAGAAACAAGAGCAATTTAAATAATGTAAAAATTCTACCAAGAAATCTGCAAGGCATATAACAAATTCAAACATTTCACAGTATCGGTATTGGATTATTCCTATGAGTATTGGGTTGGGCTATATCGACAATATCGGTTCTTTCGAATTATTTGGTATCGAAAAACAAATAATTATTAATAAATTAATAACATTTTAGACATATTTTATATATTTAGGCATTATTTTAAGTATTGTTTCTTCGTAGTTTTTAAATTGAATGAAATAGTAGTCACCATTGCTAATTGATTTACATGCGATAGATACATTTTCTTCTTTTACATGTTTTTACAACCTTATTATGCTTTTACGCCCCTGTGATTGCCCTTTTGATTGGTATTTTTCATTCAATTTTCTTTGTTGTATTTACCGGAAAAGAGATTCCCAATGTCGATATCGGTCAGTATCGGGTATCGGTTGGTATTGGATCGGGATATGCCAAACTGTGTTGGTATCGACCGTAACCAATAAACCCTAATTAGGCATCGCTTCTTTATATGGTTGACAAGGCACTGACAGAACAATCGTTATGAATAATCCAAGATGCATATGATAAATTATCTCCAACAAAATCATTACATATGAATAGTTCCATAAACTGTGCAAAAATAACTCCTTGCTGATCATAGTAGAAGTCAATCAAGGGTCAAAGCCATGTACATCTTGTTCTTTAGTACAGATATAGTGAAAGTGGTAGTCACTTATATGATGTTCCCCAAATTAATGGTTCACATCCATGCCCGAGATCATTCCTTTTTAACTTCATATGAGGGGATACAATTAGTTTTATTTATTTTCTTTTATTCATGTGAAACAAGAAGTCGCAACATCAATAAGATAGCTCTTACCTATCAAGATGGCCAATTTGACCAGTACAAACTCTATAGAGAGCATGTTTAATTGCTGACTTCCATGCAAAATGGAATGAACCACCCTACAAGAAATAGTAAAATGTGTGATTTACATCTTTTTTTGGTATCGGAAAGCAAATAATTATTAATTAATTATTAACATTTTAGACATATTTTATATATTTAGGCGTAATTTTAAGTATTTTAAGTATTGTTTCTTAGTAGTTTTGAAATTGAATGAAATAGTAGTCATCATTGCTGATTGATTTACATGCGATAGATACATTTTCTTCTTTTACATGTTTTTACAATCTTACTATGCTTTTATGTTCCTGCGATTGCCCTTGTGATTGGTATTTTTCGTTCAATTTTCTTTGTTGAATTTACCGGAAAAGAGATCCCCCAATGTCGATATCGGTCAGTATCAGGTATCGGTTGGTATCGGATCGGGATATGCCAAACTGTGTTGGTATCGGCCGTATCGGATCGGTATCGGACGATCCTGCACTATGATTTAAATTACAATAAACTATGATTTAAAACTACATTGCTACCTCCAACTAAAATAACAGGCACAAAAATGTCCATGAACTTCCCCAGCGTGACTCTTTTGCTCCAGTTTGTTATCATGAACAAGATAGGAGACAAAATATTCGGTGTGCATGAATGACACTTATTCATGAATCGTGGTTACAGTATTTCATACACACTGATCATCTTCAATCGATTACATTAACTGCATGAAAGGGGGAGGGGGTGGGTGGTGGTGTAGTATTTAATTTAAAAATGTGTGCGTGCGTGTTTTGGTAGGGGGGAGGGGAACAAAGTTATGAATAGTAATTTGGGGGGTGTGGGTGAGGTAAATACATATACCTCCAATATTTTGACTTGTCCTCCCCCCCCACTTTATTTAACATATTTAAGGGTGCACCCTACATTTTTTTTTTCATAATTTAAGAAACCTTCCACTTTTAAGTATTATGTCTCGTCGTGCTGACCCCCTGCCCTGCCCCCATCGACCCCCCCTCTTTGTTCCGCCGTCGTTACACTCATCGTTGCTGCTCGCTACCGTCGCAGCTCGCTGCCGGTGCCAGAGAAGGGGGGATGCTGCCGGCGGCAGATGGGGAGCTGGGACAGGGAGGAGGGGAGTGGGGGCGAGCGGCGGCGGGAAGGCAAGTGCGTTTGGGAGGAGGGCAACGGGAGGGGAGGGGGTGCAGAGAAGAAGACAATAGAGGGAGAATATTTTGGTCAAAATTTTTGGTTCAAAGGAGTTGACCGTCAGTCCTAGACAATTTACGTCAAAAGTTTGGGGGGGGGGGAGGGGGAGGGGATTCTTACATTATGGAAATTGTGCGGGGTGCACCATGAATTGTGATAAATAAAGTGGGGACAACTCAAATTTTTTCTAAAAAAAACTAGTATTCCTTCATAATTAGCAACAACTTTAGCCAAAATCAGTTCACTCAACAGTTTTGAGTATTCATTTTGTGTAATCCTGTATGACTAGTATACAAAGACTTTTGCATAGATAAAAGAAAAACATTACTATATAGATCACTGGAGAGAGAAGTAGAAGTTAATTAGAAGTTACAAATTCAGCTCAAACATACCACAATCCTCTACCTTTCAGGTGTAGACTTGGCACAATCATCACCAAGATCTGCCTGGCAAGCCAAGCCAAGCCAAGCAATACTGAACAAAATCGGAATGCTTAACAACTGCTGAGATTCAGGTGTAGACTTCTTGTTAGACTTGGTTCTGGTGATTTTTGGAATTTGATTTTGGTCCCGGAATCAGATTTGACTTTGGCCTAGTTTTCCTCGGAAACCGGAATACCGACGGTATACCGATTTTGACCGACTTAGATTTTTAGATGTTTTTAGTGACCCTTATCAGCATACGAACGGTATACTACAGTATACCGATGGTATACCGATCTTTGCCGACATTATTAACCGACTTCCTAGATATTTGTTTTGGCCGGCATATCGACTCTATATTGGAGTATACCGATGGTATACCGATTTGTTGGAATCTAAAACTTGCTGTATTTTTTCTATCTTTGGACCGGTACACCGACGGTATACCGATTGAGCTCTCTTTTGCATGTAATTTCTTTTCTTATGCTCCTTGATTGCTTGTACTTGGTTTCCTTGTATTTATTACTTTGCATGTCTATTTATACCTTGTTGTCCCGACATGATATTTTGTATATTTAGGGGATTTCCACCCTTTATATACTCGCCATGTACATTGTTACATATCGATATGGCACGTCCATGCATTTGTATTAGTAGAGGATGATTACACTCTATGTACATTTGACACGAACATGCATTTGTATTAGTAGAGGATGATTACACTCTATGTATATTTGATACGACCAGGTATTTGTATTAGTAGAGGATGATTACACTCTATGTACATATGACACAACCAGTCATTTCTATTAGTAGAGAATGATTAAACTCTATGTACACTTGACTCGACCCGGACATTGGTATTAGCTCTAAATTTACCTATGTAGTTGTGATTGATCCGTCTTGTGCATGTGTCGTTGTGATATTTACTTATGTTGCCAGAGTAATTACTCCCAGTATAGTTATGTGTGTCTCAGATAATTGGTGTATTTCATGTATCCAATTATTTTCGTATTTACATGGCGCTTATGATATCCCTAGTGGTTATATGTTATTCAGTTTATTGCCTTTCTTTTCTCGGGATAAGTGTAGTAGTAGCGCACGAGTCTCGATCTGTATTTATTTATTCATGTTGCTTAGCGTATTATAACTCTATGTTATTTTTTTGGTTTTAGTTCTTAGGTCTTGGCTTCCTTTGTGGTACTTGCTATTTGGGGTCTGACCCCACTGGTTTTGCTTGGCCAGATCTGGTAGCAGAGCCTGAGGATCTTACTTTCCTTTCCGCAGATGGTGACTACCCGGAGCACTAGACAACCTGAGTGGGTTTTCCTTCTATCCCCACTAGATCTCGTACTGTATATTCTTTTGAGGCATTTAGCCATCGAGCACGTGTTAGCTCGTAATTTGGACTTGACATTTGCCTATGGGCAATGCCATGATTAGCGTATTCTATACCATGGCTAGTGTTGATCATGTATGACTTATACTCTGCTTAGTCCTTTATTTTGTATTACTAGCTTCATGATCATCAATGTATATTTGGTTTGGGACGCTTTACTATTTTGCTCATGATGATCATATTTCTTATATATTGCTTATCTGCTTGTGATTGAGACATCTAGGACCATTTGACCCTGGATTGACTGATGGATTATAGTGTTAACCCCCATATTTTACAGCTTCATTGTATATGCGAAGTACCGACATGCTCTAAGTATATGTACGTGGCCGTTGTCTGCCCCCGTTCTCCAGTATTCAGGTTCTGGGGTATGACAATGACAATCCGGCATTCCGAGAAGACGGTGATTCCCAAGGAACATATGTCGAGATACCGGGGGGTGGCTGCCTTCGCCAAGAAGACGCAGCTTCCTACTTTGGGGGTAGTATTCCCTCCGAGTTCGAAGAGGATGTGGCACTACCAACTTTTCTGGATGACTGACTATTCACGGCAAGAGTCTAAGGCAGAAAGTGTGACGTCCACCATCCCAACAATTTCTCCCCATGTGAGAACAACATACATGGCGGGGGACGATCAAGAGGGCCCTAACGATCGACAGTGCCTCAAAACCCTCAAGGCCATGATACAAACCATGTCACCCTCACTTTTCCAATAAGGGGTAGTTTGGTAATTTGGTCTAGTAATTTAATTTTAGGAATATTATATTAATATTAGAGTGCTAAAATATTATTAATGGTTGTGTTAGTTATTATTTATTAGCGTGACATATATTTATTTAGAGCCTTGTAACATTTATTTTTAATTGGTGGACTAACCTATTAGTTAGACTTGACATTGTGAACCTAATTAGACTTGTCATGACAATAATTGAGCCAACATTGGACTAGGCCCAAGTTAGATCCATTTCCATAGTTAATTAGAAGGATTAGAACTAATTAGCATTAGTTTAGAGACTTCTCAAATAGCCCTTCCTTAATCCTCTTCATAATTAGATGAAAGGGGGCAACTTAGACATTTTACATTGCTTGGAGAGGAAGAAGGGGAGGGCCGGCCACTTATAGGTCTCTCTATTCTCTCTCTCTCCTCTCATTTGCATTCATTTTAGATACATAATTTAGATCCCCAAACTTCCACATTTCCTCCATTGAATTCTCACTCAATTCATCTCCATTTTTCTCTCATTCTCATTCCACAAGGAGCTTGGAGCTTGGAGAAGCAAGGAGCACAAGGAGGAGGAGTCGTAGTTGAGAGATCGTGTCCGGATCGTGTCCATTTGAGTTTTCATTGGGAATCCATCTCCTAATTGGTAATTTTTGAATTTTGTCTCATTGTAGTTTCCAAATCATGCATGAGACCTCTAGGAACCACCAAATGGCATAGGGCTACCATTAGGAACAAATTCTAGTTGATTTTGATGTGTATTATTGTCTCTACATAGGTTTTTATATTAATTTTGGGATAATTATGAGGTGGGCACATCAAGTGTGTGTCACAACACCAATTTAGTCGTATTGGACTTAGATCGGGGTTGTGAGACTAGATACGTGTTGTTTGATAATAAACGAAAGAAATTGAAACTAGGTTTATACGAAACCCTTTCTTTGGTTTACAAACAAGAAAAAGAAGTACAAATAATCCTATACGAGGATGTTAAGTACAAAATTTGATTCTGGAGAAATATTGCTATAGGAGTCTGATCTGCGGTCGATCACTTTGTCCCTTGGACCACACGATGACGAAGAAGTGCTGTAGAAGACGAAAAAGAAGCTTCAAAGACTACAGGAATGGTTGAACTCTCGTTGCCAAAGCTCTCTATATGTGCTCTCTTGACCTTGACCTTTGTATTTTTACGACTCTCTTCCAAAATCTTCGACCCTTCGACCTTGGTTTTTTCGACCTTGGACCTCCGTGAACGAAGGTCTCTATTTATAGGGTTCAGTAACAGTCGGCGTAGAAACCGAACAGGGGAGAGAGCTGCACCTTTTATGCGGCGGTTATAATAACTGATACCCACGTATGAATGATCTCCTAAATCCGCATGTGATGCGTGTTCCATTATGAGGCCATGTATATAACTGCTTCGAAGATCACGGCATGCAAGCCACGTAGGTAACTGCCCCTCGCGTAGAGAAGGTTGGCATAAAAGCCAAATAACTGTCATGTTGGCGTAAAAGCCGAATAGGTATCTTGTTGGCGTAGAAGCCAAGTAGCTGTTTGGTTGGCGTAGAAGCCAAGTAGGCGTAGAAGCCGGATAGTTGTCAAGTTGGCGTAGAAGCCAAGTAGTTGTCACGTTGGCGTAGAAGCCAAGTTCTGCGTAAAGCTTGATGCTGCATGGATAGGTAGCCAGCGTAAAGATAGCCAATTATCCTTCCTTGACTGAGGTCTTGAGCGTATTCTGGGCCAAATAGCCTTATCACGCATCTTTGCAAATATAGCCTGAGTTGGCGTATTTCGAGGAGATAGCATACGGCGTACTCCTATAGCTGAAAATAGCCTGATGGCATAATGTGCAGGGATGGTGATGTGGACGTATTAGCCCTAATTATAGCTTACCCAGTCATTAAAAGTAGAACCAAATCTCGTGCATTAAATGCAGAGATCTGCCCCCATCTCGCGCATTAACTACAGAGACGTGCCTCGAGTTCTGTACGAAGAGCAGCTTTTGACATGGCGGTTGGTTTCGTCTCATCCTGAGTGTAAAAGCTCATGTCTGCCTGTGTAAAATAGGCAGCGTATTCCTTGAATGCGTAAACGACAACTTTTATCAAGGCTTTGTCACTAAACGACAGTTCGGGGCTCTGTGTAGAATCATTATTACAGCCGTCCTCTTGATAGTCGTGCAGTACTCTTTGTCAGGAGTCAGGTTCACTGCTTCGTCTGACAGGTTCATTCGAGGAATATGAAGAGTTCCTCGTACAACTTCCCGCTGCATTAAAAGCAGATAGGTTTTACACTGCAATGGCGATGTAGCAACCTTTTTACGCGGGTTGTTCTGGAGCTATATTTTACGCTGAATAGCGTTAAAGCTCTGCTGTACACCAATGGCTCTGAAATTATGTCTTACGCCACCCAGTGCTTGTCACGCCCCGATTTCGGCTAATCGATAATCGTCCCCCGGGCGTGATGCCGTGCACGCGTAGGGCGCGTGTGCACAAGGCCTTAGGCATAAGGATATTCTTTAGAACAATGCAACAGAGTAGACATATAAGATAACACAAGGTTGAGGCATAGAAAAGTTTCTCTTTTATTCATAATGAACATCTTTTTACATCGCTTGACTCAAAAGTATAAAATGCCCCACGGGCTTACAAACTTGGACGCAAAATGAGATAGCCGATCCATACATTATGTCCCTTTACATAGATTCAAAAACACAAAACACCTTGGGTGCGAGTAAGCACCATCGCCTTAGCGATATTCAGCAACGGAAAGAGTGAAAGGCTTCTAGCTTGAGCCTCCAAAAGTCTTGGCCACGAACCGCCAAGAATCCCAAAAGTCCGGAGAGAACTTCAGCTCCTCGCCGCGTTGCCTTGCGCCGGGGAACCTGCTACAACGAGGGTCAGTACTTCGAAAAGTACTAGTGAAGGCTAGCTGCTCAACTTTACCAAGCTCATGAGATGAGATGAGATCTAATGAGTATGCTACAATTATGTGCTTAGGTGGGTTTCTATTCTTGCCTAGTTCAGATTTCATTTAGCAGGTATGCAAGAACAAAATAACATAACTCCACATGCCACCGTTCGGTGACTTTACCTGTCCCGTCTGAACCACCTGTACAACTTACCATAGCCTTCCCTGTCACGAAGACATAGTTAGTCTGCACAGTTTAAATATACACAATATCTTTCTTTGTTGTTTAGGAGCCATCATGGGTTTAGTCTGGGCTGGCGGCGACGCTTGCAGCGCGGGTAGCTAGCCCCGCTACAATTCCCCGCTCCCAGGACTAAAAAAGTAGATTCCGCCCGGGTCGAGACGGGCCGGTGCCCCGGTAACCGTTCGCAGGAACCTGGATCCCTTGTGCACAAGAATTCCCATGACCATTTCTATGAACTCTACATCATAGATTTACTTACTAGCCATTTAAAGAACATCATGTACGAAACTGCTTTACTGTACTATCACAATCAACCAACAGTTATATGAAATAACATGCAGCAGTTTATAGAAGAACACTTTGAACTATCAATAGATACCAAGCCATTAAACACCCAACGAACATGCATGCATCAATGAATTTATGCAAGGTTTGTATGACAAGCAATGGGTGTTCCAAGCCTACTTCTTATCTTATCTTGTTATCCAACTTGTTACTTAATTGGTATCGTTTGATTGAATGCACAACTGAGTCAGTTTTATTATGAACGGAGCCCTTGGAAAGAAGGTGCTTATCGAAATAGAGCCACTCACAAGTTAGTGAAGTAGGAGAGAAAAGGGAGAGCTTTAAGACTCCGCACGAGCGTCGTCTACCCGATCACCTGCACGCACCAACAGACGATCAGTATCCCCTGCTTCGGTCTCCAAGGCTCGATACGAAATGCGAAATCCTAAGAACGAAAGCAATGAAACCCATTGAAACCATTCAAGAAAACGCAAGTCATAAAACCAACAAGAAAGCAACCAAGCGGCACGAAAACGGACAAGAAACCAACGCAACGGAAAGGCCCCTCTCGACTCTGCCGCCAGTCCATCCTCGAGGCACAATCCATTGTATATGGGACCTGATTCCGAAGAAACCAATCCATAACGAGGAAAGGATCTTAATTCAATCTGTCCCGTTCGGACGGTCGTAAGTATTTCTTGGCCGCGCTCCCCGAATAGGGGGAACGGGGCATTACATCATAACCATCCAAAAGAAAGTTTCGTCCCGAAACTTAGGAATAGAACCTACCACTAAGGAATAATGAGGGGAACCTTTCCCTCATATCAGCTTCAAGTTCCCAGGTCGACTCCTCGACCGAGTGGTTCCGCCACAGGACGCGCACTAGCGAGACGGTTCGGTTTCGCAACTGCTTCTCTTTACGATCCAAAACTTGGACAGGCTCCGCCGCGTACGACAAGTCCGCTTGCAGATTCAACTGACCCAAGTCGACTATGTGGTTCGGGTCGTGTACAAACTTTCTCAACTGTGAAACGTGAAAAATATCGTGTACTTCTGATAGGGCAGGCGGCAAAGCAACTTGATAGGCGACCGGAGTAACTCGTTTGAGAACTTCAAACGGCCCGACAAATCTCGAACTTAGCTTTCCTTTTACTCCGAACCGCATGACTCCGCGCATCAAGAACACATGGTCCCCTTCAAAGAATTCAAGGGGGCGACGTCGAGCATCGGCATAACTCTTTTGTCGGCTTTGTGCTGTCTTCAACCGTTCACGAATCAACCGAACCTTTTGGACGGTTTGTTCAACCAGCTCCGGCCCTAGGATTTGCCGTTCTCCGACTTCGTCCCAGCAGATTGGTGACCTACACTTCCGCCCATACAAAGCCTCGTACGGAGCCATCTCGATGCTGGACTGATAACTATTGTTATATGCAAATTTGGCCAGCGGCAGGTAGACGTCCCAACTTGACTTCGAATCGATCACGCGGAGGCGCAACATGTCTTCTAGTATCTGATTCACTCGTTCTGTCTGACCATCGGTTTGTGGATGATAGGCTGAGCTGAACTTCAACTTGGTCCCCATCGCCAGCTGAAGGCTCTCCCAGAAACGCGAGATGAATCGCCCGTCTCGATCTGATACTATAGAAACTGGCACTCCGTGCAGTCGGACTATCTCGTCAAGGTAGGTCTGGGCGAGGCGATCGGCGCTCCAAGTACTTTTAATGGCAATGAAGTGTGCAGACTTGGTTAACCGGTCGACGATAACCCAGATTGCGTCGTTCCCCCGTTGCGTCCTTGGCAGGCCAACAATAAAATCCATGCAGATGTGCTCCCACTTCCATTCCGGGATAGCAAGATTTTGCATCTCTCCGCCCGGCCTCTGATGCTCTGCTTTCACCCTTTGACAGGTTATGCATTGGGACACAAAGAGTGCAACATCTTTCTTCATGCCGTGCCACCAGAAGGTCATTCGGAGGTTCTTATACATCTTCGTGCTCCCGGGATGGATCATATAGGCTGCGTAATGAGCTTCCGCAAGGATCTCCTTTCTAAGTTCTGAATCATCGGAGACGCATAGCCTTCCTTTCACCCGCAACACTCCATTTTCATCTACTGCAAAGTCCTTCGCCTTCCCCGCTAGAATCTGCTCGTGCATCTTCTTTAGGAAAGGGTCGTCTTTCTGAGTAGATGTGACCCGCTCTATTAGGTTTGGTACGAATCGCATTTGAGCGACCCGCGCGCCACGATATCGAATTCGGAGTTCGATGCCCATCTCTTCTAAGTCCCTTCGTAACCTGCGATCGACTGACAGAGATCCAACAAAGATCCGACTCAAAGCATCCGCTACAACGTTCCCTTTTCCAGGTGTGTAGTCTATCGTCAAGTCGTAATCTTTTATCAATTCTAGCCAACGGCGCTGACGAAGGTTGAGGTCCGTCTGGGTGAATAGGTACTTCAAGCTCTTGTGATCAGTATAAATTCGGCAAGGCACTCCATAAAGGTAGTGTCGCCATAATTTCAGGGCAAAGACAATTGCCGCTAACTCCAGGTCGTGTGTAGGATAATTTTTCTCGTGCTTCTTCAGTTGCCTGGAGGCATAGGCTATCACTCGATCTCGCTGCATAAGTACACACCCCAAGCCCTGACCGGACGCGTCGCTGAATATCTGAAATCCCGAGATCTCGTCTGGTAGTGCAAGTAACGGGGCAGAGGTGAGGCGATGCTTTAACTCTTTAAACGAAGCTTCGCAGTCGGCGGACCACTCAAATGCGACTCCCTTTTGTGTGAGGCGAGTCAGAGGTAGTGCAAGTTTGGAAAAATCCTTCACGAACCGTCTGTAGTAGCCCGCTAGCCCGAGGAAGCTTCGAATCTCGCTAACGGATGCAGGTCGCTTCCACTCGACAATGGCCTCCACCTTCTTCGGATCGACTGAGATGCCTCCCGCAGAAATGATGTGCCCGAGGAAAGATACACTACTTAGCCAGAATTCACACTTACTCAGCTTAGCATATAGCTGGTTGTCCCGAAGAGTTTGTAGCACGGTCCGCAAGTGCTCTGCATGTTCTTCCTCACTCTTCGAATACACCAAGATATCATCGATGAATACTACTACAAACTTATCGAGATAGGGCCGGAACACAAGGTTCATCAAACTCATAAAGGCAGCGGGTGCATTGGTTAGTCCGAACGGCATCACCAGGAACTCATAATGGCCATAGCGAGTTCGAAAAGCTGACTTTGGCACATCGTCTTGCTTGATCTTTAGTTGGTGATAGCCCGAACGGAGGTCAATTTTAGAGAATACCGTGGCAGCCTGCAACTGATCGAAAAGATCGTCTATTCTTGGAAGAGGATACTGGTTACGAATGGTTGCTTTATTCAATTCTCGATAGTCGATGCAGAGCCGCAACGAGCCATCCTTTTTCTTCATAAATAGCACTGGCGCACCCCACGGAGATACACTAGGCCGAATGTATCCTCGATCTAGCAAATCTTGCAACTGTACTTTAAGCTCTTTCAATTCTGCCGGGGCCATTCGATACGGTGTCTTGGAAATTGGTCGAGTTTCTGGGAACGTGTCTATAGTGAACTCTATCTCTCGATCGGGCGGCATGCCTGGCAACTCGTCGGGAAACACATCAGAAAAATCTGCCACAACGGGAATAGACTCAACGTTTGCGCAATCTTGCCGAGTGTCTCGAACGGACGCTAAGTACCCTTCGCAGCCGGAGTGAATCATCCGTCGAGCAGACATTGCTGAGATCACCATGCAGGCATTCGACGCTTTCGACTCAGGACTGCACGTGAAGCAAAACTCGATCTCGCCGGGCAAACGAAACACGACTTCCTTTTTCGCACAGTCGATAGTAGCTGAACAAGCGCCGAGCCAATCCATTCCCAGAATAAGATCGTAGTCCCTTATGTCTAGAACTATCGCATCTAATGACAATTTCCGTCCCCCGATGCAAATGTTACCTTCACGACAGACTAAGCGAGCCGATAAATCTACGCCCGAAGGGGTACTAACACTTAGGTTTAAGCCTAGCGGTGTCATAGGGAATGTGTGTTCGGCGGCAAAATCCGCCGCAATGAAGCTATGTGTTGCACCAGAATCAAACAATACACGAGCAGGTACATTATTAAAAAGTACTATACCTGACACCGTCGTGTTCGATGCAAGAGCCTCGTCCCGAGTCAAAGCATAGACTCGGCCCTGAGCGTTTGGCGGTGCCTGGTTCGCTCGTTGAGTTTGCCCCTGACCCTGAGCTGAGTCATTATTCTGCTGCGGACGGTGTGAAGATGGATCGTTGGAGCGGGTTGGACAATCACGAGCAATGTGGCCCATCTTGCCACAACTGAAACATCCTCCCTTGCTCTTGCGACATTCGCTGACGTGGTGTCCTGGCTTGCGGCAGTAGGCACAATTTTGTCCTTGCTTCTTTCCTTGATTTGTGTCTTGGGAGCCGCCGTTGGTATTGTGGCGCTTATGCGCGTTGTTACCTCCTGTGTTGGCAGGACGCTTGTGATTGAAATTTTGCACAGCGCCAGTGCGAACTGGAGGATACTGCGACTCTAGGGACAGTGCATGATTCAAGGACTCCCGCATGGTACGATATTGAGTCACTACGACGTGAGCACGGATAGAAGGTCGTAGTCCGAGCTCGAACTTTCGTGCACGACTTTCGGCATTGGCGAGCTGAGACTTGGCAAATTTTGCAAGTCGGTTGAACTCTGAGGCGTATTGACGCACCGTCATGTCTCCCTGCCTCAGTAGTGCAAACTCGTCTTCCTTTTCGCGACGGACGGCGGGTGGAAGGTATTCCTCCACGAAGGCGTTGCGAAACATGGACCAGGAGATAGCCGTTGTGCCACCTTCACTCAAAATAGCTTGCTTGTGCACATCCCACCAATCATGTGCATTTTGTCGGAGCTGAAGCTGGGCACACGCCACTTTCTTGGTCTCGTCTAGGCACAGCGCTTCAAAGTGGTCCTCCAACTCGACCAGCCAGTCCATCGCTAAGGAAGGGTCCTCGGTGCCTTTAAACGTAGCACGACACATCTTCTTAAATTCAGATATCGACACGATTGACCCATTCTCGCCTGAGGGTAAGGTACCCTGGGAATTCTGCGGTCCGGTGGCTTCAGCAACTATAGGCACGGTTGCGGGGGCGGATGCAGAATGATTGTTGGCGACCATATTCGTCACCATTGTTTGCAGACTATTCATCTGCTTCTGCTGTGTATCTGCCTGAGACCGCTGCGCCACGAATTGAGCCTCAATCCGTGACTCGAATTGACTCTGCCGTAGTTCAGCTTGTTTCTGCTGCGTCTCCATCAAACGCATCATTCGCTCGAACGGATCAGCAGAGGGTACGGCAGAGGGTGCGGCAGCTGGACTCCCAGAGCTGCCCGAGGTGCCTGAACTACTCGCTTGCACTTGCGCCACCATCTGCGCTTGTGCACCCGGCTCGGAAGTCGTTCCTTGAAAGGAAAGTAACTTGTATTAGTCTCAAGGTATATTATGGACTCATTGTATAGAACGCATCTCATTTTGGCCAAGCGAATTCAAGGGTCTACTCGGAAGGAACAAAGTCCTCTTTAGAAACTTTCTTTGTGAGATCAAAGGATCTGAAGCATGCTCTGATACCAATATGTCACGCCCCGATTTCGGCTAATCGATAATCGTCCCCCGGGCGTGATGCCGTGCACGCGTAGGGCGCGTGTGCACAAGGCCTTAGGCATAAGGATATTCTTTAGAACAATACAACAGAGTAGACATATAAGATAACACAAGGTTGAGGCATAGAAAAGTTTCTCTTTTATTCATAATGAACATCTTTTTACATCGCTTGACTCAAAAGTATAAAATGCCCCACGGGCTTACAAACTTGGACGCAAAATGAGATAGCCGATCCATACATTATGTCCCTTTACATAGATTCAAAAACACAAAACACCTTGGGTGCGAGTAAGCACCATCGCCTTAGCGATATTCAGCAACGGAAAGAGTGAAAGGCTTCTAGCTTGAGCCTCCAAAAGTCTTGGCCACGAACCGCCAAGAATCCCAAAAGTCCGGAGAGAACTTCAGCTCCTCGCCGCGTTGCCTTGCGCCGGGGAACCTGCTACAACGAGGGTCAGTACTTCGAAAAGTACTGGTGAAGGCTAGCTGCTCAACTTTACCAAGCTCATGAGATGAGATCTAATGAGTATGCTACAATTATGTGCTTAGGTGGGTTTCTATTCTTGCCTAGTTCAGATTTCATTTAGCAGGTATGCAAGAACAAAATAACATAACTCCACATGCCACCGTTCGGTGACTTTACCTGTCCCGTCTGAACCACCTGTACAACTTACCATAGCCTTCCCTGTCACGAAGACATAGTTAGTCTGCACAGTTTAAATATACACAATATCTTTCTTTGTTGTTTAGGAGCCATCATGGGTTTAGTCTGGGCTGGCGGCGACGCTTGCAGCGCGGGTAGCTAGCCCCGCTACAATTCCCCGCTCCCAGGACTAAGAAAGTAGATTCCGCCCGGGTCGAGACGGGCCGGTGCCCCGGTAACCGTTCGCAGGAACCTGGATCCCTTGTGCACAAGAATTCCCATGACCATTTCTATGAACTCTACATCATAGATTTACTTACTAGCCATTTAAAGAACATCATGTACGAAACTGCTTTACTGTACTATCACAATCAACCAACAGTTATATGAAATAACATGCAGCAGTTTATAGAAGAACACTTTGAACTATCAATAGATACCAAGCCATTAAACACCCAACGAACATGCATGCATCAATAAATTTATGCAAGGTTTGTATGACAAGCAATGGGTGTTCCAAGCCTACTTCTTATCTTATCTTGTTATCCAACTTGTTACTTAATTGGTATCGTTTGATTGAATGCACAACTGAGTCAGTTTTATTATGAACGGAGCCCTTGGAAAGAAGGTGCTTATCGAAATAGAGCCACTCATAAGTTAGTGAAGTAGGAGAGAAAAGGGAGAGCTTTAAGACTCCGCACGAGCGTCGTCTACCCGATCACCTGCACGCACCAACAGACGATCAGTATCCCCTGCTTCGGTCTCCAAGGCTCGATACGAAATGCGAAATCCTAAGAACGAAAGCAATGAAACCCATTGAAACCGTTCAAGAAAACGCAAGTCATAAAACCAACAAGAAAGCAACCAAGCGGCACGAAAACGGACAAGAAACCAACGCAACGGAAAGGCCCCTCTCGACTCTGCCGCCGAGTCCATCCTCGAGGCACAATCCATTGTATATGGGACCTGATTCCGAAGAAACCAATCCATAACGAGGAAAGGATCTTAATTCAATCTGTCCCGTTCGGACGGTCGTAAGTATTTCTTGGCCGCGCTCCCCGAATAGGGGGAACGGGGCATTACAGTGCTGGAGCTCTGTTTTACGCGGCTGCCTGCATGTTGAGGGTTTTACGCGTATGATTCCGCAGCGTATTTTTCATGCTTCTACAAGACCCCCTTCAAAGTTTTCAAATTCCTCGTAATTTGAAATACTTTGAATGAAGCACGAAACGGTCAAATTTGACTCGTTCTGCGAGGCTGATTTTACGGTGAATTTTTAGGTGTTTTGTTGGGATTTGGTGTGTTCTCCTCTGCCTATATAAAGGCGAATGAGTTAACCTGTTTTTCCACACTTCCTTCACCACAAAGAGGGTTGCCGATATTCATCGTGCTGACTTGAGGAAGAAGAAGATCATGTTCTTCCAGCATGTAATGAGCCATAAAAAGAGGTGTCTTCGAGCAAATATCCTCTGCATCGATGGATCATGGAAGGATATCATAGCTTCCTTTGTTCGGGATGATCAGTAATTTCATATGGCGATTCGTCCAGGAGAGAGGAAGGGTCGTATTAGACCACACAGCTTGCAAGCTGTATTTTCTCCCATTATGAAGCTGGACGAGGATAGGCAGTTTGGCCCTGTCTTCCAGTATTGAGTTTGGTCTGAACCCCTAACACAATTCTAGGGCATGCCTGTCATGGCGTATGGAGGATGGGCTTGCAAAATTGATACAGGCCCAGTTCTGTATCCTCCCGCCATTAATTATTTTCTTGTTAATCGGCCGCAGAAGCCGATTAACTGCTTGTAGAAGACGAAAAAGATCTACACCAATATGATGACCTGGCACAGCAGATTCTTGGTGTGATCTTAAATGAAAATGGGAAACACTTTGTAGAAAAATGATTTCCATCATATGTAATCATGAAGATGAAAAAACCCTTTGTAAACTGGATTTCCATCATATGTAATCATGTTTTATAAAATTGTCTTCTTTTACGCATCTGATGATTTGCCATGTTTTGCTGTGAGGAAGTCTGAATATGTGCAGCTTCGGCACGTCTGAAATAATTTTACGCCGACTCTGATATAAGAGTATCTGATCTTGTCCCGTCTTTTACGCGTAACTAAAGACGCGTAGAAAATTCCTTAGCATTTAAGTTGAAGATCCAAACTGTCATGCTATTTTAGATGAGGGATCGCGTAGAATTTCTGAACTGTCACTTCTTTAATACGAAGAATTCTTGTTCAGACCATCATTTTCAAGAATGGTTTCTCGAAAATCCCTTGAAAAAGGCAAGAAATTTCTATCGACTAAGCCATACTTGAACTTTTGTAAAGTATTCTGACTGGACTTTGGATGAACTTCCAAATGGCCCAAGAAAAATAGTCGTCTTCAATGCTGAACTCTGTGTATTTCAGGCACTTGGAATGTTTTGTAGCCAAAAAGGAGCATCTTCTGCGTAAACCCTTGTAATTGGTCGTCTGTAGCTTTCAAGCATAGAATCGTAGATTTGTAGCCTCTGAGCGTAAAAATTTTCTGAGCGTGAAATCACAGATTTGTGGCCTCTGAGCATAAAATCGTAGGTTTGTAGCCTCTCGAGCGTAAAAGCTACTGAGCGTAAAAGCATCTGGGCGTAAAACCATAGACTTATAGCATCTGAGTGTAAAACCGTAGATTTGTAGCCTCTGAGCGTAAAAAGCTCCTTAGCGTAAAAATCATAGATCTGCTCTGTGCGTAAATTCTGAATCTACTTACTGTCCGTCTTCCCTAAATGATAGGCTGACGTGGTCCTAAATCATAATAGAATATTAAATATCAGATTTGGTTAGGGATTCGAAGAGTTATCCGAACTCTATAAATAGTCTAAGGGATGGAGAGAGAAAACTTTTATCTGTCTTCCCAAAACCCTTGCTTTCTAAGAACCCTTCTTCTTCGTCTCTTTCTTGAGAACTCAGAATTGCCATGGCACCTAAACAGACTTCCACTGCTAAGGGAAAGAAGGTCGCTACCTCATCTCACTCCACTGCTCAAGCACGAGCAACTCCCCTTAGGCTGAACGAGCCTCGATCGGAACGCAGCGCTCCGCCGTCGAGCTGTGCTCCGGACATTACAGGTAAAGGCTTCGGAAAAAAAAATCCTTCGCACACGTTGTACGTGTACGTGCAAGGTCATCTTTTGTGTTGAGAGCCTCTTCGAGGAGGATGATGCACAGAGATGTTTTATTATTACGCGCACATTCCTAATGTGTCAGCGTAAAGAATTCCATTTTTCGTAGTCTGGCGTAAAAATTCCGACTGTCGAAATTTGGCGTATAC
Organism: Iris macrosiphon; assembly: GCA_036927795.1. NCBI lineage: Eukaryota > Viridiplantae > Streptophyta > Magnoliopsida > Asparagales > Iridaceae > Iris > Iris macrosiphon. Next base: position 80,764,080 of record JAYESA010000015.1, on the reverse strand, counting down.
TTCCATCTTTGGGTTTTACGCACTGGATGAAAATTCCGGCATAAAAATCATATTTGGCAGTCTTGGCGTAAAAGCTCAGACTGTTAGATTTTGGGAGTATATTGCCAATCTTGAATTTTATGCCTCGAAAATAGGTTCCAGCGTAAAAGCTCAAATTTTTGCAGTCTTGGCGTAAAAGCTCAGACTGATAATCTTTGGCGTAAACTGCAAGAGTATATCATCTAGTGTAGAAATTGACTTATTTTCTTGCGTTTTGTAGTGGATTTGCATATTTCTCCTTTAGCTGAAGTTATGGGCTCTTCTGCCGGGATGTTGATCTCAAATTATCTGGAGGATTTGTCCCATGTGACATTCCCTATTTCTGGAGCCAATTATCCTGAAGAAAGGGGAATCCTGATCGCGTCTCAGGGAGAACGCATGTTGCTGAGTATGATCAGTGGGGAGCCCCTGACATACATAGACGGGACGAAATATAAGAAACCTGGTTTCTTATTTGGGGATGTTATCGACAAACAATCCCAGACCAAGTCCAAGAAGGAGGATTGGGTGTTTACTGCTGAGGGCACGGTGATGTATCTGCCCAGGATGCCCAGGGATTACCCCATCTCTGCGTTCTTCCATGCCACACATCCTAGGAAGATGTCATGGACCCTGACTCCCGACCTTCATGGCCGACCGGGGAAAAATCTTATACAGCAAGGAACACGACGGGAGGGCCTATATGAGCCGTCCCTCGGGTCCTGTTATGCCCTTTAGGGGATTTCTGCCGGGTAGTGTCCCGAGTGAGGACACTTTGCTGATCCAGCCGGTTCAGATGTCGACCTTCTGCAATGACTTTATGGGGCAGGGAGGAATGTACCCCAGGGTCAACCCTCGGACCAGCGGATGGCTTAGCGCGGGGAATCTTCGATGGGCCAGTTTGACTGCCTGGGCCCTGAAACACTTCCAGACGGAGTTGGAAAGTATTGGCTTGTTCGCGGCTGTGAACGCCACAAGTGTTGGGCTGCCTGCCAATCCTAACTTGTTTTTAGCCTTGATGGAGCAAAATAACTCGCTCACTGGGACTTTTGCTACTCCGTTGGGTGAGTTGGGCTTAGCCCTTCATGAAATGGCAGAGATTTCAAATCTGTCAATGGGGGATGCTCCTTATGAAGAGTACGTCCCTATAAACAAGGAATTGAGGGATACAAACCCTCGGGCAGTGGCAGTGTATCAGGAGCTTATGAGCCACTACCTTACCTGCACCACTTTCGACAAGGAGCCTTCTGATTTGGCTTACATCAACAAGTGGACAACCTACCTCTTCTTCCACCAGGCCAGAAATGTTAAGCCGGATAAGGTGGTAGATAGCCGAGATAGGCCCTTGAACCTCTTGCGCATTCTCAATGCTAACACGGTCGATGACCTTATTAAAGACGTAGGGGCTTCAAATCATATTTTTGACGAGGAGATAGGGGGTTATCCCGCAGGCACAAAAGCCTTCAGTTATATGAGGCATTGTCGCAAGCCTCTGTCAAGGGAAGCTCAATTGGCTGGCTTCTTCTCCGTCTGGCTACGCCGCTGGGTAGTACCTGGCATCGCGTCTGCAGATCGCATCCATCGCAACACCTTATGGCCTGCAGTGCGTTTGGTGTTCGGAGCAAGAATAGGCCTGCTTTCTGCTATGGTATGTAGAATACAAGCAGGCCTGAGGGTCCTTACTGATGGGCTTCTCGCTGATGAGATGCAGCGTAAAATCTTTCCCAGGGTGGAATTACCATTCCTATACCTGATGGGTTGGTTAATTCTTCACAACACTAGGGTGGTGTCTCCCGGTCCTGCCAGTGGTTCAGGAAATAACTTCTTGTTGAATTATAAGAATTCCTTTTGGAACATGGCGACCGTCATAGATTGCCGGAGGGCGTTAAATGTTGCCATAGATGGAAGCTCTTCTGTATCGTCCTCCCTATACATATCAATCAACAGGGGAAGAAACTTAAGGATGGGGCCCATGGGAGGACCATTCTTTCTCCTGATGCCTTCTACTGGTTGATCTGTATTAGACCTTCCCATTTGCTGTACAAAAGCGATGACCACTGCTACCTGGAGCCTTATTTGCCCAGTCGATTCGTCAGGCAGTTTGGGTATGACCAGTTGCATGTGGGGAATGCCATTACCAGCTTCAAATCCAAAGGTGGACTTATTGGTGGAGCCAGAGGATGCCGGTATTTTATCACGGGCTGCACTGGTGCAACTTTTGTTGTGTCTGCAACTTTTCTTTCCATGGAGCTGTGCATCCTTCACTCGTACGCGCAATTCTATACTTCCATCAATACCTTCCATCGCGATTTTGATATGCGTAGAAGTTTTAGGATGCCCACCCATAGGTCTACAGGAAGGGAGAAGATTCCGTCTATTTCCTCGGATGAGAATGAAGACACCGCCGGGGCAGACGAGTTCTTGATGACAATACCGAGAGGCGTAATAGCTCCGCCAACAGAGCCTCTCATTATCCCTAATAAACGGAAGGCTTCAACTTCGAAAGAGCCTTCTCCTCGCAAGAAAAAGATTGCCAGAGGTCCGAAAAGGGCTTCCACCAGGGAGGCTTCTAGGAGCGAGCCTATTGTTTCCCCTGTTGGGGAAGATTCTTTGATCAGAGGTCCTTCGCCTATTAGAGAGGGAACCTCCATAGTTTCGGCTGACAGTGTCGGAGATTCTTTGCTCAAGATCGCTGCTGCTACTACTGCTTCTGGTAGTGCTACGAGATCGCCTTCGAGGCCGAGCATATTAAGGATACCTTTATCCAGACAAATAATGGGAATCACCCCTCCCTCGTCTGTAGGTATTCCTAGCGAGATTCCACTCGATGAACCTCGAGTGGATCTTGGTGAAGACTGGGAAGACTACCCTCCAACGTCAGTTGTTACACCCTCTTCTCCAGGTATGACAGCTTGTCAAGCATCATTAAGATATGATTTAGCTATTCAGGCTGCAGACGCGACATATATACCATCGACCTTGGATAAATGTTGTCTTTACGCCTTTTTTAGGAAAATTAACATCAGGTTGATATTAATCTTCTTTTGTCTTCTTTTCAGGTGAGGACATCTCTGGAGAGGGTGAAGTTGACGCAACTTTTGACTTTGTTGCGGCTCCTGCCAATGAAACGGTGGCACTCGACTTTGAAGGGGCATGCTTTGAAGCTACCGATCCTTCATCTGCCACATTTTTGGGTGTCGTCTCGCCCGTAGCAGTCCAGATATCATCAGAAGAAGATGAGCCCATCATCACGACTGTGCCTCCTCCGTTGAGTACACCAGCAACTTCAACTGTTGCTGGTATTCTTTCTTTAGTTGTGCCATCTGTTGAATCGACGGCCGTGGCGACATCCTCCGCGGTCATTCCTGAAAGGAGATTTCTTGGTATCGTAGCCACTCCCAGCGTGCATCCGGTCTTCGATATGCTAATTAAACAATATACCACCCTATTCTATCTCAGTTTAAAGGAGTTGATATCCATGGTGCTGGAGAAGAACATGAGCTTTGGTAACCTGCTGGCATCTTCCCAGCTTGCGATAGCACCGATCAAAAATTTCCATGACGCTGGACGAGCTGATGCTCTGGAGCAAATAGTTAATGGTTTGGAACAACCTATTAACGAGTATTTACAACTATCTCGAGGCAACATCGATGAGATGCTTCAGGCCGAGTATGATTCCTTGACTGCAAAGTTTGCTGAACAGATGGAATGCTTAAATAAATCCATCCAGACACAGCAGCAGGAGATGGATGAAGAGCAGGCCGTCTTGGAGGAGGTTATTCCTCTTCTAACGCAGTGCAAGGCCGAACATGAGGAAAATGAAGCGAGGGTCCGCAAATTGGAAGCTAAACTCGCTCAGGCAAAGGAGTGGGCTCTCCAGTCATCGGCAGCTCTAGATGTGGTTAAGGGCCGAATGGATACAGCTCAGCGGAGCTTGGCAAGTGCGGCTGGCATCTGCATCGGTTTTGTTCATGCTCGGTCCGAACTATCCCTCCTGAGCGATGAAGAGGTACGACGGGAACGGGCTCGCGCTAACATCTTGGATTCCAGGAATGAGAGAATGGCCGCTTTGGCGGAACAGATTTGTGATTTGACTGCTCCTCCCCAATGATGTACTTTTTTTTATGTAATTTGCTCTTCCAGAGGTAATAAAGAAACTTTATCTGACTTTTTGGACCCATCATTTTTTAATATAAATGATAGGCTAGGGTGAAAGTGATATCAGAGGTAATATGGACGTGATATACTTTCGGTAAGCTTCAGCTGGATATATCTATTCAGAGGTTATATGGACATGATAGAATATGTTCCAACTAAATTTGTGTACAAAACACTATCAGAGGTAATATGGACGTGATTGGTTTTGACGTTTCAACTTAGTTAAACATATCTATTCAAAGGTCATAAGAACATGATAGAATATGATCCAACCAGTCTTTGTACATAGTATCGTCAGAATGAGATATTCACCATACTCCGTTTAAGCAAAGGAGATCAAACATAGTACTTCTTCAGGAATTTGTCGTTGATAGGAGCCATTACAGATCTCCGTTAGGCTTGGCTAATCTGTAAGCGCTATTTGAAAATATCGTTTTAATCACATAAGGGCCCTCCCATTTGGGCTGGAATTTACCCTTACTTTTGTGTGTAATGATCATTGGCCTCTTCACAGCTAGGACTAGCTCGCCAATCTTGAACACTCTTTCCTTCACTTTCTTATTAAAAGCTCTGGAAATGCGTGCCTGGTAGAACGTAATGTGTTGTTGAGCTTGAAGGCATTTCTCGTCTAATCCTTCTAGCTCTTGAAGCCGTAGTCGATTATTATTTTCCTGAGTCAACTCATTAGCCACTGCTATTCTGAGTGATGGAATTTGAATTTCAATGGGAAGAACTGCTTCATACCCGTAGACTAATGAGAATGGGGTACAACCCGTCGGTGTTCGTACCGTTGTGCGATATGCCTAGAGACATTCTCCCAGCTTCTCATTCCAATCTCTTTTGTTCGAAGAAACAAATTTTTTCAAGAGTTTGATGATGGTTTTGTTGAAGGCTTCCGTCTAACCATTAGCAGCATGATTGTATGCCATAGAGGCCATATTTTGTATTCGATTCTTATCGCAAAATCGGTAAAATGCTTGGCTGATGAATTGAGGCCCGTTGTCATGAATTATCCTTTGGGGTATCCCAAAGCGATAAATGACATGATGCTTGATAAAGCTGATCACGTTGGATGTCTTTACCTCAGCAAGGGGGATTGCCTCCGCCCATTTGGAGAAATAATCCGTGATGGCCAATATGAACCGATGTCCTCTAGAAGAAGACGGGTGAATAGGACCAATGATATCCATACCCCATGCTTCAAAAGGCCATGATGCAATAGTTGGATATAAATGTTCAGAAGGCTGATGTATAAAATCTGTATGAACTTGACAGGCTTTGCACTGTCTTGCATACTTCACCGCATCTGCAATCATGGTAGGCCAGTAGTAGCCCATCCTCCTGATACGATCCTGTAACTTAGGACCGGGTTGATGTGCTCCATATACACCGTCGTGAGCTTCACGGGTAACCCGCTTTGCATCAACCTCGGAGAGACATCGTAAAAGCAGTCCATCGTATGTTCGACGATATAGACTTTGTGAAGACGCATCAAAATAGAAGCGTAATGATCGTCTTTTGATGGATACTGCCTCTTTAGGATCTTCTGGTAAGATTTTGTATGACACGAAGTCTATAAAGAGACTTCTCCAGTCTTTCTTAAGAGGAACCGTATTTACGGCGTAGCTGCGTTCTATGTGAAAGTTATTTTTCACACAGAATAAATCTCTGTTAAGAAGGATCACCGAATTCTGCCTTCTTATAGGAATAGCTAGATCTGCAGCTAGACTGGCCAGAGCATCAGCTTCCAAATTATGAGATCGAGGCACATGTTCTAGGAACAATCCTTTAAAAGACATGGCTATCTCGACCGTTGCTTGGTGATAAGGAATGAGGTCTGGATTGCGGACTTCATATACTTCTCTGACCTGATTGACGATTAGCTGAGAATCACCAAAAGCTTCCAGGTATTCGACTTCCAATTCTTTAGCGGCTTAAAGCCCGATTAGTAGAGCATTATACTCTGCCACATTATTAGAGCAGGGCTCGCTTAGAGAATATGCTCGATAGATGACGAGTTTATCAGGAGTTACCAGGACAATTCCTACTCCTTAAACCACGTTTCCCTTGGGACCAGTCCTGGAGGCGCCATCGAAGAATAGCTGCCATATAACACCTTCCATTATGGAATTACATTCTGCAACTTCGTCGGGAATGTCCTCGTATAGTTTGGAGGTTTCCAAAATTGGATGAGCAGCTAAGTAATCAGCCACGGCCTGACCCTTTATGGACTTCTGAGGGACGTACACCATATCATACGGTGTTAATAACATCGCCCAAGTCACGAGTCAGGAATTAAGGACACTCGGTTTGTTCATCAGTACCCGAAGAGGATTGATTCTGGAGATGATATGAATAGTTTGGTCTGTGACGTAAAGTCACGTCTTCTGAATGGCAAACATTAGGGCCAAGCATTCTTTTTTCCACTGGATTATACCAGTGTACAGCTCTGACCATCATCCTGCTTAGATAATAGATAGCCTGTTCATGACCCTCATCGTTCTTCTGTGCGAGAAGAGCTCCTAAAGAATGATCTATTGCTCAAACATACATCAAAAATGGTCTTCCTATGACGGAAGGCACCAGAACTGGAGGATTAGTGAGGTAGCGTTTGATATCATTAAACGCTTGCTGACAGGCTTCGTCCCATACGAATGATATACCTTTCTTCATCAGGTGAGAAAAATGTTGATATCTCCCAGAGAGGTTGGATATGAATCTCCTGATATAAGCCAGACGACCTTAAAATCCCTGAGTTCCCTCAGATTACGGGGTGGTCGCATTTCTAAGATGGCCTTCACTTTATCAGGGTCCACTTGAATGCTTTTAGCGGTAATGACAAATCCCAGGAATTTGCTACTAGATACACTAAGAAAGGACTTTGTAGGATTCATTTTGAGTTGATGTTGACGCACCAACTCGAATACTGTCTTCAAGTCTTGGATATAATTATCCTTGAGGCGGCTTTTGATAGCAATATCATCCACATAACATTCTACCATTTTGCGTAAGTGCTCATGGAATATGTTACTCATAGCTCGTTGATACGTAGCCCCGATATTCTTCAATCCGAAAGGCATAACCGTATAGCAATATACCCCCAATGGTGTCCGAAAGGCAGTATGCTTCTCGTCTTCAGGATTCATCTTAATCTGATTATATCCTAAGAATCCGTCCATGAAAGACATACGCTCAAAACTGCACGTATTATCGATCATGACGTCTGTAATGGGAAGGGGGAACTCATCTTTAGGGCAGGCTGTATTCAGATCTCGAAAATCGATGCAAACACGCACTTTTCCACTTTTCTTCATGACCGGGACAACATTGGCGACCCAGTCAGGATGTTGTTCTTCCCGAATGAACCCACAGGCTATTAACTTCTTGATTTCAGCTTTAATAGCATCCATCATATCCGGACGGAACCGGCGTTGGTGCTGCTTTACGGGCTTCGAATTGGGCAGTATATTGAGCTTATGGGTAGACACTTTTGGATCAAGACCTGGCATATCCTCATAATTTCATGCAAAGACGTCGATATACTCTCTTATTAGCTGGATTATTTCTTCTCTTTTTTCTTCGGAAAGATAGTTACTGATAAATATCGACTTTGGTGAAAGTTCATCCCCAACATTGATTTGGATAACTTTATCTTCAGTGGGCGGTTCTCTCTGCTCGAACCTAAGTTCCCATTGTGTATCCATTTGCTGAGCCCATGAGTTATTTTCAAACAGTTCAGATTCTTGTTCATCTGCTTCGAGAGAATATGTTAATACCGTATTTACTGATAATGCTCGTTCGAGATCAGCATATGAGCCGGAGGACGATGAGCTATTTTGAGAAAAAAAAAGGTATCCTCACTTGACTCAGAAGTTGCAAAAGAAGTGGTATACCCTAACCCAAAACGAGTTCGTTGACAGTAGGGATCACTATGCAACGACATTCGTCTGCCTTTCCTATGGTTGAGGCCTGGTTCCAGCTTCAAGTCATAACCCATGCTTTGCATAATCTTCAAAGCTTGTGGGCTATATCTGTGAACTTGCATTTTCCCAGCATCGGACTCGTGAGGATCTTCTTGTACAGTTGGTTTATTGCGCATGTGACAGAAGACTATTGGATGCTGATTGCTGCGAGTAGGTGGGACAATAAAGATAGAATCTTCATATGGCCCATATGTCGTGATGACATTAGATGTTGACGCCACTTCCCACATATACGGATGATAGGAGTCTATAGCTTCCAAGAATTTTTGTGCTATAGGTTCTATATCGTTATGGGGAGAGGATTCCTGATTTGGAATTTGAGCGTCAGTATACTGGAAAAGAGAATCTTTATTATCGTCAGAAACCACGTTCCCGGTTGTATTTACATCAATCGGCTGCTTGTTGCGCCTGAGGTTGATAACCAAAGGTGGAGCCTTCTGGTTCAAAGTGATCACTAGGGGATCACTTCCTCCTCCTGATTTGGTTTTGTTCAAGTGGATAGCCATGGGTTCCATGACTTTCGGACGGGTAGTCCGCCCTTTCACCTGGATCGACAGGGGTTGCTCGGCAGAGGGTTCTTTTGGCTCCCGGTGGGATTCCTCTTCCGTCTTGCCTGACACCTCCTTCATATAGTTTTGGGTGTACAACATGGCATCGGAGTAGTAGGATTCTACTCCTTTGAACGGTTTAAGGTCAACAAACTCCGTTTTTACTATTTTTTGGGCATCTACATATTTGAAGCATTGATGTAGAGTCGAAGGAACAATGTTGTGATCGTGGATCCATGGTGTGCCCAGCAGAATCTTGTAAGACAACTCTGAATCAATGACATAGCATGTAGCCACTGATCTAAGGTCACCAATCTGGATCCTCAAACGAATCTTCCCCAATGGTTTGCTCTTCCTGGCATTAAAGCCCACGATTGTAGTGGTGGTGTAAGCCAGTTCGCTTGTAGGAATCCTCAGCGGTCTGAGCAGACTATGAAGGATAATGCTGATCGACGATCCCGGATCTATGTAAATCCGGTCTACCTCCATGGAACCGACGTATCCGGTGTAATAGAGGGGTCTGTCATGCTTGCCATATTTCAGCAGCATGTCCTCTTGAGTGAAAGTGATATTAGGGACCACTTCCATCACACTATGGCATTGAGGGCATGCCACAGGTTCTTTATCAGGGGACTTGAGCTGAGTCAAGCATACATCTGCCTGTATTAACGCTTCACTCAGGGCTTGACGGGTGTCTTTGGAGAGCCTGAGTAGCTCAAAAATGGACAGTCTGGCCGGAGTATTAGCCAATTGGGCCAGGATGTCGAAGTTATATGTTTTTTCTAAACCTTTGTTTTGAATATTCTTCAAAGGTTTATCAAAATGCACTTCTTTTTGCTTCTCCTTTTCCGCCGAAGTTGGTCTAGAAGGACCTGCCTCTGGTATGACAGGTTCAGGCTCTGGAAGTTTTGCAGCTGAAGTGTCTGCCGTTGCATCTTCCTGATTTCCTCCATAGTCCTTGAGGTAGGCTTTCCCTGAACGGGTCCCGGTAGCCAAAGCCTCATCTTCTGATGTCGGGGATATTGCAACCATATGGCATGGTTTATGCCTCGAGTTCTTTTTAGACTTAGCCTTAGCAGCTTGAGTCTCTTTCTCAATCTCTAACACCATATCAGGATGAACCCATATAATCTCACCACACTGGGTAGTTAGGGGTACCAGGTCATGATTTTGACCCCTGGCCGGAGGGAGATTAACGATGTTCATCATCGTCCGGGAAATAGGTACGACACCATCCGGAACTTCTTAATAAGGCAGATTGCCAAATTGGAGAAAGATCATGTTGGCAGTGACCGTCTTCTCGCTATTACGCAGAGTGATGGCCTTGGCGTCGATTAACTCCTGGATTTTTCTCTTTAGTACATAACACGCCTTTGTGGGATGATGTATGTACCTATAGAAAATACAGTACTTAGGGTTATCGGTACTGCCGACTTTATTAGGCCGCTTTACCTCGGGGAGGGTGAGCTTGCCGCTTTTGACTAGATAATCGAATATGCTTGGAATGTCGTCATCGTCAAAAGAGTATTCTTCTATGGGCCTGGAAGTCCCAGATTTCGCCTGTGTGGTCCCGGGAGTATGTTGCCTGGACGTATTGATTGCCAGAGCTTCTTTTCCTTTGGAACCACGAGGAGGGTCGCTATTGGAGGATGACCTCTTCCTTCTATCAGAGGTAGAGATCATGATTCCATTATCACGTGCCTTCCGACTGTTATCTTCAGCGGCTACCGCTGAGATGATAAATGAGGGCCAATCATGGAACTGATATGGTCCTGTGAACACTGAGATCAATGGAAGAAGGTTCTTCCTACAAATGTCCACTAAGGCAGAATCTGGAACTCCAAGAGGCATCTGCAAAGTGGCCTGACGAAAATGTTCAATGAATGTACGAACGTTCTCTTTCTCCTTCTGCTTCACTTCGATGAGTGAGGACATAGACATGTCCATCCCTCCTTCGTAGAATCGAGCGAAGAACAGAGTTTTGAAATCTTCAAAGGAAGTAATGCAGTTGTCCGCAAGACTACGGTACTACTGATAGGCCACTCCAAACATACAACCTTTAAACACTCGAGTGAGAAGGGCGTCATTCCCTTGCAACAACACTGTCATCATGCTGAAGTAGTTCATGTACTGACTTGGTGACGTCTTTTCCTCAAACAAAACCATAGCCTGTGGTTTATATTTTGGCGGGAAATGGATCTCATCCCAGATAGCTGGGTAAGGCTGGTTAATGCCCAACTTCTTGAGCTGGTCCTTATGCTTCAAGGCATCAAATTGGGCTTTCAATTCCCGCATTGCCTGCATCGGATCTTCAGTTGGGAGAGGGACATCAGAGTGGTGAGAGATCGGTTGTATTGTAACTCCAACATGAGGCAATATATTCTCCGAGTTAAGAAGTTGAGGAGCCGCTGGCTCTTGATTTAGAACAGCCTCCTGGTTTGCGTTGGATGAAGGTAAGTCCACCCCCACACGTAGTTGAGTCAGAGGAACCGATGCTTGAGCTATTGCAGCTGCATGTTGAATCGCCATCATCTGACGCATACTCTCTATCATGGAATGCATCTCTTTGAGTGATGCTTCCAATACTGCGATGCGTTGGTCCGTACTTCCTGATGGGGAAGCCTCTTCGTGTTCATCCCCAATGGCATAGACTCCCATTTCTCTGGATGTCACTGAAGGGTTAGTATAGGTCTCCGTAGAGATCGAGTCTATACTTTCAGCGTCCAATTCGAGAAACTGGAGACCCCCAGTGTCGGAATCAGAAGAATATGAAGCCAGTTGTCGTGACCTCGAACGGGTGTTTCGAAACACACCAGCCTCAATGTTCTCAAGGAGTCTGTCGAATCTCCTTTGGCTTGGAGTTCTAGAGGGATGACGTCTTGAATTAGACCTTCCTCTAGGAATATGTGAAGCCATGTTTACTGATGCGAATATAGGCTCTTCTTCTTGTAAAGACAAAGAGTAGTTCAACCGGTCGAAAACTGACCGTTTTGCCTTAGAACAACAATAGTTAACTACAACTTTATGACTATTACAACAATGCTCCCTAGGGGTGTAATAGACATGTTAGAAGATCCTCTATCTTTACGCTTCAGGATAAGGAAATTACGCAAGTCAGGAGGATTGACAGGAGAAGAAGAAGAAGAAGGCTTATTTTGCCTTTTTACATCAGTTGGGGTACGGAGATTAGGAATCATAACTCTCTCCCTGCCATAAGAATATAGCAGTTCAGCCATGTGAGTAGCGTATGATCCGTCATCCGTCTGAGGAACGTATGTTCCCGTGAACCGGGTCTTCTTTACGCCGAAGGGCTTGTCCTGGCGTAATCGGGAACTTTGCACAGGTTGGCGTAAAACTGAGGAAGTCCTCAATCGGCCGTCAGCATTCCGCGTAATCTGAAGAGCGGGCAGATTCTTCTCTTGATGGCGTAAAAGCCGAGAGGTCGGAAAATTCGCCACTTGTTTTCCCTTGCAGAGATTGCAGGGATCATCTGCCTCCTTATAGGCGGAAGATGTATTTTTACGCGCGGAGCGCGGAGTAGACTTCTGGGTTGGCACTGAGGCACTGCCAGAAGCTTTGTTTGCCACGTCACAGACGGGAGACAAAGTTTTACGCACGGGGCGCATAGTAGACTTCTGGATTGGCGCTAAGGTATTGCCAGAAGCTTTGTCTGCCACGTCACAAACGGGAGACAAAGTTTTACGCGCGGGGTACGGAGGTTGCGATGTCACAACCTTGTTGGTCGGAGTGAGAGAGTCCGCAGGAAGGGTAGAGGATGTCCGGGGCATCCATACTTTACGCAGCTTCCTGTTGTCTTGGACATAGAGGGAACGAGAGCTACCCCCTGCTCGAAGCATGTCTTCGTAAGCCGATTGGTCGAATTGGACGACCAAGGTTTTCTTCGTTGATCCTACGGATACAGCATCATGTTGAGCAATGGCTTTCTCGTCAGATGATAAAGTAGTCCCCAGCAGAGTCGCCATCTTGTGTTTGATAATAAACGAAAGAAATTGAAACTAGGTTTATATGAAACCCTTTCTTTGGTTTACAAACAAGAAAAAGAAGTACAATTAATCCTCTACGAGGATGTTAAGTACAAAAATTTAATTCTGGGGAAATATTGCTATAGGAGTCTGATTTGCGGTCGATCACTTTGTCACTTGGACCACACGATGACGAAGAAGTGTTGTAGAAGATGAAAAAGAAGCTTCAAAGACTGCAGGAAAGGTTAAACTCTCATTGCCAAACCTCTCTATATGTGCTCTCCTGACCTTGACCTTTGTATTTTTACGACACTCTTCCAAAATCTTCGACCCTTCGACCTTGGTTTTTTCGACCTTGGACCTCCGTGACCGGAGGTCTCTATTTATAGGGTTCAGTGACAGTCGGTGTAGAAACCGAACAGCGGAGAGAGCTGCACCTTTTACGCGGCGGTTATAATAACTGCTACCCATATATGAATGATCTCCTGAATCCGCGTGTGATGCGTGTCCCATTATGAGGCCACGCATATAACTGTTTCGAAGATCACGGCATGCAAGCCACGTAGGTAACTGCCCCTCGCGTAGAGAAGGTTGGCATAAAAGCTAAATAACTGTCATCTTGGCATAAAAGTTGAATAGGTATCTTGTTGGCATAGAAGCCAAGTAGCTGTCTGGTTGGCGTAGAAGCCAAGTAGTTGTCTGGTTGGCGTAGAAGCCAAGTAGGCGTAGAAGCCAGATAGTTGTCAAGTTGGCGTAGAAGCCAGATAGTTGTCAAGTTGGCGTAGAAGCCAAGTACCTGTCACGTTGGCGTAGAAGCCAAGTTCTGCGTAAAGCTTGATGCTGCATGGATAGGTAGCCAGCGTAAAGATAGCCGATTATCCTTCCTTGACTGAGGTCTTGAGCGTATTCTGGGCCAAATAGCCTTATCACGCATCTTTGCAAATATAGCCTGAGTTCGCGTATTTCGAGGAGATAGCATGCGGCGTACTCCTATAGCTGAAAATAGCCTGATGGCGTAATATGCAGGGATGGTGATGTGGACGTATTAGCCCTAATTATAGCCCACCCAGTCATTAAAAGTATAACCAAATCTCGTGCATTAAATGCAGAGATCTGCCCCCATCTCGTGCATTAACTGTAGAGACGTGCCTCGAGTTCTGTACGAAGAGCAGCTTTTGACATGGCGGTTGGTTTCATCTCATCCTGAGCGTAAAAGCTCATGTCTGCCTGTGTAAAATAGGCAGCATATTCCTTGAATGCATAAACGACGTCTTATATCAAGGCTTTGTCACTAAACGACAGTCTGGGGCTCTGTGTAGAATCATCATTACAGCCGTCCTCTTGATAGTCGTGCAGTACTCTTTGTCAAGAGTCAGGTTCACTACTTCGTCTGACAGGTTCATTCGAGGAATATGAAGAGTTCCTCTTACACCTTCCCGCTGCATTAAAAGCAGATAGGTTTTACGCCGCAATGGCGATGTAGCAACCTTTTTATGCGGGTTGTTCTGGAGCTATATTTTACGCTGAATAGCGTTAAAGCTCTGTTGTACACCAATGGCTCTGAAATCATGTCTTACGCCATCCAGTGCTGGAGCTCTGTTTTACGCGGCTACCTGCATGTTGAGGGTTTTACGTGTATGATTCCCCAGCGTATTTTTCATGCTTCTACACGTGTCCCCAAATGGGTACGTGTAGGGCGTATCATGGTATTTTGCGATACGTAGTGATGTGGGGCTCAATTTTGGGTGTTTTGTGCAATTACTCGTCAATTCTTATTGTAGCAAGTTTCTTTAGTTGTATTATGATGATATAGATATATATAATTAGTATTTGTAAGTAATTGGGAGTTTTGGCACTTTGCTTAAGGTGTATCATGAGTATCCTAACTTATGTATTCAATGTGTTTGGTGAATTGACTCATAAATAGTGTATGTACTAGTATATATATATATATATATATATATATATATATATATATATATATATATATATATATATATATATATATATATATATATATATATATATATATATATATATATGCTTTTGAGTGTGTGTATTATTTGGGGCTTAACTGTGTCGGGTAGTGTGTTGTGTGCACAAGTGTGTGGGTTGTTGGTGAGCACATGGTGTCCTTACAAATATATCAGGGGAAGATTGTTTACTGAGGTGTGCATCTATGCACAATGATATGTGTATCGGTGATAGCACATTGATGTGTGCATCAGTGCACAATATGGTCTATGGTTCAGTAGAGTGAACTGAACTGGTGTTCAGTTTAGTCTGAAGGAAGTAAAGGAAAGAGAGGGGGGGTATTACCTGATGCAATATCAGTTGTAGAGCACAGCAACACAGAATGTGGGAATGGGGACTGTTGTATCTTAAGACAATGCTCGACAGAGTATATCTTTTTGGTTATGGCTCGAGTGTGGTAAGGTTTGAGTGAAGTAACTGAGTTGAAGAGATGGATAAATGTATTTTTGTCATGGCAAGGGTTAGTTTAGAACATCAGTTGCTATTGATGGTAACTTAGTTATATACTAGTCATCAGGTAAGTTGGAATCTGCAATAGCAACAAGGTAGAGAAGGGGTCCAGGTATCCTAATTAGGGGTGTTTTCCTGGAAGCAGTTGTGGTAACAACACCTAGTAGTAACAACAGTGCAGTATTGCACTGCTTTAGAAGCAGCAAGGGTGTAACACATTAGGGGATAACTGATAATAAGTATCTATTGCAGGCATGCTTTAGGAACATGTAGAGTTTAGTAATAAGTTAGTATTGGTGTATTTGGTCAGTTAGTATATCTCTAAGTATATTAGTTAGTAGATTAGATTTAGTATAAGTTAGTTCATTATTAGTTAGTATCATAAGATTCAGTTACCTGCATATGGATTATACTCATGACAGTTAGTGTAGGATATTTATTTGGGTGTAGTAGAAGTTAGCTAGTCTTTAGTTAATTTAAATTAGTAGGTTATATATGTATATGTTTACCTATTAGTGTTAGACTCTAGCATAATCAGTTAAGTGCTAGTACCACTAGCAGTTAGTGAATTTGTTGCAAACAATGTTAGATGTTAGTGATATGTTAGTGGTGTATGTAAGAGTAGGTGGTATATAGATATGTTAATTGGTATGGTATCAGTTAGTCAATTAGAGTAATTAGTAGTGTTAGTATAGTTAGTAATGTAGGTATTTTTATGTAAGTTATTACATATAAAGTTAAGGAATTACTAGAACTAAGTAGTAATAACTTAGCACCTAGTTGATGACTTAGTATAGTTAAGGGAGACCAAGTATAACTAGTATAAGGTTATTAGAGACCAATTTGGACCCATAACCTTAGTGTGAACTAGTGTGGACCTAGTATTAGCCTAGAAAGCATGTAATATTGCATTGTAACTCATTTCTCTATATTACACCATTTTTGACATGTCATTCTTATATAGATGTGTTTGACACCAGCTCGGACACTGAGTGACATCATTTGCTCCGGACAG
Source organism: Iris macrosiphon (assembly GCA_036927795.1). NCBI lineage: Eukaryota > Viridiplantae > Streptophyta > Magnoliopsida > Asparagales > Iridaceae > Iris > Iris macrosiphon. The sequence goes on along the minus strand of JAYESA010000015.1, from coordinate 80,747,891 downwards.
AGGCGAGTACATTCTCTGATAGTTTTCGTATTTTACACCTTATATGTTTCATGTATTCAGTATTGAGATATTTGATTCCTGATACGATGGTCACACGGATTGGTATACGTGGATCTTAGTCACGAAATGTTATTGTGTGATGACTCAGTGATCACCGTGTCATGCTTTATGATTACTCAGTGATTACCGTGATACATTCGTGATTATATAGACCGTATCATAGTGCATGATATTATAGACTATGCATCGTGATATATGTGTTATAATGTATCATAATTCGGATCCGTGTACTAGTCGGGGATGGAAAAGTATTAGTGGATATGTGATCATACCTTATAGCCCGTGATTTCATGTAGCCCCAGATAGTTAGCAGATTATGCAACTTACGTGTGATCACGCTAGCTCACCTTTTATATATAGCCCGTGTTAGGACCAAGTCGATCACATGATCTTACTAATATTTCAAGGCACATTCATTACTATTGTTTCTTTTATTCCAGTACATTACTGTTCATTACCATATTGTTCTCAGTTCTTGCCATTATTTACTATGATACTCTTGCTCGTGATATTTGTTAGTTTAGTTACTTCCATCATGTATTTTTATTACTATTATTGTTTCATAGTTTTTGTCAATTATTGGAACTGCTATTGGGTTGTACTTTGCTCCAATCCTGATTGGATATATTTTTCAGATGATTCATTAGAGGACTGGTGTCCTACATATTACAGACTGCAGGATGACGAGGCAGTTGAGCCAGTACCCGTAAAACCTCTTGAGATAGCACCACCAGCAGGAGAGACTTAGACTTTTCAGTATCAGTTGTATTTGATTTTAGTAGACTTTGGGGCATGTATTATTATTGAGACTTATATTGAGATTGGACTTGTATTGAGACTCTTGTATTTCTTTTACTTCTATTCTATATTGTGCCATTCTTAGTCTAGTTATTTTTGTGATTGAGTATTGTTTACCATTTTATTATATTATCCTCCATTTAGAGTTGATATAGCATGACAGGTACCTTATGTATATATTGTGTGAGATGTGTAGATAGTTATGTTGACCCAGACATCGTTCTACCGCCGATGCTATGGCGTAGGCTGGACGTTGTTCACCACTTGCGCTCTTATTTCGGGTACGGATCGTAACAAACCATGAGCTCATCCATGCAATCCTTGACCCAAACAATGTTGGAGATTAAGGCAAATATAGCCTTATAATCAGCAAGGGCCTTTGGTCAAGCAAGCCTGGACCCCGGGACTAACGGGGATTAAAATGCAACCGCTCCACCCGCTGGCGATAATTATCCTTTGCCCGAATCATCTGCTCCTTCCGCAGTCGATGAAGCTTGGGAAGCAATGTTGGAGGTACGAGAAATCTAGGCCCGCATAGATTCAATAGGCAATCGGGACTCACAACGCGAGCTCGGGATTCGACAACCGTATCCCCTCAAATGGAAAGACGTACCGTATTCGCCCAAGTATAAGCTCTTCAACTTAACTCCATTTGATGGAAAAATATCTTCTCGTCAATTCATGAGTTACTTCGAGACGGCAACGGGGCATTTGCCTTGCAACGATGCCTTCTTAACCAAGCTCTTTGTTGGGACATTGTCTGGAATAGCCTTCGATTGGTTCTGCAGCCTCCAAGACAACTATATTTCGTTATTCGATAATCTCAAAGGTCTTTTCCTTGCTCGGTTCTACGACGGAGGAAATGACATGACAATGTCCTCTTTAATGGACATCCCATAAAGCGAGAAAGAGTCTGTACGAGAATACATCGAGTAGTACAGGCAAGCGGCGCTAAAGTTACCCCCTGTTAACCATGAGTTCATACTGATGGTACACCTGTCAAAGAAATCTTCTTCCCACAGTCAGACTTTGGATGGACGACTCAGTTTAAAGACTGGACGACATTCATCATAAATATTGTCGGTGTTGAGAAGAAAGTAAAGGACGTCCGCCTCTTGGGAATATAGATCCCCACCACTGATGATATGGGAAAATGCCCTTACAATAACATCAACAACAATAACAACAACAACAACAACAACAACGCAATAACGCCCGGGATGACAAGGGGAAGTAGGCTCTTGTTGCCAATATAACCAAAAAGCCCGAACAAAAGCCCGCAGAGGCTCCAATAACCGAAGAAAACTTATTCCTTCGAAGATGATGATGTCATGCCAATCTTTGACATGCTAATGAAGAAAAATAAGCTTCGACTTCCCGATGTCAAGCGTATTGTTGAGGAAGTCGATGTGAATAATCCAAAGTACTTCTATTACCATCGATACGTCCACCATGCGACGCAGGATTGCTACACACTGAAGCGGTACATCTAGCGTCTACTCGATACCAAGGCCCTCACCTTGGACTTCGGTGACAAAACATTTGTCACTAACATGTCGATACTAAGGATCTCTCCAGTTTGGTAACTTTCCGGCGACAGAAGCCCAAGACGGAGTAATCTCGATCCCAGGGCGACAATGGAGGTTGTCAATCTTTCACCAGCCCATGACCAAACAATCGGGATGATACCTCTGACCACATCACGGGAGAAGGTCATGTGGGTTCATCCAGGTCTTGCTCCAGACTTGATGTAGTAGGCAACACTCTCCGCCACCAAGTCCAAGGGCAAGAAATCCAAGTCATGCTACACGGTTTTCCTCCATTCTGAAGAAGCTATAGCAGGAATAACGAGGTCAATCCTGGCGTACCAACCCGAGTATGACACATCTAACAATGGTGCCCTCCCAATAACTGTACCTACAATATTTGATCTGGGTCCATCACAGCCTCCAGCAGCGGACAAATCCAAGCAGAAAAAAACTCGCTTCGACAAATAGTTGTACAAAGATACAGCTCAGGGGCTGGAGAAGCCCTACAACTTTGATATCTTGGCACAAGTGGCAAATACTCTAACGAATTTGTCATTATTCGAGCTTATCCGACTCTCCAAAGACACTCGTAGTTGCTCTGAGTGAGGTATTACAGAATACCGACACCTACCTGCCGCAGGTCAAGCCGCCAGCTGAGAATTATGTCGTATGCCCCCACTGCAATAATATGATGGATGTGATACCTAATATCATGTTCTCGTGGCAAGACATGTTTCTAAAGAACAATCGGCATAATCGTCCTTTGTATTGTCACGCCCCGATCTTCCGCAGGCAATCGGTCATCCCCGCTAGGCACGAGTCACCGTGCTAGCGCTCCCGCGGGACGATCGCTTAACCCATCTGGGCGTGATGCCGCACGAGCGTAAGCCATGCCCGTGCAAGGCCGTGGTCCATGCAGGCAATATGCAGTCTAAGACACAGAGTCGCACAGATTGTCCGAGTGCAGCTGAATAATAATTGCACAGGCGATTGGTAACAAGTTCACAGATTCGTTGTCATGACCCACACCCGATGTAAGGATGCAAGTCGGGAACAACACCCAGCTTGTGCCGCAGAATCGGCGGTACAACGTTGTTTGGGTAATCTATCTAACAATATAATAAGCCACCAACAAAATTAATATACTCAATCACATAGATCTAAGATGGATATGAGCACGAATATGATAAAGAATAGAATAGTCATAATACACTCATGAGTCAAATAATAACATCAATGAATCTGAAGAAATACTAAACAATAAGTTGGAGACAAATCCAGTACAAGATAATACTAAGAAACTACAAGCCCCGGGTCATCTGTCTCAGTCGGGATAAGTCCCTCATAAGCCAGGGTCTCTGACTCTAAGCCCACAATATCCTGAGGCCCGTAATGTGTAGGGTACTACTCCTTAGTGTCATTTGAGAAAAATATATCCAGTCAGAAAAGGAGCATAGTACATCTCTAACAGCAGTTCTAATCAATGATATAAACTATGTAACAGTAAATAGATGTGAATATACAAGATGCAATAATAGATACAAGAGGTATACAATAAAGGAAATAATGGAAATAAATACAAGAATGAACAATATGGCAATGAACAAGAATACTAATCACTAAGTGAGTGAGTACCAGCTTTAACATGTGATCGGCTTGGGAACTTGATACAAGATATATGGCCTGGCTAATCATACATGCGGTGTATGATTAACACTATTCAATGAACAAAACTTGATACAAGGAGGGTATGATCACATATCTACACTACATACTCCCCAACCCCGACTGGTGTAGTGGATCAAACCATGGTACGCTATGCCACGGGATTCTCTAAGAAGATAACAACTCTTTCTGAGAATATGTGTCTGTACATGTACAAAAAGAACAATAAAATAAGGCTTGTACAAGATACACCATATATACCAAGTAATAGCATCTCATAACGAGATCCGGATATACCAATCCGTGTAACCATCGTATCAAGAAATCATGGATATCTACACTATATACAATGAACATTGAGAATATCATAAATGAGAAACTATCAGAGAATATACCCGCCTGAAGTCCGGTGAATAGTCTCACAGATGTCTGATACGGTGCCTCGAAGACCTAGATATGGAATATAACATCAATACAAGGTTTCGGAATAAAAATAAGTTAAACTAGTCAACTTCTAGGTCAAAGAGCCATTTCTAAGTCAAAACAGTCAAACTAGGTCAACTCTAAGTCAAACCGGTCAAACATGGTCAAACTACATATTTCTAGGTTGAATGAGTCTATCTCAATGATGTTCGGTTCATACACTTATGAACTAGGCCAAACAAGCTAGATCTAGGATACTAAGATACCGTATCTTAGGATACGCAAACAAAAGATAGGAAATAGTATATATATACATATCCAAATAATATTAAATATATTAATCCTAATTACAATTACTAAATGGATACCTTGGTTTTGAATCAACTCGATATCGCACTACTAAACCCCCATCTTGATACCCAAACCCAATACCTTGAGTATCCTCAATATCTTGGCATTTACCTTGGTATCTCAAGATAAATGTGATTCTAATATATATAGTAGCTACCCAATCTAATGACTAACATATATATAGTTACTAACTAAACTAGGTACTAATAATGAGATTGTTCAATAACTAGTTAATTAATCGTAGTAACTAGCTTACTACTAAGGGCTAATCATTAATAATAACAAGTGTATCACTAACTATTACCCAAATCTAACTATTTCTAACTGCTAGATATACTAGTTACCATCTAATATATATTCAATACAAGGATACATATACTACATATAGCAACTAACCTTACTACCTTGCTAACTGCTACTGAACCTGCTGCTGCCCGCTGATGTAAACTGCAGCTGCTGCTGCGAGAAGCTGTTGCTGCTGCTTCGAGAAGCCGTTGTTGCTGCTGCAAGCTGCTGTGGCTACTGCAGCTGCTTCTATAAGCCGCTGCTGCTGCTGCTGGAAACTGCTGCTGTTGCTTCTATAAGCTGCGACTACTGCTGTTGGAAGCTGCTGCTGTTGCTGTAGCTGCTTCTACAAGCTGTTGTTGCTGCTACTGAAAACTGCCCTCTGTCGAGCCTCATCCCCCTCTAATGCACACACACACACACAACAACACACATACATATATACACCAATATATATCAACTATATATATATGTATACCCTCTCCCAACTATACCAATATATATATATATATATATATATATATATATATATATATATATATATATATATATATAAATGCATATGAATACATCTACTACTATAGTTAAGAACAATAGAAATTAGATCTAGAAATGAAATACAACAAACACATGGAGTGCATCGCACCCGTATCACACTAGATCTATGATACGCTTACGATATGAGTCCACCACACAACCAAACATACTCTGAAGGACATGAGCAAGTCTAATATATTATTTATGAACAATACGAAGAGTTAAACACACATCTATGTGTCCGTGTCAAAATGTGACATGAACAAAGCCCCGTGTTCGAGGGAAAACCCCCAAATCAACACGTATCACCAATTTATTGGGATACGACCTACACGTACCAAATTATGGACACGACACTAGCCATAAACACATAAACACATACCAAGTTGATCTATAGGACCAATTGACAAACACAACAAGTGTCAATCTCAGAATATCCCGAAAATTGACAAAAAAAGTACCATAACTTCCTCAATAGGCCTCCTATGAACTCAATTCCAATTCCTATGGGTAGCCTATGCATATGGGTTGATTTCTCATGGTTAATTCTCAGATTTAGAATCTAATTAAAGGAAGAAAAAACTAAACTGTACCTATTGGGAGATGGATTCCCAATGCAACCTCCAAATGTGATAAAATTGGCCATCAACTCGTAGATCCTTGCTCCTCTTTGTAGATCCTTGCTCTACTAGCCTCCAATGGTAATTTGGGAAGGAATTAGGATGAAATTTGGTAGGGAATTGATGTGGGAATGAGGGTATTTGGTTGAGGAAAATTCTAGATCTAGATTTAAAATGAAAAGAGGAAAGAAATTTGTCCTCCCTCTTTTAATAGGCCGGTCCCCCTTGCCTCTTCCTCAAGCTACTATGTAATATCCATTATACCTCTTGGGGCCTCTGATAAAGAAATAATTAAGGAATAAAGGTTCTAGTCTAATGGTTTAATTAAATTAATCATCCTCCTAATCAATGGGCTTCTAAATGGGCTCAATTCTAACAATTAATATATATTGGTCCATGAGTCTAAACTAAACTAGTTAGGTCTACTAACACAAGTCCCAATCACTAATCTAACATTTAACAATAATTAAATAATATAATAAATAATTATACAATATGCATAATATTTAATTAACTATAAAATTACCAAAATACCCTTCCTAGAAAATGTGGTAGTGACAAGTCTACCCTCCTTAAAATAATTTCGTTATCGAAATTCAAAGACGAAAACTACCCCCCAGAAAATAATAGAATAGAACAAAAGAACAGAACATAACTTGGAAAGAACATACCTCAAGGCACAAACAAATATGGGTAACACTCTCGCATTTCATCCTCTCTCTCCCAGGGAGACTCCCCCGGAGAGTGATGCCTCCATGCGACGCATACCAACAGAATAGTCTGGTTCCTCAGCACCTTCTCTCTCCGATCCAGAATCTCAACTGGCTGCTCTGGATAGCTGAGAGTAGGGTCCACCTCTATCTCTGAGTGATCCAATACATGACTAGGATCCGCCACGTACCATCTCAACTGCGACACATGAAATACGTTGTGCACTCCCTTTAATGCATGTGGCAAGTCTAGTCTATAAGCAACTGCACTGACCCTCTCTAGAATAGTGAAAGGTCCGATGAATCGCGGAATAAGCTTCCCGCCTCCACCGAAGCGAATTGTGCCTCGTGTCGGAGAAATTCTCAGAAACACCAAACCACCAACCTAGAACAAAACATAACTTAAGAACTTAAGCTATAACAAACAACCAATAACAAGCACAAAACAAAAATCTAAGACTAGACCTCAAACTCCAAAGGTCTCCGGTGGCTATCGGCCCAATGCCGCTGTCTGTCCTGCGCCACTCGAAGTTTGTCTCTAATCAGCTTAACCTTCTCCACTACAACTACAACCATCTCTGGCCCTAACAAAACTCTCTCTCCAACATCGTCCCATGACAAGGGAATATGACATCTCCGACCGTACAGAGCCTCAAATGGTGACATCTCTATACTAGCCTGACAGATGTTGTTGTAAGCAAACTCTACCAAATGGAGATGGTCCTCCCAAGAACCCTCGAAATCTAGTACACAAGTGCACAGCATATCCTCGAGAGTCTGAATAGTCCTCTTTGACTACCCATCTGTCTGGGGATGATATACAATACTAAACTTGAGCTGGGTGCCCAAACTCACCTGCAAACTCCTCCAGAAATGAGAAGTAAATGACTATCCCGATCTGAAACTATGCTGACGGAAACTCCATGTATCCTGAAGATCTGCCTCACATACATCTCTGCCAGCTTCTCCGTAGACAAACCCACCTTGAAAGGCAAAAAGTGGGCCGACTTGGTCAACCTGTCAAGGATGACCCAAATCGCGTCTTTCCCTCCTGGAGATCATGGAAGTCCGGACACAAAATCCACAGTAATGTGCTCCCACTTCCACTCTGAAATGGGTAATGGATGAAGTAAACCTTCTGGCCTCTGCCTCTCGGCTTTCACCTACTGGCACACTAAGCATCTGGATACAAACTGTGCCACTTCCCTCTTCATGCCATACCACCACACACTCTCTCGTATATCCCGATACATCTTATTGGCACCTTGATGTATGGAATACTGAGAACGATGTGCTTCCTGCAATACCTCCCCACGTAGCTCCCCACTAGGCATACACAATCTAACAATATGCCGCAAAGAACCATCCTCAGAAATGGTGAAATTATCCTCCAATCTTGCTCTCACCTGAGCTCTAATGCTCCTCAGAGATACATCCTTATACTGGGCTACCTTGATCCTGTCCATCAAATCTGAGTGTATCTGTAATCCCCACATCTGCATAGCAAAACCAGGAACTATCACCTCGATGCCTAAGCTCTCCAAGTTCTCCAATAAATATCGATCATGCATCAAGAATATAGCTACCGGATACCTACTCAAAGCATCGACAACTACATTATCTTTCCCAGGATGATACTGCAAAGATATATCAAAATCCTTCATCAGTTCCAACTACCGACGCTGCCTCATGTTCAACTCCTTCTATGTGAAAACGTACTTTCAAGCTCTTGTGGTCGGTAAAGATCTCCACACGCTCTCCGTACAAATAGTGTTTTCACAATTTCAGGGCAAAGATGACTGCTGCCAAATCCAAATCATGGGTAGGATAATTCTTCTCATGAGGATGCAATTGCCTGGATGCATAGGCAATCACTTTTCCATTCTGCTGAAGAACACAACCTAAACCTTTCTCCGATGTATCACTATAAATAGTAAAACCTCCAGACCCTGAGGGCAACGTCAAAATATGAGCATATGTCAACCTCTTCTTTAATTTCTCAAAGGTAACCTGACAATCCTCCGTCCAAACAAACTCTACATCCTTCCTGGTGAGTGTGGTCATCGGCTCTGCAATCCTCAAAAAATCTTGCACAAACTTCCTGATCTCTGCTACTGAACTCGGGGTCCTCCAAGACTCCACTACTGCAATCTTTTTTGGATCTACTGAAATACCATCACCAGTCACAACATGTCCTAAGAACTCCACCTTGTCCAAGAAGAACTCACACTTGGACAGCTTCCCATACAGCTTCTCCTTCCTCAGCACATCCAACATAATCCGCAAATGCTCCTCGTGCTCCTCCGGTGTCTTCGAATATATGAGTATGTCATCGATGAACACCACTACGAACTTGTCAAGGTACTGATGAAACACCTTGTTCATCAAATTAATAAATACCTCCGGGGCATTAGTCAACCCAAATGGCATTACCATAAACTTATACTAACCATACCGAGTTCTAAAAGTAGTCTTCGGTATGTCCTCTGGCTTCACTTTCACCTGGTGGTAACCTGATCTCAAGTCTATCTTAGAAAACATCTTGGCACTACTCAACTGATCGAACAAGTCATCAATCCATGGCAAAGGGTGCTTATTCTTGATAGTGAGATTATTCAATGCCCTGTAATCAATGCACATGCGCACTGATCCATCCTTCTTCGTAAAAAAATACCGGGGCTCCCCACGGTGAAGAACTCGATATGATAAACCCCTTATCCTGTAATTCATCCACTTGCTTCTTCAGCTCGGCTAGCTCGCTGTTGTTTACTCAATAGACATATTGTGGAATTGTCACTACCACAATTCCAAATAAGGGCATTTGTGTAATTTTACTATTTTGAATAATTATGTGTTTAATTTATCTGCTGAGTTTTTAAAACTATTTATATGGTGTTAGTGATATTGGGTTTTAGGTCAAACCCTAGAATTCATTAGGACAACCTTAATGAGTAAACCCTAATTTGAAAACTAATTCTAGAGAAACCCTAGAATTCAAATTGTAGGTTGAACCTCAAACCCTAGACTGACTAAACCTTAGTTAGTTAAGTTCCTATTGACCTAACCTGGGGGTTAAACCTAAACTATGCATTAGAAACCCTAACTTGGTCTTAATATAAAAAGGAACCCTCTCTTTCTTCAAGTAGAAAGAAGAAACCCTAGCCTCCACAAGAGAAAGCCATCTCCCCACTCCAGAATTCGAAATCTAGCCCTAGGGATCCCATTCTCCTCCTCCAAAGCAAGGAAAGCAAGGAACTTGGGTCAAAAAGCCTTGGGGAAGAAGAACTTCCATTGGAGAAACCATCCCTGCAGGTAAAATCCTAATTTTATTCATTTAATTTCTGTTTTCTGATGTTAATGCCCATTAGGAACCCACCCTTGCTGTGTAGTTTCGATTTAGGGTTTCGATTTGGGTTTTGGTGTTCCCACGAGGGTTTTCCCCCAAATTCGTGGACCCTAGATCATGAGAGTTTGTATGTAGGCTGATCATATCACATACATGTAGGTTAGATCTTGATTTTTAGGGTTTTAATTTGGATTCATGAGTAACTAGGTGAAACTCGATTTCCACATGCTAGGTGTTTGTTGTTATGCCAAGAAGGATGAATAACTTTTCCTAGTTCTTGGGAATCAATATATATATATATATATATGTTGTGTGGTGATCACTGTGAATGGTTCTCTGTTCAGTCGGGTATGTATCACTGCGTGTTTTTGGGTTTCCATTGTGCATCCAGAATTCTGTGGTTGGGTGTAGTTAGTTTAAATCTTGTGTCTGTGTGTGTAATTTCTGTGCATAGGGGTTTAATTGACTGTGTGTCAGTTAGGAATTATAGTTTATGTATCCTGTGTGCATTAGAACAACTGTGTGTGTCTCAGTATTTTGGAGATGGATCTGTGAGCCTTGTGTAGTAATGTGTATGTGAGAACTAAGATACCTGGGTGTGAGTGATTTCTGTGAGAGAGTGTAAATTCTGAGAGTGTGGCCTTGTGTCAACCTATGTATCAGTGTTGTGTGTAATTCCTGTAAGTGAGTTAGAGGTGAGTCCCAGATTTCAGTTTGTATAGCATGTGAGTGAGTGCAGGCATGTTACACAGCAACATTGCTGAGCACTGCCAGTTACCTTGTGTTGATAGTATACAGCAGTGCAAATTGGTAGACAGGGGAGCACAGCAAGTTGGTTGGTCACTGCTGTACACTTGTCCACAAGTGCATCTGGTTGCACATAAAGGATGGGGGAAAAACATGTTCTAGTTGGTATGAGTAAGGGTAGTTATGAGGATTAGGGTGTTGAGGCTTGTGTAAATTGGGTATCAAGTGGCAGTGAGTAGAGGGGTGAAGTGTTATGTGTGGGTTTTGGTGTAAGGGAGGTGATATATGAATATCAGTTAGTAACTTAAGATGTCAGTATGTCAGTTAGTATATTTTTAGTGCAATCTGTTGGTTAGTTGATCAATTCATGTACAGTCAACAAGTTAGGCTAGGGTGTTAAGTTATAGAGGAGAGTTAGATGACTGTTCAGATGGTTAATCAGTAATAGTTAAGTTATATAGATATGTTAGTTGTTAGTGTATAGTGTTAGTTATATATATATATATATATATATATATATATATATATATATATATATATATATATAGGTGTGCAGTGAGATACCCATGTACTGTGTCAGTATGTGTGGGAGAGGAAAAGTCTGAGAGCAGTTCAGTCAGAAATATAAGTGTGTATCAGGACACTGTGTATCCTGTGTGTAATTCTGTGAGAAGAGAGCAGTGAGAACTCAGACCTGTGTGTCTTAGTGTATAAAACTATGTGTTGTGTGCAGTGAGCAAATACCTATGTCTGTGTACCTGTGTGTGTGAGGACTCTCAGTAATTTCTGTGAGTGAACATGTGTATCAGTCAGCCAGTGAGGTATCAGTGTGCAGGGGGTGAGATCTGTGTGTAGTCCAGTAGGGTGTAGGTAATGTATCAGTATTCAGTGGCTGTGTCTATGTGTATCCAGGTCAATTTTCCTGTGTGTAGCAGTGTCTACTTGTGTGTGGATGTAGGATAGTGTTGGTGTAGGGTGTCTCAGTTAATTAGAACTGTGTGTGTGCAACTTATGTATCATTAAGTGAGTACCTATGTGTATGAAATCAATTGTATTTAGCATTGGTTAAATTGGTATCATGTATAGTAGGTAAGGTTAGATACCAAATAGGTATTAGGTATTAAGTTACTAGTTAAGTTATTAACTAGTATAAGTTAGGTATCCTTAGTATGATATAAAATTGGACTAGTGGACCTAGTATTGACCAGTAAACCTCAGAAATGACCTAGAAACCTCGTATTTAAATTGTTAAACATGTTATTCTTTTGATTTAATATCTGACATTAATATTCCATAAATAGGTCATTGTGATCCCACTTTGGACATTGATCCTCACACCTTGCTCAGGACCACAGGCGAGTACATTCTCTGACAGTTTTCATTGTTGATTACTTCTATAAATTGTAGTGTATTACATACTTGATTCCGACACTATGGATACACGGGTTAGCACCCTAGATCCCCATCATGAGGAGTCGTGATTGGAATCCATCGTGCTAGCTGGGGGATGGGGAACTATTAGTAGATTATGTGATCATATCCAAACATTTATATGCACCATAGCTCACCCCACTTCTCATGTCGGGTGCAGCCTGACCATTTATATGCTCCATAGCTGTTATATATGATTGGCCTGACCACTACATGCACCATAGCTAACCATATGGTTAGCCTGACCTAAAAGAATCATAATTAATCATATATAACCAACCTGATCCAGTCCCAAGCCGATCACATAATAAACTAATATTTCAAACACTTAGCTAGATGTCTATTTTTATTCAGATTCACTTGTTCTAGCATTCACTGTTTATTGTTCATTGCTAGATGCTCTATTGCCTATTTTATTTCTCCTGTACTTCTCATTTTCAGCATATACTTTCATCTTGTATTTCTTACACTGTTTATAGACCTTGTCAATTTAATGGAACTGCTGTTAGTGCTTGTGCTTCTCTCCAATCCTGACTGGATAACATTTTTCAGAGGACCTGGAGAACTTTTGCCCCACTCATTACGGCCCAGGAATAGAGGGAGATTTTACTCCAGAAATCCCAGAGGAGTTGCCTATCCTAGAGGAGATCTTGCCTGCCTGTACTTAGATTACTTTTCTGCCTTTATTGTTTTAGACTGAGACTGAGTTGTATTTATTATTTTGTGACTTTGTGAGGTCATTTAGACCCAGGATTGAGTTGGGCTTATTGTGGTTGGTTTTTAATAGAACTCTTTTCTATTCTCATCGTGCCATTATTTCTTATAGCTTGTGATTGAGTATATCATAGAACTGTGGATTATTTATCATTGTCCTCCGTACGGAGTTGAGACTATTGACAGGACATATTATGTTGTGACCTAGACAGCGTTCTACCGCCGATGCTGCGGCGTAGGCTGGACGTACCCACGACTCATGCCCAAATTCCGGGTGCGGGTCGTGACACGTTTTTAGTGGTGGCCCATGCAGGTCTAGCTTCGCAAGTTGTGCGATGTCGTGGTAGTGCGACAACTTAGTTGTACTACTACGAGCCTGTTTTAGGAATAGGAATTAGGTCGAGGATATGCTCAATCACAATTAGGAAATTCTGATTCTTATGATACTACTCTTAATAATTTTCTTTAGAAATTACTGTCCTCCCTTGATGATATCGTATCTATTACCTTAATTGATTCCTTTCGCGCTGTCCTCAGGATGCCGTCAAAGACCAGATCGCAGGATCAGCAGCAGCCTCCGAGGCAGATCCAGCAGGCTTGTCACTTCTGTAAGAAGCCAGGTCACCTTTGGAAGAGCTGTAGGATGAGGCGAGGACTTTGTTTGTACTGTGGCATTGCGGGACATCAAGTGAGGGGTTGTATTCGAGCTCCTTATCTTCCCGACCAGTGCACAGATCCAAATCAAAGAAGTCCAGTTAAGCCACCTGTGGGACCGCAGATGACTCATCATCAGCAGCACCAGACACCAGTTCGAGGACACATCCAGCAGCAGCAGCCACAGAGACAGACTCAGCCCACTATCCAGTGTGTGTATTGCAGGAAGATGGGACATACCAGAGACATCTGCAGGAAGAGGTTGGGCACATGTCTGTCCTGCGGATCGATGACACACCAGCTGAGGGATTGCCCTACCATTCGTCCAGGTCAGGGTGGAGCAGCCACCCAGAGAGGACCAGCCAGGGTACCTGCCGTACCAGGAGGCCAACAACAGAGAGGACCTCCACTTCTACCGCAGCAGCAGATGTTTGCTCAGCACCGGCAGCAAAGAGGTGCACCCCAGGGGCGAGCATGCGCCATAGCAGTCGAGGAGGTCGAACCAGCAGGAGACTTGATCACAGGTTCAGTTCTTCTCGATTGTATTCCCGTATTTACCTTATTCGACTCTGGCGCTTCATATAGTTTTGTGTCTGTATCATATGCACTTCGACATCATTTAGACACAGAACCATTAGCTAGGACTTGCAAGATCATGACTGGTGGAGGTATTATCCTAGTCCGTGATCATTGCAAGGACCGGAGAGTGTCAGTAGGAGGCCGAGAGTTGAGCGTGAGCTTACTCGTCATGCCACTTCCGAGGTACGATATTGTACTCGGAATGGACTGGTTGAGTAGGCATCATGCTACTATAGATTGTTATAGAGGCAGAGTATTATTTTGACCACCAGGAGAGCCGGAATTCGAGGTCGCCAGAGGAGCAGCAGAGCAGAGCAGGATGCTCAATCACAATTATTGAGAGATTCCTGGGACGACCCTTGAGAATCTCATTATGAATTCCAATTTAATTCCTTTCTCCTTGTTTTTCGTCTGTTCTCGTTTGTTGATATTGAGTTTGATTCTTGTTGATCAGTTGTTACATTTAATTCTTGGTATCGTTGTTGAGTGGATTTTTTTTCAAGATGAATTTTTACGGGCTAAATTTACGGTATCACCTGATGACATATATATTGATGAGGACAGTGAGAAAGGTAAAACGTCTACTTTGGTTATGGAACTTAGAGTTTATCGCAGCCATACTAGCTGTCGTGACGAGAACATAGGAACCTGACTAGGATGTACATACTGTAGTTATGAAACCTAAAGTCTCTCGCAGCCATACCGGTTGGCGTGGCGAGAATTCTAGATGACATGATTATAGGGTTGCATACCTTAGTTACGGAACCTGTCGTTTATCGCATCTATGCTTACTGGCGTGGCGAGGATTCTGAGTGTCATGATTTCTGACAGACGTGTATGATTATCAGGTTGTATCTTAAATTGGTTCTTAAAGTCTCATCTCAGTACTTATCTATTTCTGTTACTACATGACTTTGTTCCATCGCTTCTTTTGTTTGCTAGCGGTAGCAATACTTTCAGTCCTCAATCCAGTTTCTTTGGAGCTTTTATTCTTTGAGGGTTCATTGTTAAGTATGATAATTAGTGACTTGTAATTATGTCTGTGTCTTGAGTATTAGTATTGACTGAGTGTTGCTTGTGAGTTTGTAAGTGTTTTCTAGTTGGACATGTGAGCAGAAGGCATTTATCTAGGGTTAACCCATAGTGCAGTGCCTTGTAGCAATAGTTCTATGATAGGTGTGTTATAGTTAGTATTGGCACTATAGATAGAAGGAGAAAGGAGTATCAGTGATGATTCCAAGAGTTAGTATCAGAGCCAACATACCCGTCCTGGGTAATCATGATTGTGTAATGGGATGATCTATGTAAATAATTAAGTATCAAGGATTTGTGTTAAGAATTAATGGAGCATGACGTTCAATTTGATGATTGATATCGGGTGTGTTAAAGGTAAGGAATTGTATATGCATAAAAGAGTTAATGAGGTGTCATGAGTGGAGAAATATCGGAATTGGTAATGAAAATGGTGAGTCACAGATCAGTTTAACAGGCTGTAAAAGGTTAAAGGGAAATACCTATACATTAATCGAGATAAGGAACCATATACTTGCCCATGAGAATAAGAAATATGAGTGTTATAAAAGGTACAGCTAATCATGAGTTCTAATAAGTTGAGGAGATGATCCAATAATGAAGCTCGTGATATCATACCAAGGGTACTAATGATTCTATAACAAGGATTTGTCGAGAATGATGATAATAACAGTAAGCACTCGGTGTGATGATAATTGGATGATATACCAGTTAATATAGATTGAAATTCATGGAAGAAAATACATGTGATGATAACTTTGATCATTGAAGGAATAGTGCAATAAATTCGGACAGTACAATTTTAGTACCCAGTTGGCAGTGGTGGACAATAGGTGTATTGAGTGCACCTCGAGTATTAGAGACCGTGAGCACTTATATGTAAATTGTGGATAAGCATTAAATTAAATAAAGAATTAAGGGGTTAATATAACAGAATTGATGGATCATTGATTTTACGAAGATCGGGGTATGATTGAAACTCGAGGATAAAACATTAACTTAAAAGGGAGAGTTAAGAAATTAACATGACAAAATTGAGGAATTATTAATTTTAGTAAGGTTATGATATGATAGAATTGGTGAAGAAAAAAAAAATTTTGAGAAAATTTAGGAGATTGTCATTTGACCGCAAGTTATGAATTTTTGGACGTTGCATTAGAAGGATCTCTAAGAGTCGCACTGGTGAGTATTGTGAGGAAAAAGGAAACTGAAGAATCAGATCGTTGAGGGTTTATTGTTCAATTCAGACTTTTGGGACGAGATTCAATACATTGATTGAAATTAAATTTGAGGAACAGATATCAAATTTCGAGTATTTAATTAACTTAAAATTTTGGAGGAAATTGTGAGGAAAATGGACTTTGATTTTTATTTTCGAGGATATTGCAATAATACAATAATTTCAAAAAAAAAATTTGAGATTGTGAAATGGCAGGGTGGATTACTACCTGATTTGTGATTGATGAATTTAACTATTGATGAGAAATAAAATAATAAATAAACACTACTATGAGGACTTTAAATTTCGAGGACGAAATTCTTTTAAGGAGGGTAGACTTGTCACTACCACAATTCCAAATAAGGGCATTTGTGTAATTTCACTATTTTGAATAATTATGTGTTTAATTTATCTGCTGAGTTTTTAAAACTATTTATATGGTGTTAGTGATATTGGATTTTAGGTCAAACCCTAGAATTCATTAGGACAACCTTAATGAGTAAACCCTAATTTGAAAACCTAATTCTAGAGAAACCCTAGAATTCAAATTGTAGGTTGAACCTCAAACCCTAGACTGACTAAACCTTAGTTAGTTAAGTTCCTATTGACCTAACCTGGGGGTTAAACCTAAACTATGCATTAGAAACCCTAACTTGGTCTTAATATAAAAAGGAACCCTCTCTTTCTTTATGTAGAAAGAAGAAACCCTAGCCTCCACAAGAGAAAGCCATCTCCCCACTCCAGAATTCGAAATCTAGCCCTAGGGATCCCATTCTCCTCCTCCAAAGCAAGGAAAGCAAGGAACTTGGGTCAAAAAGCCTTGGGGAAGAAGAACTTCCATTGGAGAAACCATCCCTGCAGGTAAAACCCTAATTTTATTCATTTAATTTCTGTTTTCTGATGTTAATGCCCATTAGGAACCCACCCTTGCTGTGTAGTTTCGATTTAGGGTTTCGATTTGGGTTTTGGTGTTCCCACGAGGGTTTTCCCCCAAATTCGTGGACCCTAGATCATGAGGGTTTGTATGTAGGCTGATCATATCACATACATGTAGGTTAGATCTTGATTTTTAGGGTTTTAATTTGGATTCATGAGTAACTAGGTGAAACTCGATTTCCACATGCTAGGTGTTTGTTGTTATGCCAAGAAGGATGAATAACTTTTCCTAGTTCTTGGGAATCAATATATATATATATATGTTGTGTGGTGATCACTGTGAATGGTTCTCTGTTCAGTCGGGTATGTATCACTGCGTGTTTTTGGGTTTCCATTGTGCATCCAGAATTCTGTGGTTGGGTGTAGTTAGTTTAAATCTTGTGTCTGTGTGTGTAATTTCTGTGCATAGGGGTTTAATTGACTGTGTGTCAGTTAGGAATTATAGTTTATGTATCCTGTGTGCATTAGAACAACTGTGTGTGTCTCAGTATTTTGGAGATGGATCTGTGAGCCTTGTGTAGTAATGTGTATGTGAGAACTAAGATACCTGGGTGTGAGTGATTTCTGTGAGAGAGTGTAAATTCTGAGAGTGTGGCCTTGTGTCAACCTATGTATCAGTGTTGTGTGTAATTCCTGTAAGTGAGTTAGAGGTGAGTCCCAGATTTCAGTTTGTGTAGCATGTGAGTGAGTGCAGGCATGTTACACAGCAACATTGCTGAGCACTGCCAGTTACCTTGTGTTGATAGTATACAGCAGTGCAAATTGGTAGACAGGGGAGCACAGCAAGTTGGTTGGTCACTGCTGTGCACTTGTCCACAAGTGCATCTGGTTGCACATAAAGGATGGGGGAAAAACATGTTCTAGTTGGTATGAGTAAGGGTAGTTATGAGGATTAGGGTGTTGAGGCTTGTGTAAATTGGGTATCAAGTGGCAGTGAGTAGAGGGGTGAAGTGTTATGTGTGGGTTTTGGTGTAAGGGAGGTGATATATGAATATCAGTTAGTAACTTAAGATGTCAGTATGTCAGTTAGTATATTTTTAGTGCAATCTGTTGGTTAGTTGATCAATTCATGTACAGTCAACAAGTTAGGGTAGGGTGTTAAGTTATAGAGGAGAGTTAGATGACTGTTCAGATGGTTAATCAGTAATAGTTAAGTTATATAGATATGTTAGTTGTTAGTGTATAGTGTTAGTTATATATATATATATATATATATATATATATATATATATATATATATATATATATATAGGTGTGCAGTGAGATACCCATGTACTGTGTCAGTATGTGTGGGGGAGGAAAAGTCTGAGAGCAGTTCAGTCAGAAATATAAGTGTGTATCAGGACACTGTGTATCCTGTGTGTAATTCTGTGAGAAGAGAGCAGTGAGAACTCAGACTTGTGTGTCTTAGTGTATAAAACTATGTGTTGTGTGCAGTGAGTAAATACCTATGTCTGTGTACCTGTGTGTGTGAGGACTCTCAGTAATTTCTGTGAGTGAACATGTGTATCAGTCAGCCAGTGAGGTATCAGTGTGCAGGGGGTGAGATCTGTGTGTAGTCCAGTAGGGTGTAGGTAATGTATCAATATTCAGTGGCTGTGTCTATGTGTATCCAGGTCAATTTTCCTGTGTGTAGCAGTGTCTACTTGTGTGTGGATGTAGGATAGTGTTGGTGTAGGGTGTCTCAGTTAATTAGAACTGTGTGTGTGCAACTTATGTATCATTAAGTGAGTACCTATGTGTATGAAATCAATTGTATTTAGCATTGGTTAAATTGGTATCATGTATAGTAGGTAAGGTTAGATACCAAATAGGTATTAGGTATTAAGTTACTAGTTAAGTTATTAACTAGTATAAGTTAGGTATCCTTAGTATGATATAAAATTGGACTAGTGGACCTAGTATTGACCAGTAAACCTCAGAAATGACCTAGAAACCTCGTATTTAAATTGTTAAACATGTTATTCTTTTGATTTAATATCTGACATTAATATTCCATAAATAGGTCATTGTGATCCCACTTTGGACATTGATCCTCACACCTTGCTCAGGACCACAGGCGAGTACATTCTCTGACAGTTTTCATTGTTGATTACTTCTATAAATTGTAGTGTATTACATACTTGATTCCGACACTATGGATACACGGGTTAGCACCCTAGATCCCCATCATGAGGAGTCGTGATTGGAATCCATCGTGCTAGCTGGAGGATGGGGAACTATTAGTAGATTATGTGATCATATCCAAACATTTATATGCACCATAGCTCACCCCACTTCTCACGTCGGGTGCAGCCTGACCATTTATATGCTCCATAGCTGTTATATATGATTAGCCTGACCACTACATGCACCATAGCTAACCATATGGTTAGCCTGACCTAAAAGAGTCATAGCTAATCATATATAACCAGCCTGATCCAGTCCCAAGCCGATCACATAATAAACTAATATTTCAAACACTTAGCTAGATGTCTATTTTTATTCAGATTCACTTGTTCTAGCATTCACTGTTTATTATTCATTGCTAGATGCTCTATTGCCTATTTTATTTCTCCTGTACTTCTCATTTTCAGCAATACTTTCATCTTGTATTTCTTACACTGTTTATAGACCTTGTCAATTTAATGGAACTGCTGTTAGTGCTTGTGCTTCGCTCCAATCCTGACTGGATAACATTTTTCAGAGGACCTGGAGAACTTTTGCCCCACTCATTACGGCCCAGGAATAGAGGGAGATTTCACTCCAGAAATCCCAGAGGAGTTGCCTATCCTAGAGGAGATCTTGCCTGCCTGTACTTAGATTAATTTTCTGCCTTTATTGTTTTAGACTGAGACTGAGTTGTATTTATTATTTTGTGACTTTGTGAGGTCATTTAGACCCAGGATTGAGTTGGACTTATTGTGGTTGGTTTTTAATAGAACTCTTTTCTATTCTCATCGTGCCATTATTTCTTATAGCTTGTGATTGAGTATATCATAGAACTGTGGATTATTTATCATTGTCCTCCGTACGGAGTTGAGACTATTGACAGGATATATTATGTTGTGACCTAGACAGTGTTCTACCGCCGATGCTGCGGCGTAGGCTGGACGTACCCACGACTCATGCCCAAATTCCGGGTGCGGGTCGTGACAGGAATTGGTTCTGCACCTGGCACCAAGTCTATAGAGAATTCAATATCTCGATCTGGCGGCAATCCTGGCAATTCCTCAGGAAACACATCCAAGAACTCTGCTATCAACGGATGCGACAACTCCTTGTCTTCCACCATAGCTCCACAAATAATGCCTTCCTCTGCTCTGTAGCTCCTCTAGCAAACTCGAACTCCGGCTCTCCCGGCGGACCAAACAAAACTCTACCTCCTCTATAATATATACTAGCATGGTGCCTACTCAACCAATCTATCCTTAGTACAATATTGTAACTCGGAAGTGGCATTACAAGTAGACACGCACTCAGCTCCCGGCCTCCCAGAGTAACTCTCCGATCCTTGCAAATATTATTAACCAGGATAATGCCTCCCCAGGTCATGATCGTGCAAGTCCTAAGCAAAGACTCTGCTACCAAACCATGCTTCAGAGCAAAATAAACAGATATAAAACTATAAGAAGCACCACTATCAAACAAAGCTAAAGCTGGAATGGAATCAAGAAGAACATAACCTGCGATGACATCTCCGGTGGGCTCGTCCTCCTCGACGGTTATAGCAAATACTCGTCCCTGGCGTGCACCTCCCTGATGCTGATGCTGGACATAACGTTGCTGCTGGGTCGAAAGCGACGGTCCCCTCGGCTGTACTGCAGATGGTCTCGCCTGTGTCCTCGGAGCTGGATCTGCTTCCTGAACTGCACGACGAGGATTGGAAGGACACTCCCTCAGCTGATGCCCTTTGGTACCACAATACAAACAAACTCCCAGCCTCCTCCTTTAAACTTCCCAGATGTGGTCGAGCTTCTTGCAGTAGTGGAAGGAAGCTTGTTGTAACTGTCTCTGCTGCTGTGGTGCCTAATAAAACAGCACCCTAGCTGGAGTCTGGTACTGTTGAGGCTGCTGAAAAGGCCTGGACTGGAAATAAGGACATTTGGAAGATACTGCACTGCTGTTGGCTCCAAGAAAAGAATCACGATCTCTCTTGGACTTCAAACCCAACTCCCGCTCAACCTTGCGTGCCTCCACAAGTATCTTCGAGTATTTCTCATAAAAACACGGAATAAGGATCTTCACTTTCCAGTTTAGTCTCTCACAAAAATGAATAGCCTGAACCTCCGGCTCTTCCACTAAATACTCTGTAAATCGGCTCAGCCTGCCGAACTCCGCAGCGTATTCCATCACAGACATGCTCCCCTGAATGAGGCTCTCAAACTGCCTCCCCAAGTCTAGCCTGTCTGCCCGAGAGAAAAACTTCTTCTTAAAGAGGTCCTTGAATACCTCCCAAGACTGTCCTGCGTCAACAAGAATTGACTCATTCCTGAACCAAGTGCGGGCGACGTCGAACAGTTGAAGTCCTACCGCCTCAACCTTCATATCCTCAGAAAGACGGGATACCCTCATAAGACGCTCAATGTCCTCGAGCCAATCATCAGCATAGACGATGCCCTCCGTCCCCTTGAAGACCCTAGGCTCCAGCTTCTTGAAGTCCTGAATGTTGCCTGGTCGAAGCTGAGCAACCTAAGGAGCAACCTGTTGCTGGACCGAAACTTCTCTCTCTACTACGGCACGAGCAAGCTGATGAGCACTCTCGATGCCCTACCGTAAGACGTCGATCTATTTCTGGTGTGCCTCAGACTGAGCCCTCTACACCTACAATATCTTACAAAACAGTGAGAACATCTGTGTCACATCTGCTGGCACGAAAGGTGGAGGTGGAAGTCCCTCAGATACAGCTGGCACAGTCCTCTGAGTAGGTGGTGGACCTCCAAAAGTAGTTGACACTCCAATCACCGAAGAAGTAATTGGTGCAGGCCCTCGGGATGTCGCAGACCTCTCAGAAGCTGCTCTTCCCTGTTGCGATCTAGTCTTAGGCGGCATCCTGAGACAAAGCGAAAGAAAGAATCAATATGGCACATGATGTAAGACACTCAAGGAAAGGACAGTTTATAAATCAAATATCAATATCAAGGAAGAATAGTTGAATGAATTAAAAGAATTTTTCTTGATGTGATTGAGTATTCTCAGCCTATAGCCTATATCCTAAATTCTGAAACTGGCTCGTAATAATACTCAGTTCAGAGCACTACTATGAATCACACTAATTGTGACCTTGAAGACCTACATGGGCCACCACTAAAAATGTGTCACGACCCGCACCCGATGTAAGGATGCAAGTCGGGAACAACGCCCAGCCTACGTCACAGAATCGACGGTAGAACGCTGTTTGGGTAATCTATCTAACAATATAATGAGCCAGCGATAAAATCAATATATTCAATCACATAGATCTAAGATGGAAATGAGCACGAATATGATAAAGAATAGAATAGTCACAATACACTCATGAGTCAAATAATAACATCAATGAGTCTGAAGAAATACTAAACAATAAGCTGGAGACAAATCCAGTACAAGAGAATACTAAGAAGCTACAAGTTCCGGGTCATCTGTCTCATTCGGGATGAGTCCCTCCTGAGCCAGGGTCTCTGACTCTAAGCCCATAACATCCTGAGGCCCGTAATGTGTAGGGTACCACTCCTCAGTATTATTTGGGAAAAATATATCCAATCAGGAAAGGAGCATAGTATATCTCTAACAACAGTTTTAATAAATAATATAAACTATGTAACAGTAAATAGATGTGAATATACAAGATGCAATAATAGATATTAGAGGTATACAATAAAGGAAATACTGAAAATAAATACAAGAATGAACAATATGGCAATGAACAAGAATACTAATGACTAAGTGAGTGAGTACCAGCTTTAACATGTGATCGGCTTGGGAACTTGATACAAGATGTATGGCCTGGCTAATCGTACGTGCGGTGTATGATTAACACTATTCAATGAAAAAGACTTAATACAAGGAGGGTATGATCACATATCTACACTATATACTCCCCAACCCCGACTGGTATAGTGGATCCAACCATGCTACGCTATGGCATAGGATTCTCTAAGAAGATAATGACTCTTCTCGAGAATCAGTGTCTGTACATGTACAAGAAGAACAATAAAATAAGGCTTGCACAAGATACACCATATATACCAAGGAATAACATCTCATGACAAGATCCGAATATATCAATCCGTGTAACCATCGTGTCAAGAAATCATGAATATCTATACTAGATACAATGAACATAGAGGATATCATAAATAAAAAACTATCAGAGAATGTACTCGCCTGAAGTCCGGTGAATAGTCTAACAGATGTCTGATATGGTGCCTCAAAGACCTAGATATGGAATATAACATCAATACAAGGTTTCAGAATAAAAATAAGTTAAACTAGTCAACTTATAGGTCAAAAAGCCATTTCTAAGTCAAAACAGTCAAACTAGCTCAACTCTAAGTCAAACCGGTCAAACTTGGTTAAACTACCTATTTCTAGGTTGCATGAGTCTATCTTAATGATATTAGGTTCATACACTTATGAACTAGGCCAAACAAGCTAGATCTAGGATACTAAGATACCGTATCTTAGGATACGCAAACAAAAGATAGGAAATAGTATATATATACATATCCAAACAATATTAAATATATTAATCCTAATTACAATTACTAAATGGATACCTTGGTTTTGAACCAACTCGATATCGCACTACGAAACCTCCATCTTGATACCCAAACCCAATACCATAAGTATCTTCAATACCTTGGCATTTACCTTGGTATCTCAAGGTAAATGTGATTCTAATATATATAGTAGCTACCCAATCTAATGACTAACATATATATAGTTACTAACTAAACTAGGTACTAATAATGAGATAGTTCAATAACTAGTTAACTAATCATAGTAACTAGCTTACTACTAAGAGCTAATCATTAATAATAACAAGTGTATCACTAACTATTACCCAAATCTAACTATTTCTAACTGTTAGATATACTAGTTACCATCTAATATACATTCAATACAATGATACATATACTACATATACCAACTAACCTTACTACCTTGCTAACTGCTACTGAACTTGTTGTTGCCCGCTGATGTAAACTGCTGCTACTGTTGCAAGAAGTTGATGTTGTTGCTGCTGCAAGCTGCTGTGGCTACTACAGCTGCTTCTATAAGCCGCTGCTGCTTGAAACTGATGCTTCTGCTTCTATAAGCTGCGGCGGCTGCTGTTGGAAGCTACTGCTGCTGCAGCTGCTTCTACAAGCTGCAGTTGCTGCTGCTGAAAACTGTTCTCTGCCGAGCCTCATACCCCCTCTAATGCACACACACACATAATAACACACATACATATATACACCAATATATATCAACTATATATATATGTATACCCTCTCCCAACTATACCTATATATATATATATATATATATATATATATATATATATATATACTCATACATATACATATATATATATATACCTATGTACTTTAGATATAGTATACCATTTATATATATACATAGCTATTTGATAATAAACGAAAACTAGGTTTATACGAAACCATTTTCTTCGGTTTACAAACAAGAAAAAGAAGTACAATTAATCCTATACGAGGATGTTAAGTACAAAAGTTTGATTCTGGAAAAATATTGCTATAGGAGTCTGATCTGCGGTCGATCACTTTGTCCCTTGGACCACACGATGACGAAAAAGTGCTGTAGAAGAAGAAAAAGATTCAAAGATCGCAAGAGGGATTGGTTGCTCAATGCCAAAGTCGTCAATCACTACTCTATGTCTGTGCTTTAGACTCTTCTCTCTCAATAAATCGATCTTTTGACCTTGACCTCTCTATCAAAATCCTCGACCCTTCGACCCTTGTTTTTTTGACCCGTCGACCTTTGACCTCCGTGGACGGAGGTCTCTATTTATAGGGTTCAGTGACAGTAACCGTCAAGTCAGCGTAGAAGCCGAACAGTAGAGAGTGTGGCACTTTTTACGCGGCGGTTATAATAACTTCCACCCACGTATAAATGATCTTCTAAATCTGCGTGTGATGCGTGTCCCATTATAAGGTAATGCGTATAACTGCTGCGAAGATCATGGCATGCAAGCCACGTAGGTAACTGCCCCTCGCGTAGAAAGGGTTGGCGTAAAAGCCAAATAACTGTCACCCTGGCGTAGAAGCCAAATAGTTATCTTGTTGGCGTAGAAGCCAAGTAGCTGTCATATTGGCCTAGAAGCCAAATAGCTGTCATATTGGCATAGAAGCCAAATAGCTGTCATATTGGCATAGAAGCCAAATAGCACATAGAACTTGATGTTGACTGGGGTCTTGAGCGTATTCTGGACCAAATAGTCTTATCACGTACCTTTGCAAATATAGCCTGAGTTGACGTATTTTGAGGAGATAGCATACGACGTGCTCCTATAGCTGAGAATAACCTGGTTGGCGTATTTCTAGGAGATAGCGTAAAGCGTGCTCCTATAGCTGAAAATAGCCTGATGGCGTAATGTGCAGGGATGATGATGTGGACGTATTAGCCCTAATTATAGCTCAACCAGTCATTAAAAGTAGAACCAAATCTTGTGCATTAAATGCAGAGATCTGCCCCCATCTCGCACATTAACTGCAGAGACGTGCCTCGAGTTCTGTATGAAGAACAGCTTTTGACGTGGCGTCTAGTTTTATCTCCTCTTGAGCGTAAAATCTCATGCTTGCCTGTGTAAAATAGGCAGTCTGGGGCTCTGTGTAGAATCATCATTACAGCCGTCATCTCGATCGTCGTACGATACTCTTTGTCAGGAGTCAGGTTCATTGTACTGTCTGATAGGTTCATTCGAGGAATACGAAGCGTTCCTCGTACAACTCCATACTGCATTAAAAGCAGATAGGTTTTACGCCAAAGTGGCGATGTAGCAACCCCTTTTTATGCTGGAGCAGTCTGGAAATACTGCATTACGCGGGTTGTTCTGGAGATATGTTGTACGCTGAATAGCGTTGAAGCTCTGTTGTACGGCAATGGCTCTGAAGTCATGTCTTACACCACCCAGTGCTGAAACTCGGCTATACGCGGACTTTATGCATATTGCGTATAATTCTGCAGCGTATTTTTTATGCTTCTACAAGACCCTCTTCAAAGTTTTCAAATTTCTCCTAATTTGAAACACTTTGAATGAAGCATGAAACGGTTAAATTTGACTCGTTCTACGAGGCTGATTTCTCGACAAATATTTAGGAATTTGTTAGGATTTGGTGTGATCTCTTCTGCCTATATAAAGGCGACTGAGTTAACCCATTCTTCCCACACTTCCTTCACCACAGAGAGATGGTTGCCGATGTTCGTCTTGCTAACTTGAGGAAGAAGAAGATCATGTTCTTCCAGCATGTAAGGAACCGTAAAAAGAGGCATCTTCGAGCAAATGTCCTCTGCGACGATGGATCGTGGAAGGATATCATAGCTTTCTTTGCTCGGGATGATAAGCAATTTCATATGGCAATTCATCCAGGGGAGAGGAAGGGTCGTATTAGACCACACAGCTTGCAAGCTGTATTTTTTCCTCTCATGGCGGTGGACGAGGGTAGGCAATTTGGCCCTGTCTTCCAATATTGAGTTGGGTCTAAAACCCCAACACAATTCTAGGGCATGCCTGCCATGGCGTATAGAGGATGGGCTTGAATAATTTATACAGGCCCAGTTCTGTATCCTCCCGCCATTTATCATTTTCTTGTTCATCGGCTGCAGAAGCCGATGAAGTGCCGTAGAAGAAGATACAAAGATCTCCACCAATATGATAACCTGGCGTAGCAGATTCTTGGTGTGATCTTTAAATAAAAATGAGAAACCCTTGGTAGAATAAGGATTTCCATCATATGCAATCATGAAGATGAAAAACCCTTTGTAAACTGGATTTCCATCATATGTAATCATGATTAATAAGATTGTCTTCTTTTACGCATCTGATGACTTGCCATATTTGCTGTGTGTAGCTTCGACATGTCTGAATAACTTTTACGCTGACTCTGATAAAAGAGAGTGTCTGATCACGTCCCACTTTTACGCGAAATAAAAGACGCGTAGAAAGCTCTTTAGCATTAAGTTGTCTTTGAAGATCAAACTGTCATGCTGTTTTGGGCGGAGAGTCGCGTAGAAATTCTGAACTATCACTTCTCTGAGACGAAGAATTCTTGTTCAGACCATCATTTTCAAGAATGGTTTCCCGATGTTCCCATGCAATAGGGCGAGAAATGTCTGTTGAACAAGCCATACTTGAACTTTTGTAAAAGATTCTGGCTAGACTCTGGATGAACTTCCCAATGGCCCAAGAAGAAGAACTCTGTGTATTTCAGGCACTTGGAATATTTTGTAGCCAAAAAGGAGCGTTTCCTGCGTAAACCCTTGTAATCGGCCTTCTGTAGTTTATCGAGCATAGAATCATAGATTTGTAGCCTCTGAGCGTAAAAAGCTTATGAACGTGAAATCATAGATTTGTAGCGTCTGAGCGTAAAGTCGTAGATTTGTAGCCTCTCGAGCGTAAAAGCTACCGAGCATAAAAGCATCCGGGCATAAAACCATAAACTTATAGCCTCTGAGCGTAAAACCGTAGATTTGTAGTCTCTGAGCGTAAAAAGCTCCTGGGCGTAAGATCGTAGATTCGTAGCTACTGAGCGTAAAGTCGTAGGTTTGTAGCCTCTCGAGCGTAAAAGCTACCGAGCATAAAAGCATTGGGGCGTAAAACTATAGACTTATAGTCTCTAAGCGTAGAACCATAGATTTGTAGCCTCTGAGCGTAGAAAGCTCCTTGGCGTAAAAAATCATAAATCTGCTCTTCGCGTGAAATCTGGATCCACTGACTGTCCGTCTTCTTCTTTTTTTCAAATGATTGGCTGACGTGGTTCCAAATCATAACCAAATATTAAATATCAAATTTGGTTAGGGATTAAAAGAGTTATCTGGACTCTATAAATACCCCAAGGCTTTGAGAGAAGAAACCA
Organism: Iris macrosiphon; assembly: GCA_036927795.1. Lineage (NCBI taxonomy): Eukaryota > Viridiplantae > Streptophyta > Magnoliopsida > Asparagales > Iridaceae > Iris > Iris macrosiphon. The sequence goes on along the minus strand of JAYESA010000015.1, from coordinate 80,719,198 downwards.
TTTGTCTGTCTTTTGCAAAAACCCTTTGTTTCTCTGAGAACTCTTCTTCGTCTCTTCTTTGAGAATTCTGAGTTTTAGCCATGGCACCGAAACTAATTTCCACTTCTAATGGAAAGAAAGCTGCCTCTTCTTCTCGCTCCTCTGCTCAAGCACGAGCAACTCCCGTCGGGATGAATGAACCCCACTCTGAACGAAGTGCCCTACCGTCGAGTTGTGCACCAGGCATCACAGGTAAAAAAAATTTGGGAAGAGAAAAACCCTTCGCACACGTTGTACGTGAACGCGCAAGGTCGTCTTCTATGCTGAGAGCTTCTTCGAGGAAGATGATGCACAGAGATGTCTTATCATTACGCCCACATTCCTAATGTGTCAGCGTAAAACCATCTTTTTGCAGTCTGGCGTAAAAACTGACTGTCGAAATTTGGCGTATACTTCCATCTTTGGGCTTTACGCACGAGATAAAAATTCTGGCGTAAGAACTCAGATTTTGGCAGTCTTGGTGTAAAAGCTCAGACTGTTTGATTTTGGGAGTATTTTGCCAACCTTGAATTTTACGCCTCGGAAATAGGTTCCAGCTTAAAAGTTTAAAACATTTATAGTCTTGGCGTAAAAGCACAGACTGCTCATCTTTGGCGTAAACTGTAATAGTGTATCGTCTAGTGTAGAAACTGACTTGTTTTCTTGTATTTTGTAGTGGACTTGCAGATCCCTCTGTTGACCGAGGTGATGGGTTCAGCTGCTGGGATGCTGAACTCTAATTATCTGGAGGATTTGTCCCATGTGACATTCCCTATTTCCGGAACTCAGTATCCTGAAGGAAGGGGAACTCTGATATCGTCTCAAGGAGAACGAATGTTGTTGAGTATGATCAGCGGGGAGCCTCTGACGTATATAGATGGGGCCACATATAGGAAACCAGCTTTCCTATTCGGGGATATGATTGATAAACAATCCCAGACGAAGCCCAAGAAGGAAAATTGGGTGTTTACTGCTGAGGGCATGGTCATGTACCTGCCAAGGATGCCTAGAGATTATCCTATCTCGACATTTTTGCATGCCACGCATCCCAGGAAGATGTCATGGACCCTGACTCCTAATCTTTACGGCCATCCGGGGAAGATATTTTATCAGAAAGGATCAGACCGAGGGTTATTTGTGAGTCGTCCTTCAGGCCCTGTTATGCCTTTCAGGGGATTATTGCCGGGCAGTGTCCCGATTGAGGATACTTCGCTGCTCCAGCCGGTTCAAGTATCGACTTTTTGCAATAACTTCATGGGGCAGGGAGGAGTATATCCCAAGGTTAATCCTCGGGCCAGCGGGTGGCTTAGCCCTGGAAATCTTTGATGGGCCCGTTTAACTGTTTGGGCCCTGAAGCACTTTCAGACGGAGCTGGAGAGCATTGGTCTGTTCGAGGCTGTGAGTGCCACCAGTGTTGGGTTGCCTCTTAACACCAACCTATTTTTGGCTTTGATGGAGCGGTATATTTCGCTCATTGGGACTTTCGTCACTCTGTTAGGGGAGTTGGGATTGGCCCTTCACGAGATGGCAGAGATTTCAAGACTGCCAATGGGGGATACTCCTTACGAAGAGTATGTTCCCACAAACAGGGAGCTGAGGGATACAAACCCTCGGGTAGTGGCAGTGTACCAGGAGCTGATGTGCCATTATCTTGCCTGCACCACCTTCTACAACGAGCCTTCTGATTTGGCTCATACCAACAAATGGGCGTCTTATCTCTTCTTTCATCAAGCAAGAGATGCTAAGCCAGACAAAGTTGTGGATAGCAGGGATAAGCCTTTGAGCCTTCTGAGCATGCTTAATGCTCAAATAGTCGATGATCTGATTGAGGACGCTGGGCTTCAGATCATGTTCTCGACGAGGAGATCGAGGGTTATCCGACAGGCACTAAAGCCTACAGTTATATGAGGCATTGTCGTAAGCCTCTGTCAAGGAAGCTCAACTGGCTGGCTTTCTCTCTGTATGGTTACGCCAATGGGTAGTACCTGGCATCGTGTCTGCTGATCGCATCCATCGTAACACCTTGTGGCCTGCAGTGCATTTGGTTTTTGGAGCAAGACTGGGCCTGCTCCCTGCCATGGTGTGCCGGATACAGGCTGGCCTGAGGGCCATTACTGATGGGCTACTTGTCGATGAAACACGACGAGAAAGCTTTCCCAGGGTAGAGTTACCATTCCTATATCTGATTGGTTGGTTATTTCTTCATAACCCCAGGGTGATGTCTCCCGGCTCGGCCAGCAGTTCGGGAAATAATTTTTTGTTGAATTACAAGAATTCCACTTGGAATGTGGCGACCGTCATCGATTGCCGGCGAGCATTAAATTTTGCTCATAGTTAGAAGCTCTTCTGTATCGTCCCCACTGTACATATTAATCAACAGGGGACGAAACTTCAGGATTCAGGTCACGGAAGGACTATTCTTTCTCCTGAAGCCTTCTACTGGTTGGTCTGCATTAGACCTTCTCATCTACTGTATAGGAGTGAGGACTACTATTTTTTTGAGCCCTATCTGCCTAGCCGATTTGCCAGGCAATTTGGGTATGACCAGCTACATGTGGGGAATGCTATCACCAGCTTCAAGTTCAGAGGTAGACTTATTGACGGGGCTAGAGGATGGCGGTACTTCATAATGGGTTATACTAGAGCAACCTTTACTGTGCCCGTGACTTCTCTCTCCATGGAGTTGCGCATCCTTTATTCGTACGAGCAATTTTATGCGGCCATCAATACCTTTCATCGCGATTTTGATATACGCAGAAGTTTTAGGATGCCCTCTCATAGGTCCACTGGAAGGAAGGAGATTCCATCAGTCTCCTCTGATGAAGGTGAAGACCCTGTCGGTCCAGACGAATTCTTGACGATAATACCGAGAGGCGTATTAGCTCCGTCTGCAGAGCCTCTCGTTATCCCCATTAAGCGAAGAGCTCCTACTCCGAAAGAGTCTTCCCCTCGCAAGAAAAAGAAAATTGTCAATGGTCCTAAAAGGACTTCCAGCCATGAGGCTTCCGGGAGTGAGCCTGTTGTTACCCCTATTGGGGGTGATTCTTCGATCAGAGGTCCTTCGCCTTTTAGAGAGGGAGCCTCCATAGTTCCGGCTGACAGCGCTAGAGATTCTTTGCCCGAGATTGCTGCCGCTACCACCGCTACTGGTAGTGCAGTGGTGTCACCTTCGAGGCCAAGCGTTTTAAGGATATCTTTGTCCAAATAAATAATAGGTCCAGCCCCTTCTTCGTCTGTCAATATTTCCAGCGAGATTCCACCTGATGAGCCTCGATTGGATCTAGGTAAAGACTGGGAAGACTATCCTCGGACGTCTTTTGATGCACCCTCTTCCCCAGGTATGACAGCTTGCTTAGCATTATTAAGAAATGATTTAGCTGTACAGATCGCGGACGCGACATATATGCCATCGGCCATGGGTAAATGTCATCTTTTACGCCTCTTTTAGGAAAATTAACATCAAGTTTGGTTATTAATTTTCTCTTGTCTTCTTCTCAGGAGGGGACGTCTCTGGAGAGGGCGAAGTCGACGCAACCTTTGACTTTGTTGTGAATCCTGCCGATGAAACGGCGGCATTTGATATTGAAGAGGTACGCTTTGAAGCTACCGATCCTTCGTTCGCAACATTTTTGGGCATCGTCTCGCCAACAGCAGTCCAGATATCATCAGAGGAGGATGAGCCTATCATCGCAACTGCGCCTCCTTCGTTGAGTACACCAGCAACTTCAACCATCGTTGGGACCTCTTCTTTTGTCGCGCCATCTGTTGAAGCGACGACCGTGGCCACATCTTCTGCCAATTTTCCACAAAGGGGGTTTACAGATATCGCGACCACTCCCAGCGTCCATTCACACTTTACCATGCTAGTTGAACAATTTACTAGCGTATTCTATGTCACTCTGAAATTATTGATATCCATGGTGCTGGAGAAGAATCTGGGCTTTGATGCTCTGAAGATGTCTTCCAATCTCACCATAGCGCAGATTAGAAATTTTGATGACACTGGACGAGCTGATGCTCTGGAGCAAATAGTTAATGGTTTGGAAGAACCTATTAAAAATTATTTGCGATTGTCTCGCGACAACGTCGATAATATGATTCAGGCTGAGTACGACTCCTTGACTGCAAGACTTGCTGGGGAGATAGAAACTATGAGCAAATCCATCGAGGCACAACATCAAGTGATGAATGAAGAGCATGCCGTATTGGGGTATGTCATTCCCCAGCTGGCTAAGTACGAGGCTGAATGCGAGGGAAATGAAGTGAAGGTCCGCAAATTGGAAGCTGAACTCGCTTAGGCAAAGGAGGGGACGCTCGCTTCATCGGTAGCTCGAGATGTGTTGAAGGACCAAATGGAAGCAGCTCAGCAGAAACTGACACATGCGGGTGTCCTCCACGCTGATTTTGTACATGCTCGGTATGAACTATCCCTCCTGAGCGATGATGAGGCACGAATGGAGCGGGTTCGCGCTAATATTTTGGACTCCAGGAATGAGAGGTTGGCTGCTTTGGCACAATAAATTCGTGATTTGGCTGCTTCTCCCCAATGATGTACTGTTTTGCTTCTTTTTTTGTAATTTTCTTTTCCCGGAGATAATAAAGAAGCTCTATCTAACTTTGTGGACCCATCATTTTTGAAATATAAATGACAGGATAGGGTGAAAGTGATATCAGAGGTAATATGATATGATATCCTTTCGATAAGTTTCAGTTGAACATATCTATTCAGAGGTTATATGGACATGATAGAATATGATCCAACTAAAATTCATGTACAAAACACTATCAGAGGTAATATGGACGTGATAGGTTTTGATGATTCAAATTAGTTGAACATATCTATTCAGAGGTTATATGGACATGATAGAATATTCTCCAACCAATCTTTGTGCATAGTATCGTCAGAATGAGATCTTCACCATACTCCATTTAAGCAAGAGAGATTAAGCATAGTACCTCTTCAGGAATTTACCGTTGATAGGAGCCATCAACAAGTCTCTATTTGGCTTTGCTAATCTGTAAGCGCCGTTTGAGAACGTCGTCTCAATCACATAAGGGCCCTCCCATTTGGGCTAAAACTTACCCTTACATTTGTGCGTGATGATCATTGGCCTTTTCACAGCTAGAACTAGCTCACCAACTTTGAACACTCTTTCCTTCACTTTTTGATTAAAGGCTTTAGAAATGCGTGCCTGGTAGAACGTAATGCGTTGTTGAGCTTGAAGACGTTTCTCGTCTAATCCTTCTAGCTCTTGAAGCCTTAATTGGTCATTCTTTTCCTGAGTCAACTCATTAGTCACTGCTATTCTGAGTGAGGGAATTTGAACTTCAATGGTGAGAACTGCTTCACTCCCATAAACTAACGAGAATGGGGTACAACCTGTCGGTGCTCGTACCGTTGTGCGGTATGTCCAGAGACATTCTTCCAACTTCTCATTTTAATCTCTTTTGTTCGAAGAAACAAACTTTTTCAAGAGTTTAATGATGGTTTTGTTGAAGGCTTCCGCCAAACCATTAGCAGCAGGATTGTATGCCGTAGAGGCCATATTTTGTATCTTATTCTTATCACAAAATCGGTGAAACTCTTGGCTGATAAATTAAGGCCCATTGTCATGGATTATCTTTCGGGGTATCGCAAAGCGATAAACGACATGATGCTTGATAAAGCTGATCACGTTGGATGTCTTTACCTAAGCAAGAGGAATCGCCTCTGCCCATTTGGAGAAATAATCGGTGATAGCTAATATGAACCGATGTCCCCTAGAAGATGACGGGTGAATTGGACCGATAATATCCATACCCCATGCTTTGAAGGGCCATGATGCAATGGTGGGATGTAAATACTCAGAAGGCTGATGTATAAAATCTGTATGAACCTGACAGGCTTTGCATTGTCTTGTATATTTCACTGTATCTGCATTCATGGTGGCCCAGTAGTAGCCCATCCTCCTGATACGATCCTGTAGCTTAGGACCGGGTTGATGTGCTCCACACACACCGTCGTGAGCTTCTCGGATAACCTGCTTTGCATCGTAATCAGAGAGACATCGTAGCAATAGTCCATCGTATGTTCGACGATATAGACTTTGGAAAGAAGCATCAAAATAGAAGCATAGTGATCGTCTTTTAACCGATACTGCTTCTTTAGGATCCTCTGGCAAGATTCCGTATGACACGAAGTCTATGAAGGGACTTCTCCAGTCTCTTTTAGGAGGAACCGTGTTTACAGCGTAGCTGCGTTCTATGCGAAAGTTATTTTTTTACACAGAATAAATCTCTGTTAAGAAGGATCACCAATTCTGCCTTCTTATAGGAATAGCTAGATCTGCAGCTAAGCTGGCCAGGGCATCGGCTTCCAAAATTTGAGATTGAGGCATATGCTCTAGGAAAAACCCTTTGAAAGTCATGGCTATCTCGATCGTTGCTTGGTGATAAGGAATGAGGTCTGGATTGTGGACTTCATATACTCCTCTGACCTGATTGACGATCAGCTGGGAATCACCAAAAGCTTCCATGTATTCGACCACCAATTCTTTAGCGACTTAAAGCCCGATGAGTAGGGCATTGTACTCTGCCACATTATTAGAGCAGAGTTCGCTAAGAGAATATGCTCGGTAGATGACTAGTTTATCAGGAGTGACCAGGACAATTCCTACTCCTGAAACCACGTTTCCCTTGGGACCAGTTCGAGAGGCACCATCGAAGAATAACTGCCATGTATCATCTTTTATTGCAGAGTTACATTCTGCAACTTCGTCGGGAAAGTCCTCGTATAGTTTGGAGGTTTTTGGAATTGGATAGGCAGCTAAGAAATCAGCCAAGGCTTGACCTTTCATGGACTTCTGAGGGACGTACACCATATCATACGGTGTTAGTAACATCGCCCAAGTCGCGTGTCAAGAATTAAGGACACTCGGTTTACTCATCAATACCCGGAGAGGATTGATTCTGGAGATGATATGAATAGTTTGGCCTGTGACGTAATGTTGCATCTTCTGAATGGCAAACATTAGGGCCAATCATTCTTTTTCTACTGGATTGTACCGATGTTCGGCTCTGACCAGCATCCTGCTGAGGTAGTAGATGGCCTATTTATGACCCTCATCGTTCTTCTGTGTGAGGAGAGCTCCCAAAGAATGATCCATTGCTCGAACATACAACAAAAATGGTCTTCCTATGACGGGAGGCACCAGAACTGGAGGATTAGTAAGGTAGCGATTGATATCGTCAAACGCTTGCTGACAGGCTTCGTCCCATATGAAAGATACACCTTTCTTCATTAGGCGAGAAAAAGGCTAACATATTCTAGAGAGGTTGGAAATGAATCTCCTGATGTAGTCTAGACGACCTTGAAATCCCCTAAGTTCTCTCAGATTACGGGGCGGTCGCATCTTGAGGATAACTTTTACCTTATCAGGGTCAACTTGAATGCCTTTAGCGGTAATGACAAATCCTAGGAATTTGCCACTGGACACTCCGAGAAAGGACTTTGTAGGGTTCATTTTGAGTTGATGTTGACGCATCAACTCGAACAGTGTCTTCAAGTCTTGTATGTGAGTACCCTTGAGACGGCTTTTGACAGCGATGTCGTCTACGTAATATTCTACTATTTTGCGTAGATGCTCATGGACTATGTTACTCATAGCTCGCTGATATGTAGCTCCGACATTCTTCAATCCAAAGGGCATGACTGTGTAGCAATATACCCCTAGTGGCGTACGGAATGCAGTATGCTTCTCGTCTTCAGGATGCATCTTAATTTGATTGTATCCTGAGAATCCGTCTATGAAAGACGTGTTCAAAACCGCATGTGTTGTCGATAATGACGTCTGTGATGGGAAGAGGAAACTCATCCTTAGGGAAGGCCGCATTGAGGTCTCGAAAGTCGATACAAATACGAACTTTCCTGTTTTTCTTCATGACCGGGACAATATTAGCGACCCAATCAGGATGTTGTTCTACCCGGATGAACCCGCAGGCTATCAACTTCTTGATTTCAGCTTCAATGGCATCCATCATATCCGGACGGAACTGACGTTGGTGCTGCTTTACAGGTTTTGAATTTGGGCAATATGTTGAGTTTATGGGTAGCCACTTTTGGATCAAGACCTGGCATATCCTCATAATTTCATGCAAAGATGTCGATATACTCTTTTATCAGTTAGATCATCTCTTTCTTTTCTGTTGGGGAAAGATTGTTACTGATAAATATCGGATTTGGTAAAATTTCATCTCCAATATCGATTTGGATAACTTTGTCTTCAGTGGACGGTTCTCTTTGCTCGAACCAGAGTTCCCATTGCGTATCTATTTGCTGTGCCCAGGATTTATTTTCAAACGGTTCGGATTCTTGTTCCTCTGTATTTACATCAATCGGCTGTTTGCTGCACCGAAGGTTGATGACCAAGGGTGGAGGCTTCTGATTCATAGTGATCACTAAGGGATTCTTTCCTCCTCCTGATTTGGTTTTGCCCAAGGGGATGACCATAGGTTCTATGATTTTAGGACGGGTAGTCCGTTCTTTTACCTGGATTGACAAAGGTTGTTCAACAGACGGTTCTCCTGGCTCCCGATGGGATTCCTCTTTCGTCTTGCCCGACACCTCCTGCATGTAGTCTTGGGTGTACAATATGGCATCAGAGTAGTAGGACTCAACTCCTTTGAACGGGTTGAGATCAGCAAACTCAATCTTCACTGTCCCTTGGGAATCTACATATTTAAAGTATTGATGTAGAGTGGAAGGAACAATATTATGATCGTGGATCTATGGTCTGCCTAGCAGAATGTTGTTGGACACCTCTGAATCAATGACATAGCATGTAGCCACTGATCTAAGGTCACCAATCTGGATCCTCAGACGAATCTTCCCCAACGGCTTGCTTTTCCTGGCATTGAAGCCCATGATTGTAGTGGTAGTGTAAGCCAGTTCGCTTGTAGGGATCCTCAATGGTCTGAGTAGGCTATGAGGGATAATGCTGATCGATGATCCCAGATCTATGTGAATCCGGTCCACCTCCATGGAACCGACGTATCCGGTGTAATAAAGGGGCCTGTCATGCCTGTTATGTTTCAATAGCATGTCCTCTTGATTGAAAGTGATGTTGGGACCACTTCCATCACACTATGGCATTGAGGACATGCCACAGGCTCTTTGTCGGGAGACTTGAGCTGAGTCAAGCATGCATCTGCCTGCATTAATGCTTCACTCAAGGCCTGACGAGTGTCTTTTTGATAGCCTGAGTAGCTCAAAGATGGACAATCGAACCGGAGTATTAGCTAATTGAGCCAAGACGTCGAAGTTATAAGGTTTCTCTAAACCTTTGTTTTGAATATTCTTCAAAGGTTTATCAAAACGAACTTCTTTTTGCTTGCCTTTGTCCGCCGAAGTTGGTCTAGAAGGACCTGTTTCTGGTATAACAGGTTCAGGCTCTGAAGGCTTGGCAATTGAAGTGTCTGCCGTTGCTTCTTCCTGATGTCCTCCATAGTCCTTGAGGTAGGTTTTCCCTGACCGGGTTCCTGTAGCCAAAGCTTAGTCTTCTGATGTCGGAGATATTGCAACCATATGGCAGGGTTTGCATCTGGAGTTCTTTTTAGACTTAGCCTTAGTGGCACGAGTCTCTTCCTCGATCTCTGACACCAGATCAGGATGAACCCACTTAATCTCACCACGCTGGGTAGTTAGGGGTACCAGGTCATAATTTTGACCCCTGTCGGAGGGAGATTAACAATATTCATCATTGTCCGGGGAATTGGTACTACACCGTCCGGAACTTCTTGAGGAGGTAGATTGCCAAATTGGAGAGAGATCATGTTGGCAGTGACCGTCTTCTCGCTATTGCGCAGAGTGATAGCCTTGGCGTCAATCAACTCCTGGATTTTCCTTTTTAGTACATAACATGCCTTTGTAGGGTGATGTATATACCTGTGGAAAATGCAGTACTTAGGGTTATTGGTACTGCCGACTTTATTAGGCCGCTTTACCTCGGGGAGGGTGGGCTTGCCACTTTTGACTAGACAGTCGAATATACTCGGAATGTCGTCATCGTCAAAAGAGTATTCTTCGATGGGCCTGGAATTCCCAGATTTCGTCTGTGTTGTCCTGGAAGTATGTTGTCTAGACGTGTTGATTGTCAGAGCTTCTTTTCCTTTGGAACCACGAGGATGGTCGCTATTGGAAGATGACCGTTTCCCCTTGTCAGAGGTGGAGATCATGATTCCATTATCGTGCGCCTTCCGACTGTTGTCTTCGGCAGCTGCCGCTGTGATGATGAACGAGGGCCAATCATGAAACTGATATGGTCCTGTGAATACCGAGATCAGCGAGAGAAGGTTCTTCCGGCAAATATCCACCAAGGCAGAATCTGGCACTCTGGGAGGCATTTGCAAAGTGGCATGACGAAAACGTTCAATAAACGTACAAACGTTTTCTTTCTCTTTCTGCTTCACTTCGATGAGTGAGGACATAGACATGTCCATCCCTCCTTCATAGAATCGAGAGAAGAACAGAGTCTTGAAATCTTCGAAAGAAGAAATACAGTTGTCCGCAAGACTACGGTACCATTGATAGGCCACGCCAGATAGACAGCCCTTAAATACTCGAGTAAGAAGGGCATCATTCCCTTACAGCAACACCGTCATCATGCTGAAGTAATTCATGTATTGGCTTGGTGACGTCTTTTCCTCAAACAAAGCCATAGCATGTGGCTTGTATTTTGGGAAAAAAGGGACCTCATCCCAGATAGCGGGATATGGCTGGTTGATTCCCAATTTCTTAAGTTGATCCTTATGTTTTAAGGTATCAAATTGGGCTTTTAATTCCCGAACTGCCTGCATCGGATCTTCAGTTGGGAAAGGGACCGCAGAAAGATGAGAGGTCGGTTGTATTACGACTCCAACAGGAAGTAACACGTTCTCCGGATTGAGAGGTTGAGGGGCAGCTAATTCTTGATTTTGAATAGGCTCCTGACTTGATGGTATATCTACCCCCACCCGCAGTTGAGTCAGAGGAACAGGCACGGTTGTGTGTTGAGTCACCAATATTTGGTGCATACTCTGCATTATGGTATGCATCTCTTTGAGTGATGCTTCCAAAACAGCAACACGTTATTCCGTACTTCCTGATGGGAAAGCTTCTTCATGTTCATCTCTAATGGCATAGACTCCCATTTCTCTGGATGCTACTGAGGGATCAGTATAGATCTCTATAGAGATCGAGTCTATACAGTCAGTATCACATTCAGGAAATTGCCGATTAGTGTCAGAATCGGAAGAATATGAAGCCGATTGTCGCGACCTCGACCGACTGTTTCGACAGACACCTGCTTCAATGTTCTCAAGGAGTCTGTTGAATCTCCTTTGGCTCGAAGTTCTAGAGGGATGACGTCTTGCACTTGAACTTCCTCTAGGAATGTGCGATGCCATGTTTACCGATGCGAATGTCGGTTCTTCTTCCTGTAAGGACAAAGAGTAGTTCAATCGGTAAAAAACTGACCGTTTTGCCTTAGAACAACAATAATTAACTATAACTTTATGACTATTACAACAGTGCTCCCTAGGGGGTGTAATAGACATATCAGAAGATCCCTTGTCTTTGTGTTTCTGGATCAAGAAATCGCACAAATCAGGGGGATTAACAGAAGAAGAAGAAGCAGAAGGCTTATTCTGCCTTTTTATATTAGTCGGAATGCGGATATTGGGAACCATAACTCTCTCCCGGCCATATTTATACAACAGTCCAGCCATATGAGCAGCACATGATCCATGGGGAGCGAATCTATCCACAGACTGGGCCTTCTTTACGCCGAGGGGCTTCTCCTGGCGTAATTTGGAATTTTGCTCAGGTTGGCATAAAACATGAGTAGTCTTCAAATGGCCATCAGCATTCCGCGTAATCTGAAGAGCAGACAACTTCTTCTCTTGATGGCGTAAAAGCCGAGAGGTCGAGAAATCCGCCACTTGTTTTCCCTTGCGGAGATTGCAGGGACCCTCTGCCCCCTTATAGGCGGGAGAGGTATTTTTACACGCAGAGCGCGTTTGGATTTTCTGACTTGGCGCTAAGATTTTGTTAGAAACTACGTCTGCCCCGTCAGCGATGGGAGACGAGTTTTTATGCGCAAGGCGCATTTAAAATTTCTGACTTGGCGTTGAGGCCTTGTGAGAAACTACGTCTGCCCCACCAGCGACGGGAGACGAGTTTTTACGTGCAGGGCGCAGTGTAGACTTTTGGATTGGCGCTAAGGCTTTGTCAGAAACTACATCTGCCCCGTCAGCGACGGGAGACGAGTTTTTCTGCGCAAGGCGCATTTGAAATTTCTGACTTGTCGCTGAGGCCTTGTCAGAAACTACGGCTGCCCCGCCAGCGACGGGAGACGAGTTTTTACGCGCAGGGCGCAGTGTAGACTTCTGGGTTGGCACTAAGGCACTGCCAGAAGCTTTGTCTGCCACATCACAGACGGGAAACGAGTTTTTACGCACAGAGCGTATAGGTTGGGATGCTACAACCCTGTTGATCGGAGAAAGAGAGATTTTGCAGGAAGGGTAGAGGATGTCCGGGGCATCCACACTTTACGAAGCTTCCTGCTGTCCTGAACAGAGAGGGAATGAGAGCTACCCCCTGCGCGAAGCATATCTTCATTAGCAGAATGGTCGAATTGAACGGCCAATGTCTTCTTCGTCGCTCCGACGGATACAACATCGTGTTGAGCAATGACTTTCTTATCAGAAGAGAAAGTAGTCCCCAGCAGAGTCACCATCTTGTGTTTGATAATAAACGAAAGAAATAAAAACTAGGTTTATACGAAACCCTTTTCTTCGGTTTACAAACATGAAAAAGAAGTACAATTAATCCTATACGAGGATGTTAAGTACAAAAGTTTGATTCTGGGGAAATATTGCTATAGGAATCTGATCTACGGTCGATCACTTTGTCCCTTAGACCACACGATGACGAAAAAGTGCTGTAGAAGAAGAAAAAGCTTCAAAGATCGCAAGAGGGATTGGATGCTCAATGCCAAAGTCGTCAATCACTACTCTTTGTCTGTGCTTTAGACTCTTCTCTCTCAATAAATCGATCTTTTGACCTTGACCTCTCTATCAAAATCCTCGACCCTTCGACCCTTGTTTTTTCGACCCTTCGACCTTTGACCTCTGTGGCCGGAGGTCTCTATTTATAGGGTTCAGTGACAGTAACCGTCCAGTCAGCGTAGAAGCCGAACAGTGGAGAGTGTGGCACTTTTTACGCGGTAGTTATAATAACTGCCACCCACATATAAATGATCTTCTAAATCTGCGTGTGATGCATGTCCCATTATGAGGTAACACGTATAACTGCTACGAAGATCACGGCATGCAAGTCACGTAGGTAACTGCCCCTCGCGTAGAAAGGGTTGGCGTAAAAGCCAAATAACTGTCACCATGGTGTAGAAGCCAAATAGTTATCTTGTTGGCATAGAAGCCAAGTAGCTGTCATATTGGCGTAGAAGCCAAATAGCTGTCATATTGGCGTAGAAGCCAAATAGCTGTCATATTGGCGTAGAAGCCAAATAGCATATAGAACTTGATGTTGACTGGGGTCTTGAGCGTATTCTGGACCAAATAGTCTTATCACGTACCTTTGCAAATATAGCCTGAGTTGATTTATTTCGAGAAGATAGCAAATGGCGTGCTCCTATAGCTGAGAATAGCCTGGTTGGCGTATTTCTAGGAGATAGCGTACAGTATGCTCCTATAGCTGAAAATAGCCTGATGGCATAATGTGCAGGGATGATGATGTGGATGTATTAGCCCTAATTATAGCTCACCCAGTCATTAAAAGTAGAACCAAATCTTGTGCATTAAATGCAGAGATCTGCCCCCATCTCGCGCATTAACTGCAGAAACGTGCCTCGAGTTCTGTACGAAGAACAGCTTTTGACGTGGCATCTAGTTTTATCTCCTCTTGAGCGTAAAATCTCATGCTTTCCTATGTAAAATAGGCAGCATATTCTTTTGAATGCGTAAACGACGTCTTATGTCAAGGATTAGTCACTAAACGACAGTCTAGGGCTCTGTGTAGAATCATCATTACAGTCGTCATCTCGATCGTCGTGCGATACTCTTTATCAGGAGTCAGGTTCATTGTATTTTCTGACAGGTTCATTCAAGGAATACGAAGCGTTCCTCGTACAACTCCACACTGCATTAAAAGCAGATAGGTTTACGCCAAAGTGGCGATGTAGCAACCCCTTTTTACACTGGAGCAGTCTGGAAATACTGTATTACGCGGGTTGTTCTGGAGCTATGTTGTATACTGAATAGCGTTGAAGCTCTGTTGTACGCTAATGGCTCTGAATTCATGTCTTACGCCACCCAGTGCTGAAACTCGGCTATACGCGGACTTTATGCATATTGCGTATAATTCAGCAGCGTATTTTTCATGCTTCTACAATAGCATCACATACTAATATACATATAATATAACATACAAGTTATATATAACATAACTTATTCAATTAGCTATTATATAGAGAGGCATAACTACATCTATAAATATAACACATAGGCATATATGATACACTAGCACATATAAATATATATCTGTACATAACAATATATATATGTGTGTGTGTGTGTGTGTGTGTTTGATAATAAACGGAAGAAATAAAACTAGGTTTATACAAAACCCTTTCTTAGGTTTACAAACAAGAAATACTATTAATCCTATACAAGGATGTTAAGTACAAATTTTAATCTTGGTAAATATTGCTATAGGAGTCTGATCTACAGTCGATCACTTTGTCCCTTGGACCACACGATGACGAAGAAGTGCTGTAGAAGAAGGAGATGCTTCAAAGATTGCAAGAGGGAGTGGATGCTCGATGCCAAAATTGTCGATCACTACTCTCTGTCTGTGCTCTGGATTCTTCTCTCCAAAAATTAATTTCTGATCTTGGAATTTGCGACCCCCTCGACCCTTTAAAATCTTCGACCCCCGGACCTCTGTCAATAGAGGTCTCTATTTATAGGGTTTTAGTGACAATAATCATCTAGTCGGCGTAGAAGCCGGAGAGTGGAGAGTATAGCCCTTTTTATGCGGCGGTTATAATAACTGCCACCCACGTATAGATGATCTTCTGAATAAGCGTGTGATGCATGTCCCATGATGAGAAAATGCGTATAACTGCTGCGAATACCACGACATGCAAGCCACGTGGGTAACTGCCCCTTGCGTAGAAAAGGTTGGCGTAGAAGCCAATAACTGTCACCATGGCGTAGAAGCCAAATATTTGTCAGGTTGGTATAAAGGCCTGATGCTAAATTAGCGTAGAAGCCAAGTAGGCGTAGAAGCCTTGTAGGCGTAGAAGCCTTGTAGGCATAGAAGCCTGATGCTGCATGGAGAGGTGACGATGTGGACGTATTAGCCGTAATTATGGCTCACCCAGTCTTTGGAGATATAACCAAATCTTGTGCATTAAATGGGAGATCTGCCACCATTCTGAGCATTAAATGCAGGGACGTGACTCCGTTATGTGCATTAAATGCAGAGGCGTGCCTCGAGCTCTGTACGAAGAGCAGCTTTTGACGTGGCAGTCTGTTTGTCTTCTGCGGAGCATAAAAGCTCGCATCTGCCTGTGTAGAACTAGGCAGCGTATTTTCTTGTATGCGTAAAAGCATATTTGTATCAGGAAAATGTCACTAGACGACGGTTTTGGTCTCTGTGCCGGACCATCATTACAGCCGTCGTCTGGGTAACGGTACAGTACTCGCTGTCATGAGTCAGGTTCACTGCATGATTTGATAGGTTTATTCGAGGAATAAGAAGCATTTCTCGTACTCTTCTATGCTACATTGAAAGCAGATAAGTTTTACGCCATAAAGGCGAGATAGAAACTTTTTTACGTTGAAGCAGTCTGAAAATACTGCATTACGCGGGCTGCTCTGGAGCTATATTTTATGCTGTGCTAGCGATGAAGCCCTATTTGTACGCCGATGGCTCTGAAGACATGTTTTACGCCATGCAGTACTGAGATACTGCGTATAGATCTGTAGCATATTTTTCATGCTTCTATAAGACCACCTTCAAAGTTTTAAAATTCCTCGTAATTTGAAATACTTTGAATGAAGCATGAAACGGTCATGTCTGACTCATTTTTTTAGGCTGATTTCTTGGCAGATTTTTTTTGGGGATTTGTTAGGATTCGGTGTGTTCTCTTTTGCCTATAAAAAGACTGATAAGTTAACCTATTCTTTCCACATTTTCTTCACCACACAGAGATGATTGTCGGAGTTCATCGGATCGACTTGAGGAAGAAGAAGATCATGCTCTTCCAGCATATAAGGAGCCAAAAAAGAAGGCGTCTTCGAGCAAATGTCCTCTGTAACGATGGATCATGGAAGGATATCATAGCTTCTTTTGCTCGGGATAATCAACAACTTCATATGGCAATTCGTCCAGGAGAGAGGAAGGGTCACATTCGACCACACAACTTGCAAGCTGTATTTTCTCCTGTCGTTCGTGGACGAGAGCAGACAAACTAGGTCTGTCGTCCAGTATTGAGTTGGGTCTAAAACCTCAACTCAATCTGTCATGGCATATGGAGGATGGGCTCTTAAATAATTTAGACAAGCCCAATTTTGTATCCTCCCGCCATTCACCACTTTCTTGTTCATCGACTGTGGAAGTCGATGAACTGCTGTAGAAGATGGATAAAGATCTCACCAATGCAAGAACCTGGCAGACAGACTCTCGGTGTGATCCTAAGTGAAAATGAGAGATCCTTTGTAGACGAGATTTCCCTCATATGTAATCATGAAGATGAAGAAAACCCTTTGTAGACTGGATTTCCCTCATATGTAATCATGATTAATAAAATTGTCTTCTTTTATGCATCTGATGATTTGCCATACTTTGTTGTTGATGTAGTCTGAATATGTGTAGCTTCGACACGTCTGAATAACTTTACGCCGACTCTGATAAAGAGAGTATTTGGTCCCGTCCTATCTTCTACGCGTAACAGAGGACGCGTAGGAAACTGCTTAGCACTTAAGTCGAACATCTGAACTGTCATGCTGTTTAGGGACGATGAGTCGTGTAGAATTCTGAACTGTTACTTCTATGATGAGAAGAAATGTTGTTCAGACCATCATCTTCAAGAATGATTTCTCGAAAATCCTTTGAAATAGGGCGAGAAATGACTATCAAAAACTGAGTCGCCATCTTGAACTGTGGAGGAAATATTCAGACTGGATTTTGGATGTACTTCCAATCGACCCAAGAAGAAAAGTCATTTTCCATGCTGAATTCTGTATACTTTGGATACTTGGGATATTTTGAGGCCAAGGAGGAGTATCTCCTGCGTGAACCCTTGCAATTGGCCGTCTTGAGATTTGTTCATATATACGCATACGCTGGCCTGCGTATTTTGATTTGTGCGAAAAATCATAGATCCGTTTTGTAGATGAGCATAGAATCGTAAGTTTGTAGCCTCTCGAGCATAAAAGCTACCGAGCATAAAAGCATCCGGGAGTAAAACTATAGATTTATGGCTTCTGGAAAGAAAACTTCCGAGCGTCAAGTCGTAGATTTGTCGCCTCTGAGCGTAAAAAGCTTCTGAGCGTGAAATCATATATTTGTAGCCTCTGAGCGTGAAGTCGTAGATTTGTAGCCTCTCGAGCATAAAAGCTACTGAGCGTAAAAGCATCCGGGCGTAAAACCGTAGACTTATAGCCTCTGAGCGTAAAACCGTTGATTTGTAGCTTCCCGAGCGTAAAACAGCTCCTTGGCGTAAAATCGCGAATCTGCTCTGTAAGAAAACTTTTTGAATTCGCTGACTGTCCGCTTTCCCTGAGTAATAGGCTGACGTAGTCCCCAATCATAACCGAATATTAAATATCGAATTTGGTTAGGGATTCGAGGAGTTTATCTGAACTCTATAAATATCCCAAGGCTTCCAGAGAGAAGACTCTTCACTTGTCTTTTGCAAAAGAAAACTTTTGACTCTTTGAGTATTCTCCTTCGTTTCTTCTCTGAGCATTCTGAGTTTTCAGCAATGGCGCCAAAACCAATCTTCTCCTCTAAGGGAATGAAGGTTGTCTCTTCTTCTCGCTCCTCTGCCCAAGCAAGAGTGACTCCCATCGGGCAGGGCGAACCCCACTCTGAACGAAGTGTTCCACCGACGAGCTGTGCACCGGGCGTTGTAGGTAAGGCTTTTGGATGACGAAAAATGAAGAAAACCCTTCGCACACGTTGTACGTGAACGTGCTAGGTCATCTTATGTACTGATAGCCTCTTCGATGAAGATAATGCACAGAGATGTTTCATCTTTTATGCCCATATTTCTAATGTGTCAGCGTAAAAACTCCATATTTTTGCAGTCTGGCGTAAAAGCTTTGACTGTCGAACTTTGGCGTATACTACCAACTTTGAATGTTACGCTCTGGATGAAAATTTTGGCGTAATCTTTCAAATTTTGGTAGTCTGGCATAAAAATACAGACTGTCTGCCAATCTTGAATTTTATGCCTTGGAATGAGATTCCGGCATAAAAAGTCAAGTTTTTACAGTCTTGGCGTAAAAGCACAGGCTGTTGCCTTTTGGCATAAGCTGCAAGATTATACGGTCTAGTATAGAAACTGACATGTTTTTCTTGCACTTTATAGTTAACTTGCATGCATCTCCGTTGGCTGAGGTGATGGGTTTTGCTGCTGGGATGCTGCATTCCAATTACCTGGAGGATTTGTCCCATGTGACATTTCCTATTTCTGGACCCCAATACCGTGAAGGAAGGGGAATCCTGATATCGTCTCAAGGAGAGCGAATGTTGTTGAACATGATTAACGGAGAGCCCCTGGCGTATATAGACGGGGCACAATACATAAAGCCGGCTTTCCTCTTCGGGGATATGATTGACAAACAATCCCAGACGAAGCCCAAGAAAGAAAACTGGGTTTTTCCTGCCGGGGGCCTGGTCTTATATCTGCCCAAGATGCTGAAAGATTACCCTATCTCGGCATTCTTCCATGCCACGCATCCCAGGAGTATTTCGTGGAACTTGACTCCCAATCTTCACGGCCAGCCGGGGAAGATATTTTACCAAAAATGATCCGGCCAAGGGTCATTTGTAAGCCGTCCTTCCGGCCCGGTTATGCCATTCAGGGGATTGTATCCTGGCAGTGTCCCGAGTGAAGACACTTCATTGCTCCAACCGGTCCAATTATCGACTTTCTGCAATGACTTCATGGGGCATGGAGGAGTATACCCCGAGGTTAATCCTCGGACCAATGGGTGGGTTACACCTTCGAACCTTCGATGGGCTCGTTTAGCTGCCTGGGCCCTGAAGCATTTTTAGACTGAGCTGGAGGGCATTAGTCTATACGCGGCTGTGAATGCTACCAGTGTTGGGTTACCTCTCAACCCTAACCTGTTCTTAGCCTTGATGGAGCGATACATCTCGTTCACTGGGACTTTCGCCACTCCGCTAGGGGAGTTGGGTTTGGCCCTTCATGAAATGGCAGAGATTTCAAGACTACCGATGGGGGATACTCCTTATGAAGAGTATATTCCTACTAACCGGGAGTTGGGGGATACAGACCCTCAAGTAGTGGTCGTATACCAGGAGCTGATGTGCCACTACCTTGCTTGCACCGTCTTTTATAATGAGCCCTCTGATTTGGCTCATACAAATAAATGGGCGTCCTACCTCTTCTTTCACCGGGCCAGAACTGCTAAGCCAGACAAAGTCATGGATAGCAGGGATCAGCCTCTGAGTTTTCTGAGCGTGCTTAGTGCTCAAGTAGTCGATGACCTTATTGAAGACTCTAGGACTTCAGATCAAATTCTCGACGAAGGGATAGGGAAGTATCCTGCAGGCACTAAAGCCTATAGTTATTTGAGGCATTGCCGCAGGCCTCTATCCAAGAAAGCTCAACTGGCTGGCTTCCTCTCTATATGGCTGCGCCGAGTAGTAGTACCCGGTATTGCATCTGCGGATCGTATTCACCGTAACACCTTATGGCCTGCAGTGCGTCTGGTGTTCGGGGCAAGACTGGGCTTGCTCCCTGCCATGGTATGCCGTATACAAGCTGGCTTGAGGGCCATTACTGATGGGCTGCTTGCCGATGAAACACGGCGTGACAGCTTTCCCAGGGTAGAATTACCGTTCCTGAATTTGATGGGATGGTTAATTCTCCATAACCCCAGGGTGATGTCTCCCGGCTCTGGCAGTAGTTCGGGGAGTAATTTTTTGTTGAATTACTAGAATTCCCCTTGGAACGTGACCACAGTTTTAGACTATCGGCGGGCTCTAAATTTTGCTCACAGTTGGAAGCTCTTCTGCACTGTCCCCTATGTACATCTCAATCAACAGGGGAGCAGGCTTCAGGATTCAGGTGAAGGGCAAACCATTCTTTCTCCTGAAGCTTTTAATTGGTTGGTCTGCATTAGACCTTCCCATTTATTGTACAGAAGTGAAGACCAATGCTTCTTGGAGCCCTACCTGCCTAGTCGGTTGGCAAGGCAATTTGGGTACGACCAGTTGCACGTGGGGAATGCCGTCATCAGCTTCAAGTCCAGGGGTGGACTTATCGATGGAGCGAGAGGATGGCGATACTTCATAATGGGTTGCACTGAAGCAGTTTTTACTGTGCCTGCAACTTCACTCTCCATGGAGTTGCGCATCCTCCACTCGTATGCCCAGTTTTATGTAGCAACCAATACCTTCCATCGCGATTTTGATATGCGTGGAAGTTTTAGGATGCCCTCTTCTAAGTCCGCGGGAAGAGATGATGTCCCGTCAGTTTCATCTGACGAAGAAGAAGATTCTGTCAATCCAGATGAACCTTTGCTGGTAGTACCGAGAGGCGAGATACCTCAGCCTGCAGGGCCTCTGGTTATCTCTGGTAAGCGAAGGGCTCTTGTTCTGAAGGAGACTTCCCCTCGCAAGAAAAAGAAGACCGTTAGAAGTCCTGTCAGGATTTCCAGTAATGAGGCTCCTAGAAGTGAGCCTGTTGTTTCCCCTATTGGGGACGATCCTTTGATTAGAGGTTTCTCGCTTTTTAGAGAGGGAACCTCTACAATTCCGGTTGGTAGCGCCGGAGAATCTTTGATCGAGGCTGCTGTCGCTGCCACCGCTTCAGGTAGTGGTACGAGATCGCTTTTGGGGCCCAACCCAATAAGAATATTTTTATCCAGATCGACGACGGAAGAAGCCCCTGCCACATCTGTAAGTATACCCAGTGAGATTCCTCCTGATAAACCTCGATTGGATGTGGGTGAAGACTTGGATGACTACCCTCGGTCGTCATTTGGTGCACCCTCATCTCCAGGTATGACAGCTCGTTTAGCATCATTAAGAAATGATTTAGCTGTACTGGTTGTCGACGTGACATATATACCATCGGCTATGGGTAAATGTCATCTTTACGCCTCTTTTAGAAAAATTAACATCATGTTGATATTAACTCTCTCTTGTCTTCTTTTCAGGGGAAGACATCTATGGGGAGGACAGCGTCAATGCGACTTTCGACTTTGTTTCCGCTCCTGTCTATCGTACGGAGGTGCCTGACTTTGAAGAAGAAACGTTTTTGGGTGCTGGCTCGCCCGAAATGGTTTCGGTATTTCGAGAGAAGGATGAGCCTATCATTACGACAATGCCTCCTTTGAGTACGCCGGCCACTTCGTCCGTTGTTGGCACCTCTTCTTTTGTCGTGCCATCTGTTGAGGCGATGACTGTAGCAATATCGTCTGCAGTCATTCCTGGAGGGGGATTCGTCGATATTGTAGCCACTCCCAGCGTCCATTCGGATCTAGCCATGCTGACTGAGCAGTATACTAGTATTTTCTACACCACCTTGAAAACGCTGATATCAATGGTGCTGGAGAAGAATCTAAGCTTCGAGGCTCTAAGGAGGTCCTCCCAGTTTGCGATAGTGCCGATCAGAAGCTTCAACGATGCTGGGAAAGCTGGCACACTGGAGCAGATAGTTAATGGTTTGGAACAACCTATTAACGACTATTTGCAGCTATCTCGAGGCAGCATTGACGGTCTCGTTCAAGCTAGGTATGACTCCTTGACTGCAGAGCTTGCTGGGCAAATGGAATCTCTGAACAAATTCGTCCAGGAACAGCAGCAGGAGATAGATCATGAACGTGCCGAATTAGAGTATGTCATTCCTCAGCTGACTCAGTGCGACGCCAAATATGAGGAAGAGGCAGCGAGGGTCCACAGATTGAAAGATGAGCTCGCTCAAGCAGAGGCGAAGGCTCTCTCTTTGTCGGCAACCCGAGATGTGCTGAAGGATCGAATGGAGACTGCTCAGCAGAACCTGACACATGTGGGTGCCATCCACTCAGGTTTTGTACATGCTCGGTCTGAGCTATCTGCTTTGAACAATGATGCAACAAGGTTGGAACGGGCCCGTGCCGACGTCTTGAACTCCCGAGATGAGAGAATGGCTATTCTGGCGCAGCAGATTCGTGACCTAACTGCTCCCCCCAAATGATGTATTTTTTGCTTTCATGTGTAATTTTGCTCTTTTTTGGAATAATAAAGGGACTCTTATCTGACTTTGTGGACCCATCATTTTGGAATATAAATGACAGGCTAGGGTGAAAGTGATATCAGAGGTAATATGGACATGATATACTTTCGGTAAGTTTCAGCTGGATATATCTATTCAGAGGTTATATGGACATGATAGAATATGATCCAACTAAAATTTGTACACAAAACACAATCAGAGGTAAATGGACGTGATAGGTCTTGTAGTTCCAAATTAGTTTAGACATATCTATTCAGAGGTTATATGGACATGATAGAATATGCTTCGACTAGTTTTGTTTTGGAAGTAGTATTGTCAGAATGAGGTCTTCCCCATACTCCATTTTAGAAAAGAAGATTAAGCATAGTACCTCTTCAGGAATTTGCCGTTGATAGGAGCCATTAATAAGTCTCCGTTAGGCTTGGCTAATCTGTAAGCGCCATTTGAGAACGTCGTCTCGATCACATAAGGACCTTCCCATTTGGGTTGGAATTTATCCTTACTCTTGTGAGTAATAATCATTGGCCTTCTTACGGCTAGAACTAGCTCGCCAACTTTGAACACTTTTTCCTTTACTTTTTGATTAAAAGCTCTGGATATGCGTGCCTGATAGAATGCGATGCGTTGTTGAGCTTGAAGGCGTTTCTCGTCTAATCCTTCTAGCTCTTGAAGCCTTAATAGGTCATTCTTTTCCTGTGTCAACTCATTAGCCACTGCTATCCTGAGTGACGGAATTTGGATTTCAATGGGGAGAACTGCTTCACTTCCGTAAACCAATGAGAATGGGGTACAACCCGTCGGTGCTCGTACCGTTGTGCGGTATGCCCAGAGACATTCACCTAGCTTCTCATTCCAATCTCTCTTGTTCGAAGAGACGAACTTCTTTCAAGAGTTTGATAATGGTTTTGTTGAAAGCTTCCGCCAAACCATTATTAGCAGGATTGTATGCCGTAGAGGCCACATTTTGTATCCGATTTTTATCGCAAAATCGATGAAACGCTTGGCTGATGAATTGAGGCCCGTTATCATGAATTATCCTTCGAGGAATCCCAAAGCGATAAATGACATGGTGCTTGATAAAGCTGGTCACATTGGATGTCTTTACCTCGGCAAGGGGGATTGCCTCCGCCCATTTGGAGAAATAACCCGTGATGGCTAATATGAACCAATGACCTCTAGAAGAAGACGGGTAAATAGGGCCAATGATATCCATACCCCATGCTTCAAAAGGCCAGGATGCTATCGTAGGATGTAAATGTTCAGAAGGTTGATGTATAAAATCTGCATGAACTTGGCAGGCCTTGCATTGTCTTGTATATTTTATTACATCTGTGATCATAGTAGGCCAGTAATAACCCATCCTTCTGATACGATCCTGTAGTTTAGGACCGGGTTGATGTGCTCCGAACACGCCGTCGTGAGCTTCACGGATAATCTGCTGTGCCTCATCACCGGAGAGACATCGTAATAATAGTCCGTCATAAGTCCGACGATATAGACATTGTGAAGACGTATCAAAATAGAAGCGTAATGATCGTCTTTTGACGGATACTGCTTCTTTAGGGTCTTCCGGTAAGATTTTGTATGCTACGAAATCTATAAAGGGACTTCTCCAGTCTCTTTTTGGAAGATTTATGCTCACAGCGTAGCTGCGTTCTATGTGAAAGTTGTTTTTTACACAGAATATGTAATGCCCCGCTCCGAACGGTTACTTAAGAAACACTAAGCTGCTTCGACTCGGTTGAGAATCGAGTCTCGGGGAAACCTTACCGCCAAATCAACACGGACGAAGTGCAATGAACCCTTCGAATTAATCGAACGACTTCTATTGAAATAAGTCCAAGAGTTTTCGTTGGTTGCTTTGCTTGTTGGTTTTGTGTTGCTTTGTGTTTTGAGTTGCTTTCGATGACTTGGTTTTCATGATTTCGCCTTCTCGCTTGCGCGTTCTTTTCGAATCTTAAGGGAAAGAGATCGAAGTATCCTAACCAAGTATTGTTGCATTTTCAGGACGCATAACCAAAGAGTGAACATCGCTTAAGGATTCTCCATCCTCTCGTTCGGTTCATTCGGTGAGTGGCTTAGGCCCTTCGATGAATCTTTCAGTTCACATGCCTAATGAAAAGAATCTCTAGTTCACTAAATGTTGCCTCACTAAAAAGATAAGCTAAAGAAATAAACTACATGCTTAAAGTATTAGAATTATGCTTTTGCTATCAATTATGTTGCATGTTCTTTGCCCCTATGTTGCATCGATCCGATTTATGGCAAGTCCCTATGTTTCGAATGTGTTATGTGGGAAAAGAATAAGGGATGGAAATTGTGTGTTCGTTTCTTTGAACTGTGCATTATAGTGTTATATCTGTTAGATGTTTCATGTCATGCATTGATCTCGGACAACTTGTGCACAAGGTTTCGCCTCTCGAACGGTTCCTGGGGCACTGGGAATCGCTCGGTCCGGAAGAGATTTTCGGATCGCCCTGAGGTATACGGCCCGTAAGGGGGTCTAGTGGGGCGATATGTCTATTAGTGTTGTGTGGAACCCATGATGTCACAGCTGCTTGCACTCGGGAGTGTTGGTGAAGAGCTGAACCTTGGGTCACAGCTGCCGACACCCGCGCGTGCCAGTGAAGAGCTGAACCTTGGGCGACCGCTGCTAATCATGGGGCAACCCATGGACCATCACATAGTTAGGAAGCATGCTAGGTTTACCTTCTTGCATACCTAACACTTAATTCCTATGTTCATTTACAAGTTATTCATATACAAATTGTGGCTAACTTGTGTGTCTGCTGCAGGGATAACCGCTCGGCCGTGGGTTAGAAATATCATATGCATATGCCATATATCGTCTATGTTTCCTTGCATGAATTGTTAAAAAGAAACTAGACAACGAGAAAGATCACCTAATAATGCTAGCTTCATCTGCTTATTTAGTGTGGATTTCTAAGGTGAGTTTGGCCACGGCCGCTCACCAGTACATGTGGTAGTACTGACCCACGTTTGTGGGCATATATCCAGGTGCTGGGAGTGAGAGTTTAGCAACCATCTTGAATCTGAATCAGCGTGTGCGCACTCTTCCTTAGGGCTGTGTTCGTGCTGCTTCCTCCGTTGCTTACCTCTCCAGTGGGCTACTTCCTCTTCTGCTAGATGTTTTGCTATTTTGGTCCTACTACAAGGACATAATGTAATGGGCGTTGTGGCTAATTTTGGGAATGTAAAAAGAGTTGTAAGCCTTCTAAGGGATATTTTGTAACTCAGCCAAGCAAGCACTTTGTAATCCAAATCTTCAGTATTCAATAAAATGAAAGTATTTTGTGTGCTATCAAATGTGTTCAACTTTGGTTCTCTGCATTTATTCTGTGCCTATATATGTATATGTTTGTCTCTCTTGTGTCTTGTGCAGGTACGTTGCCTGGTGCAAGCGCAACTTAGGCTTGCACGGCATCGCACCCAAGCGAGGACGAGCGGTTCCGTAGGGACCAAGCGAGGACGATCGGCCCTACGGGATCGGGGCGCGACAAAATAGATCTTTATTAAGAAGGATCACCAAATTCTGCCTTCTTATAGGAATAGCTAAATCTGCAGCTAGACTGGCCAAGGCATCTGCTTCCAGATTATGAGATCGTGGCACATGCTCTAGGTAGAACCCTTTGAAAGACCTGGCTACCTCGATCGTTGCTTGGTGATAGGGAATGAGGTCTGGATTATGGACTTCATATATTCCTCTGACTTGATTGACGATCAGCAGAGAATCACCGAAAGCTTCCAGGTATTCGACGTCCAACTCTTTAGCGACTTGGAGCCCGATGAGTAGGGCATTATATTCTGCCACATTATTAGAGCAGGGCTCGCTAAGAGAATATGCTCGATAGATGACGAGTTTATCAGGAGTGACCAGGATGATTCCTACTCCTGAAACTATATTTCCCCTGGGACAGTCCTGGAGGCACCATCGAAGAATAGTTGCCATGCATCACTTTCTATTGCAGAATTACACTCTGCAACCTCGTCGAGAATGTCCTCATATAGTTTGGAGGTTTCCAAAATTGGATGAGCAGCTAGGAAATCATCCAATGCTTGGCCTTTGATGGACTTCTGAGGGACGTACACCATATCATATGGTGTTAACAATATCGCCCAAGTCGCGAGTCGGGAATTAAGAACGCTCGGCTTGTTCATCAATACCCGAAGAGGATTGATCCTGGAGATGATATGAATAGTCTGGCCTGTGACATAGTGTCGCATTTTCTGAATGGCGAACATTAGGGCCAAACATTATTTTTCCACTAGATTGTACCGGTGTTCAACTCCGACCATCATCCTGCTTAAGTAGTAGATAGCCTGTTCATGACCTTCATCGTTCTTCTGTGCGAGGAGAGCTCCCAGAGAATGATCCATTGCTCGAACATATAGCAAGAATGGTCTTCCTATGACGGGAGGCACCAGAACTGGAGGATTAGTGAGGTAGCGCTTGATATCATTAAATGCTTGATGACAGGCTTCGTCCCATACAAGGATACACCTTTCTTCATGAGACGAGAAAAAGGCTGACACCTTCCAGATAGATTGGATATGAATCTCCTGATATAAGCCAGACGACCTTGAAATCCCCTGAGTTCTCTTAGATTACAGGGTGGTCGCATTTCTAAGATGGCCTTGACTTTATCAGGGTTCACTTGAATGCCTTTGGCGGTAATGACAAATCCCAGGAATTTGCCACTGGATACACCCAGAAAGGACTTTGTAGGATTCATTTTGAGTTGATGTTGGCGCATCAACTCAAATACTGTCTTCAGGTCTTGGATATTACTATCCTTGCGGCAACTTTTGACAGCGATATCATCCACGTAACATTCCACTGTTTTGCGTAGGTGCTCATGGAATATGTTACTCATAGCTCGTTGGTATGTAGCCCCGGCATTCTTCAGTCCGAAGGGCATGATCGTATAGCAATATAACCCCAATGGTGTTCGGAAGGTAGTATGCTTCTCGTCTTCAGGATGCATCTTAATTTGATTGTATCCTGAAAATCCATCCATGAAAGACATGCGTTCAAAACCGTATGTATTATCGATCATAACGTCTGTGATGGAAAGAGAGAATTCATCCTTGGGGCAGGCTGCGTTCAGATCTCGATTATCTATGCAGACACGTACTTTCCTATTTTTCTTCATGACCGGGACAACAATGGCGACCCAATCGGGATATTGTTCTTCCCTGATGAAGCCACAGGCTATCAACATCTTGATTTCAGCTTCAATGACGTCCATCATGTCTAGACGGAACCGGCGTTGATGTTGCTTCACAGGCTTCAAATTAGGCAATATATTGAGCTTATGAGTGGCCACTTTTGGATCGAGACCTGGCATATCCTCATAATTCCATGCAAAGATGTCGATATATTCTCTTATCAGCTGGATCATTTCTTTCCTTTCTTCTTCGGAAAGATTATTACTGATAAATATAGGCTTTGGTGAAAGTTCATCCCCAATGTCAATCTGGATAACTTTATCTTCAGTGGGAGGTTCTCTCTGCTCGAACTGGAGTTCCCATTGCGTATCCATTTGCTGAGCCCAAGAGTCATTTTCAAATAGTTCAGATTCTTGTTCGTCTGCTTCGAGAGAATCTGTCAATACCATATTTACTGATAATGCTCGTTCGAGATTATCTGATGAGCCGAAGGACGATGAATCATCTTGAGAGGAGTAAGAGATATCCTTATTTGACTCAGTAGTTGTGAGGGAAGTGGTATACCCTAACCCAAAACGAGTTCGTTGACAGTTGGGATCGCCGTGCAACGGTATTCGCCTGCCTTTCCCGTAGTTGAGCCCTGGTTCCAGCTTCAAGTCATAACCCATACTTTGCATAATCTTCAAAGCTTGCGGGCTATACCTGTGAACCTGTATTTTGCCAGCATCATCATCGGGAAAACCTTATCGTACAATCGGTTCATTGCGCATGCGACCGAAGACTATTGAACGCTGACTGCTGCGAGTAGGAGGGACAATAAAGGTAGACTCCTCATGTGGCCCATATGTCGTGATGACATTAGATGGTGGCGTTATTTACCATACATACGGATGATATGAATCTATAGCTTTCAAGAATCTTTGTTCTATGGGTTCTATATCGTTATGGGGAGAGGATTCCTGATCAAGAATTTGAGCGTCAATGTACTAAAAAAGAGGATCTTTATTATCATCAGAAATAACGTTTCTGGCTGTATTTACATCAATCGGCTGCTTGTTGCGCTAAAGGTTGATGACCAAGGGTGGAGGCTTCTGGTTCAAAGTGATCACTAGAGGATCACCTATGTTGTTCTTTGACTTGGTTTTGTTCAGGTGGATAGCCAGGGTTCCATGACTTTCGGACGAGTAGTTCGCCCTTTCACCTTGATTGACAGAGGTTGTTCGACAGAGGGTTCTTCTGTCTCCCGGTAGGATTCCTCCCCTGTCTTGCTTGACACCTCTTCCATGTAGTCTTGGGTGTACAACATGGAATCGGAGTAGTAGGATTCTACTCCTTTAAACGGGTTAAGGTCAGCAAACTCCATTTGTACTGTTCCTTGGGCATTTATATATTTAAAGCATTGATGTAGAGTCGAAGGAACGATGTTGTGGTCGTGGATCCATGGTCTGCCCAGTAGAATATTGTAGGATACCTCTGAATCAATGACATAACATGTAGTCACTGATCTGAGATCTCCAATTTGGATCCTTAGACGAATCTTCCCCAACGGCTTACTTTTTCGGGCGTTGAAACCCACAATTGTAGTGGTGGTGTAAGCCAATTCGCTGGTAGGAATTCTCAGAGGTCTGAGTAGAATATGAGGAATGATGCTGATCGATGATCCTGGATCTATATGAATCCGGTCAACCTCCATGGAACCGACATATCCGGTGTAATAGAGGGGTCTGTCATGCTTGTTGTGTTTCAATAACATATCATCTTGAGTGAAAGTGATATTCGGAACCACCTCCATCATACTATGGCATTGGGGACATGCCACAGGTTCTTCATCAGGGGACTTGAGCTGGGTCAAGTATGTCTCCTCCTACATTAATGCTTCACTCAGGGCCTGACGAGTGTCTTTAGAGAGCCTGAGTAGTTTAAAAATGGACAATCTGGCTGGCGTATGAGCCAACTGGGCCAGGATATCGAAGTTATACGGCTTCTCTAAACCTTTTCTTTGAATATTCTTCAAAGGTTTATCGAAACACACTTCCTTTTGCTTCCCCTTGTCCGCTGAAGTTGGTCTCGAAGGACCGGTCTCTGGTAGGACAGGTTCCGGTTCTGAAGGCTTGGCAGCTGAAGCGTCTGCCGATGCTTCTTCTTGACTCCCTCCATAGTCTTTGAGGTAGGCTTTCCCTGAACGGGTTCCAGTAGCCAAAACCTCTTCTTCTGATGTCATGGATACCGCAACCATATGACATAGTTTATGCTTCGAGTTCTTCTTAGACTTAGCCTTGGCAGCTTGAGTCTCATTCTCGATTCCTGACACCAGATCTGGATGAACCCACATAATCTCGCCCCACTGGGTAGTTAGGGGCACCAGGTCATGATTTTGCCCCCTGGCTGGAGGGAGATTAACGATGTTCATCGTTGTCCGGGAAATAGGTATAACACCATCCGGAACTTCTTGAGGAGGCAGATCGCCAAATTGCAGAGAAATCATGTTGGCTGTGACCATCTTCTCGCTGTTGCATAGAGTGATGGCCTTAGCATCGATCAACTCCTGGATTTTCCTCTTTAGTACATAACACGTCTTTGTGGGATGATGTATGTACCTATGGAAAATACAGTACTTGGGGTTATTGGTACTGCCGACTTCATTAGGCCGCTTAACCTCAGGGAGGGTAATCTTGCCGCTTTTGACGAGACACTCGAATATGCTCGGAATATCATCGTCGTCAAAAGAGTACACTTCAATGGGCCTGGAAGTCCCAGGTTTCGTCTGGGTGGTTGCCGCAGTCTTTTGCCTGGACGTATTAATCGCCAGTGCTTCTTTTCCTTTGGAACCACGGGGATGGTCGATGTTGGATGATGACCCCTTGCCTCTATCAGAGGTAGATATCATAATTCCATTATCACGCACCTTCCGACTGTTGTCTTCAGCGGCCACCGCTGAGATGATGAATGAGGGCCTATCATGGAACTGATATGGTCCTGTGAATACCGAGATCACGGGAAGAAGATTCTTCTTGCAAATGTCCACCAATGTTGAGTCTGGAACTTCCGGAGGCATTTATAAAGTGGCTTGACGAAAACGTTCGATAAAAGTGCGAACGTTCTCTTTTTCCTTCTGGTTTACTTCGATGAGAGAGGACATAGACATGTCCATCCCTCCTTCATAGAATCGCGCAAAGAATAAGGTCTTGAAGTCTTCAAAGGAAGTAATGCAGTGGTCCGCAAGACTACGGTACCACTGATAAGCCACTCCCGAGAGACAGCCTTTGAACACTCGAGTGAGGAGAGCGTCATTCCCTTGCAATAGCACCGTCATCATGCTAAAGTAGTTCATGTACTGGCTCGGTGATGTCTTTCCCTCAAACAAAGCCATAGTCTGTGGTTTATATTTAGGAGGGAAAGGGACTTCATCCCAGATTGCTGGGTAAGGCTGGTTGATTTCCAATTTCTTTAGCTGATCCTTATGTTTTAAGGCATCAAATTGGGCCTTCAATTCCCGCACTGCCTGCATCGGATCTTCAGTTGGTGGAAGGATCGTAGAGTGGTGAGAGATCGGTTGTATTGCAACTTCAACATGAGGCAATACATTCTCCGAGTTGGGAAGTGGGGGAGCTACTGAATCTTGATCTAGAGCAGGCTCATTGTTCGCGTTGGATGGTGGTAAGTCTAGCCCCACACGTATCTGATTCGGAGGAACCGATGTTTGAGCTACAGCAGCTGTATGTTGAGTCAGCATCATCTGGTGCATATTCACCATCATGGACTGTATCTCTTTTAGAGATGTCTCCAACACAGCGATGCATTGCTCAGTACTTCCTGACAAGGAAGCTTTCTCATGTTCATCTTCAATGGCATAGACTCCCATTTCTTTGGATGTCATTGAAGGGCTGGTATAGGTCTCTGTAGAGAATGACTCTATACTTTCAACATCTGATTCGGGAAACTGGCGACCCCCAATGTCAGAATAGAAGAATACGAAGCCGGTTGTCGTGACCTCGAACGAGTATTTCGGAACACTCCAGCTTCGATGTTCTCAAGGAGTTTGTTGAATCTCCTTTGGCTTGGAGTTCTAGAGGGATGACATCTTAAATTCGACCTTCCTCTAGGAACGTGTGAAGCAATGTTCACTGATGCATGTACAGGCTCTTCTTCCTGGAAAGACAGAGAGTAGTTCAACCGGTCAAAAATCGACCATTTTGCTTCAGAACAGCAATAATTAACTACAATCTTATGACTATTACAATAGTGCTCCCTAGGAGACGTAATAGACATGCTGGAAGATCCCCTATCCTTGCGTTTCTGGATCAGATATTCACGCAAGTCAGGAGGATTGACTGAAGAGGAAGGGGAAGATAGCTTGTTCCTTTTATTTACATCAATCGGCATACGAATATTGGGAACCATAACTTTTCCCCTGCCACCTGTATACAATAAGTTAGCCATTTGAGTGGCAGATAACCCCCGAGGAGTGTGTCTCTCCGCAAATCGGGCTTTCTTTATGCTGAGGGGCTTAACCTGGCGTAATTTGGAATTCTGATCAGGCTTGCGTAGAATTGAGGAAGCCTTCAATCGGCCATCCGCTTCTCGCGTAATCTGGAGTGCGGGCAGATTTTTCTCTTGCTGGCGTAAAGGCCGAGAAGTTGAGTAGTCTGCCACTTATTTTCCCTTACGTAGATTGCAGGGACCATCTGCTTTTCCGTGGAGGGAAGAAGCATTTTTACACGCAGAGCGTGATTGGAATTTCTGATTTGGCGCTGAGGCATTATCAGAAATCTTGTCCACCACGTCACATACGGGAGACTAAATTTTACGCGCAGAGCGCGGAATACACTTCTGGACTAGCACTTAGGCATTGCCAGAAGTTGTGTCTATTCCGTCAGTGACGGGAGACAGCGTTTTACGCGCAAAGCGCGGGATAGGCTTCTGGACTAGCACTGAGGCATTGCCAGAAGTTGTGTCTATTCCGTCAGTGACGGGAGACAGCATTTTACGCACAGAGCGCGGAGGTTACGAAGCTACAACCTTGCTGGTCGGAGAAGCCAGAGAGTCGGCAGGAACGGTAGGGGATGTCTGGGGCATCCAGACCTTACGCAACTTTCTGTTATCTTGGACAGAGAGAGAGTGAGATCTACCCCCTGCTCGAAGCATATCTTCGTAGGCAGATTGGTCGAACTGAACGACCAGGGTCTTCTTCGTTGATCCTACTGATACCGCATCGTGTTGAGCAATTGCTTTCTCGTCATATGAGAAATAGGTCCCCAGCAAAGTCGCCATCTTGTGTTTGATAATAAACGGAAGAAATAAAACTAGGTTTATACCAAACCCATTCTTAGGTTTACAAACAAGAAATACTATTAATCCTATACAAGGATGTTAAGTACAAATTTTAATCAGGGTAAATATTGCTATAGGAGTCTAATCTGCAGTCGATCACTTTGTCCCTTGGATCACACGATGATGTTGAAGTACTGTAGAAGAAGGAGATGCTTCAAAGATTGCAAGAGGGAGTGGATGCTCGATGCCAAAATCGTCGATCACTACTCGCTATCTGTGCTCTGGATTCTTCTCTCCAAAAATCAATTATCGATCTTGGAATTTGCGACCCCCTCGACCCTTTAAAATCTTTGACCCCCGGACCTCTGTCAATAGAGGTCTCTATTTATAGGGTTTTAGTGACAATAATCATCCAATCGGCGTAGAAGCCGGAGAGTGGAGAGTATGGCCCTTTTTACGCGGCGATTATAATAACTGCCACCCACATATAGATGATCTTCTGAATAAGCGTGTGACGCGTGTCCCATGATGAGAAAATGCGTATAACTGCTGCAAAGACCACGTCATGCAAGCCACGTGGGTAACTGCCCCTTGCATAGAAAAGGTTGGCGTAGAAGCCAATAACTGTCACCATGGCGTAGAAGCCAAATATTTATCAGGTTTGTGTAAAGGCCAAATGGTCGTTGAATTGACGTAGAAGCCAAGTAGGCGTAGAAGCCTTGTAGGCGTAGAAGCCTGATTCTGCATGAAGAGATGACGATGTAGATGTATTAGCTGTAATTATGGCTCGCCCAGTCTTTGGAGATATAACCAAATCTTGTGCATTAAATACGGAGATCTGCCACCATTATGAGCATTAAATGCAGGGACGTGACTCCGTTATGTGCATTAAATGTAGAGGCACGCCTCGAGCTCTGTACGAGGAGCAGCTTTTGACGTGGCAGTCTGTTTGTCTTCTGCGGAGCGTAAAAGCTCGCATCTGCCTGTGTAGAACTAGGCAGCGTATTCCTTTGTATACGTAAAAGCATATTTGTATCAGGAAAATGTCACTAGACGACGGTTTTGGTCTCTGTGCCGGACCATCATTACAGCTGTCGTCTGGGTAACGGTGTAGTACTCGCTATCATGAGTCAGGTTCACTGCATGATTTGACAGGTTCATTCGAGGAATACGAAGCATTCCTCATACTCTTCTATGCTGTATTGAAAGCAGATAAGTTTTACGCCATAAAGGCGAGATAGCAACTTTTTTTACGCTGAAGCAGTCTGAAAATACTGTATTACGCGGGCTGCTCTAGAGCTATATTTTATGCTGTGCTAGCGATGAAGCCCTGTTTGTATGCCGATGGCTCTGAAGACATGTTTTACGCCATGCAGTACTGAGATACTGCATATAGATCTGTAGCATATTTTTCATGCTTCTACAATATATATATATATATATATATATATATATATATATATATATATATATATATATATATATATATATATATATATACATCTACTACTATAGTTAAGAACAATAGAAATTAGATCTAGAAATAAAATACAACAAACACGTGGAGTACATCGCACCCGTATCACACTAGAACTATGATACGCTTGCGACACGAGTCCACCACACAACCAAACGTACCTCAAAGGACACGAGCAAGTCTAATATATTATTTATGAACAATAAGAAGAGTCAAACATATATCTACGTGTCCGTATCAAAATGTGACAGGCACAAAGTCCCGTGTCGGAGGAAAACCCCCTAAATTAACACGTATCACCAATTTATTGAGATACGGTCTACACGTACCCAATTATGGATACGACACTAGCCACAAATATACAAACATATTCCAAGTTGATCTATAGGACAAATTGACAAACACAACAAGTGTCAATCTCAAAATTCTCCCAAAATTGATACAAAAAGCACCATAACTTCCTCAATAGGCCTCCTATGAACTCAATTCCAATTCCTATGGGTAGCCTATGCATATGGGTTGATTTCTCATAGTTAATTCTCATATTTAGATCCTAAATAAAGGGAAAAAAAACTAAATTATACCTATTGGGAGATGGATTCCCAATGCAACCTCCAAATGTGATAAAATTGGCCTTCAACTTGTAGATCATTGCTCCTCTTTGTAGATCCTTGCTCTACTAGCCTCCAATAGTGATTTGGAAAGAAATTGGGATGAAATTTGGTAGGAAATTGATATAGGAACGAGGGAATTTGGTTGAGAGAAATTCTAGATCTAGATTTGAAATAAAAAAAGGAAAGAGAAACTTTTTCTCCCTCTTTTAATAGACCGCCCCCTTGCCCCTTCCTCAAGCTACTATATAATGTCCATTATACCCCTTGGGGCCTCTCATAAAGAAATAATTAAGGAGGAAAGGTTCTAGTCTAATGGTTTAATTAAATTAATTATCCTCCTAATCAATGGGCTTCTAAATGGGCTCAATTCTAACAATTAATAAATGTTGGTCCATGAGTCTAAACTAAACTAGTTAGGTCACTAACACAAGTTCCAATCACTAATCTAACTTATAACAATAATTAAATAATATAATAAATAATTATACAATATGTACAATATTTAATTAACTATAAAATTACCAAAATATCCTTCCTAGAAAATGTTGTAGTGACAGTCGTCAATAGCGGAAGTATTGAATAACACAAGTATAGCAATAAAGCAAACTCTTTATTAATATTGAACAAGTGTTACAAGCGATGCTTGGCCGAGATTACAAGTCGCTCAAGCCTCTCTTTCTTAACAGTAAAAGCGTGCCAAGTGGCTACATTTGTGGAATGATGTATAGGCGATGTTCCAACATTATGCCTTATATATGTGCTTCAGTTCCGAACACAATGATCTAAGGCTCCAGAGTGAACTCCACGCCTTAGCATGCACAAGGGAGGCATCCGCACCGAACGAGGTTCTCCCGCACCCTGCAAGCAATCTGGTGGGTTATCAGTACATGAATGCACTGGTGGGGAGGCTACTCGCCCGCTCGACAAATCCAAACACGTTATATAGGTTTCATGCACCATCTATTAAGTTATCTTTCTATTTTTGTCTTAGGATCAGTTTTATGGCAATGATGAATAGCCTAACTCATGTGGCGGTGCGCTATGCGATATAAGAGAAAACACGGTGAGACTTACCAACTTACCATTTGTCCTTCCCTGTCCAAGGAAAACTAAGTTAGTTAATGCACGAGCATATATAATGAAATCTAGGGGCAATAGCATATGCAAACATAAGTGTTGTGAGCGATATTATGTTTTGGGTGCACGAGTATACATGTTATCCAGAAGTATTGCCAAGGATGTTCAAGTATTTCGTATATACAAGTGTTATACTCAAGATCGTTCAGGTGTTTCAGATATTCTCTACGTGATGCAATAACTCGCACGCGGATAGCCGCTAAGCGAGGATGACTTATCTATATGAACAATTATCGCTGGCATAGCCATAAAGGACATAGTCATTGACGGGAATGGCATGCAACGAAAGTACATGGTGTGCTACAAGCCATCCCGCCAATCATATCAGACTAAATATGATATTCCATTTTGGATTGGATCGGCCCCGGTGCCCCAAAGACCGTCCGTGGAATTGGATCCGAAGATCCACTTATTAAAATAAGTTGTCCGCGACATGCAAGTCTTGGGTCTTCAAAATTCCCATCTTGACAAGACAATCCATAATTTTTGTTCTGAACGAGCATTGCTCCACGAGCTGTGATTCTTGATTTGCTTGACATAATTCTTGTTCAGATGTAAACTTAACATGATGCTCGTTCAGAGTTCAACTTGACATGATTCTCATTCAAAGTTCAACTTGACTTGATGTATTCCCCTGGTGCGGGGACTGCCTTGGCGACCTAACGGTCTCGGATACTTGCAGGTTCATATTGCACAGAAGGACTATCTAAATGCATGCACGATATGTGATATTGTTACTTGATTGTAGCATAAGTTTCATTGGGAAAGTATTTAATCGAGGCAACATTACAAGTTAACATATAAGCAGGCAAGCATACATTTATGAAAATATAAGCTTTTATGTTTTGGCATGGGCCTAAGGGTAAAGCGAGGAGTGAAACCGTAAAGGGATATACCGAGCAACATGATCTAGGGACGTACAGTATAACCAAGTAAACAGTGCACTATGAAGAATATATAGTTTCTACTCGAGGCATAGTGGAGTCTACTTGCACAAGACAAAGGTAGCATGCGAGGGTCCATTTATAAGCAAAGTTTTATTTCCATGTTCTAACACAAGCAATACAAGTTAGGATTATTCTCTTAACTAGGTGTGTTGTATTCTTATTAGCATGCAGGGGGTGATTCACCTAGCGACTAGCATGTATCGTCCATATTTTAAGTGTGCTGGCTAAGCAAAGACAAGTTCATCATAGCCACCCACCTTAGCGATGATTTGTCTTGGTCGAGCGATACTCCGAGCGAGCCTATGAAAGCCTAAGCCAGAACTCCTGAAGGGCCAAGTCGGGAAATCCTTTTGCCTCAAACGAGTATTCTCACTGAGCACAACGGGTCGGGTCATTGCACTTTTGCCGTTTAAATTGGCAGTCCACTTGAGCAGAATGGGTTGTTACATGTATTATATAGGGTAAATTGGCATCACCAAGGTAGACCAGATGCACATCGACCTTGGTTCGTCAATCAGCATTATCCCGTGAAGTTTGCTTCACACCTTGGACATCCCGATGCATCGCCTGACAGCAACCAATACTTTTATCAGTGGCTTCAACGCAAGAAGGAGCTACCCTTTGGGCAAGATTCGCTTGAAGTGTCAGATCGATGACTTAAAAACAGAGGTCACCTGCTACGTCATAGATATAGATGTATCCTACAACATCCTATTGGGACATTCGTGGATACATTAATACATGATCGTACCGTCGACCATGCACCCGTGCTTGAAGTACGTGGACAATCATGGTATCGTCAAGACGAAGTTTACCGATATTGATCCATTCAAAGGGGTCGATGACTATTACTCTGACTCGATCCTCTACAAGCAAGTCCACCAAGATAAAGATAATAATGATGCTGATGATGAGGCAGAGACTAGGAAAATATCGGACGAGCCCTTGAGAGTCCATCTCAAAGCACGCGCTCCCGTCATAGCCCCTCCCCTCATGGTGAAACTGCATAAGAGAGCGCCCAAACCTCTGGTCGTTCACCTTCGTAGGCCGATCAGCCACTGAAGGAATATCTGACACATACTAAGACTTTTGAACCTCTAGTGTTAAAGATGCGCAGGAGACCTCTAAAGCCGTCACTCGCACTGGGGGTAGATCTTGGGAAGGATGAACTGGAGGAGTACATAGTTGCTCATGCTAACATCCCTTCTCTTGACAATGTAATCCTTGAGGATAAGATACCTTATTTTATGAATAAAGGAATATCTTTGAACTACTCGGATGTTGCACATCTCAGCATGTTATATTCTATTGAGCACGGTTTAGGCTTACACCTGCATACAAAGATGACTACCACCTATGCAGTAGTTCTCTCCAGTCAAAACTCCTCATAGTTCTAGCAAGGAAGAGGGGAGACAAACTCAACATCTTCAGTAGAGTAAAAAGTCCCCAATCCTTCGTCCCAGAGAAATTAGAGCCAAAACTCGATACCAGCAAAATACCACTTCACCGGTACTGTTCTCAAAACAAGCACCTCATCCAAAAGATGGGAAATGATCTAAAAGCCACTAGGGGTTTGAACTATGGCCAAGGCCGATGGCTGCCTATGCGTCTTCAGGTTCCTGCAGGCAAGTTCAAGGATTACTATTATAAGACCAAGCATGGCTTACGGTACGTCACGTCTCCCACAACCCCTGAAGGCTCGGATGAAGAAGATGAGTTACACTTTCACTCTTCTGAATCTTTCTCGTGGGACTCCGATGTCAGTATCGGGGAGATGCTCAAGCAAACATTGTATGTCAATATGGTGTCAACTGACCCTGAGGAAGACGACGAGGCTCCACATGAACTCTTCGAAGTAGAACCGTTGGCCCAACGCCTAGATGCATAATGAGAGATATAATTCAAACAATGAGAACCTTCCACTGAGGATGAAGTCATACAAATCAATATGGATTATGAATCCTCCCCTAAACCTATCTTCATCAGCAAGAGTCTCTCCGATAAGGATCAAAAATTCCTGCTACAGCTCGTTAGGGAGTACATCGATATCTTTGCCTGGAGCTACGAAGACATGCCGGGACAAGACCCCCAAATTATGGTTCATAAACTCAATATCTTGCCGAACGCTAAGCCGGTCAAGCAACAACAAAATCAATTTCGGTCGGACATTATGAACGCCATCGAAGCTGAAGTCAACAAACCGATAGCTAGTGGCTTCATCCACGAGAAACAATATCTAGATTGGGTGGCCAACATCGTGTCCGTCGTCAGAAAGAATGGGAAGATTCAAATCTGTATCGACTTTTGCGATCTGAACACGGCATGCCTTTAGGACGAGTTTCCCCTTTCGATCACATTGATAATGATCGAAAACACTTGTGGCTTCGAGCGCATGTCCTTCATGGACGGATTCTCGGGCTATAATAAAATCAAGATGTTTCCTGACAATGAGAACATACATTATTCCGAATGTCGATAGGAGTGTATTGCTACACATTCATGCCTTTTGGTCATAAGAATGTAGGTGCTACATACCAGCGAGCTATGAGCATCATCTTCCATGAACATCTATGCAAGACAATGGAATATTACATTAATGACATTGTAGAAGCATGAAAAATACGCTAGAGAAATTATACACACAACCGACGTAAAGCATGACTTCATAGCCATTGGCGTAACAACAGAGCTTCAACGCAATACCGCGTAAAATACAGCTCCAGAACAACCCGCGTAATACAGTATCTCCAGACTGCTTCAGCGTAAAAAGGTTGCTACATCGCCACTTTGGCGTAAAACCTATCTGCTTTTAATGCAGTAATGAGTTATACGAGGAATGCTTCGTGTCCCTCGAATGAGCTGTACGAGGAATGCTTCGTATCCCTCGAATGAACCTGTCAGACAGTACAATGAACCTGACTCCTGACAAAGAGTGCTACACAACTATCAAGAGGACGGCTGTAATAATGATTCTACACAGAGTCCCAGACTATCATTTAGTGACAAAGCCTTGATTTAAGTCATTGTTTACGCATTCAAGGAATACGCTGCCTATTTTACACAGGCAGAGACGAGCTTTTACGCTCAGGATGAGACAAAGCTGACCGCCACGTCAAAAGCTGCTTTTCGTACAGAATTTGAAGCACGTCTCTGCCATTAATGCGCGAGCTGGGGGCAGATCTCTGTATTTAATGTACGAGATTTGGTTCTACTTTTAATGACTGGGTGAGCTATAATTAAGGCTAATACGTCCACATCGCCGTCCCTGCACATTACGCCATCAGGCTATTTTCAGCTATGGGAGTACGCTGTATGCTATCTCCTCGAAATACGCTAACTCAGGCTATATTTGCAAAGGTGAGTGACAAGACTATTCGGCCCAGAATATGCTCAAGACCTCAGTCAAAGAAGGATAATTGACTAAACTTTACACCGGCTACCTATCAGTGCAGCATCAGGCTTCTATGCCTATTTTGGCTTCTACGCCAACTTAACAACTACTTAGCTTCTACGCCGACCTGACAGCTATTGGGCTTCTACGCCTATATGTCAGCTATTAGGTTTCTACGCCTACTTGGCTTTTACGCCATCAGAACAGCTATTTGGTTTTTACACCAATGAGACAGTTATTTGGCTTCTACGTCAATCATCTCTACGCGAGGGACAGTTACCTACGTGGCTTGCATGCCGTGATCTTCGCAGCAGTTATACGCATTATCTCTTATGGGACACGCGTCACACGCTTATTCAGAAGATCATTTATACGTGGATGGCAGTTATTGTAACCGTCGCGTAAAAGGTGCGGTTCTCTCCGCTGTTCAGTTTCTACGCCTATAAATAGAGACCTCCATTCATGGAGGTCAAGGGTGGAGAAAAAAGAGGTCGAAAAGTTAGAAAATTGAGAGAAGATCTTAGAGCACATACAGAAGGGAGTGATTGACGACTTTGGTATCGAGCATCCAATCCCTCTTGTGATTTTTGAAGCTTCTTCTTCTACTACTGCACTTCTTCGTCATCGTGTGGTCCAAGGGACAAAGTGATCGACTGCAGATCAGACTCCTATAGCAATATTTCCCCAGAATCAAACTTTTGTACTTAATATCCTCGTATAGGATTAATTGTACATCTTTTTCTTGTTTGTAAACCTAAGAAAGGGTTTTATATAAACCTACTTTTATTTCTTTCGTTTATTATCAAACAGACATCGCTATCAAGATTCGTTATAAAGATGATTACCTTCGAGACTTGAAGACTATGTTCGACCTGATGCGTATGCACCAACTCAAGATGAATCCTTCCAAATCCTTCCTAGGAGTCTCCAGCGGCAAGTTATTATGTTCTGTCATAACTTTGAAGGGTATCCACGTAGATCCTGACAGGACTAAAGTGATCCTTGAAATGCACCCACCGAAGAACCTCAGAGAACTTCGTGGCCTTCAGAAAAGACTATCATACATCATGAGGTTTATATCAAACCTCTCTGGATGTTATCAGCTGTTCACTCAGCTTATGAAGAAGGGAGTCTCGTTTGTCTGAAACAAAAAATATCAGCGCACCTTCGACGACAACAAGGAGTATCGCATGAATTCTCCAGTATTATTGCCCCCATTATGGGAAGACCCTTCTTGCTATATGTGTGGGCAATGGGTCACTCCCTCGGAGCAGTGATGCAGGTCACGAATATGCTATCTACTATCTCAGCAGGATAATGGCTGGCGTAGAGCATAGGTACAACCACATTAAGAAAGAGTGCCTCGCTCTGGTCTTCGCTTTTCAGAAGACCCGACATTACGTGGTAGGACAAACCATTCATGTGATCTCGCGAGTTAATCCTCTCAGGGTCCTTATGACTAAACTAGGAGCGCTCAACTCTCGTCTAGTCACATGGGCAATATTGTTGTCGTCGTACACCATGGTATTCATCCCACAAAAGGCGGTCAAAGGCCAAGTATTAGCAGATTTTCTGGCAGCCCACCCTATACCAAAAACCTCGAAGATCTATGAGGAGATCCCAGACGAAGTAACGGGCTCAAACATGACCACAAGGGCAGAAGTCGTTCGGCAAATGTTCTTCGATGGTGCTTCAAGAATAGGGCCCATAGGCAATATTGTCGCTGGCGTCAGGATAGTACTGATTTTCCCACATAATCTGGTCATAAATCGCCCTTACTCCCTAACAGAACCCTGCTCCAACAATGTAGCAGAGTACAATGCCCTCATCATTAGGCTCCAACTCGCTAAACAAGTAGGAGTAGACTACCTGGAGGTCTACAACGATTCCACGCTGATAGTCAATTAGGTCCGGGGCGAATACGAGGTCCGACATGAGGACTTGATTCCCTACCACCAAGACGCGCTTGGAATAATCTCCACCTTCGAGGGGTTCTTCATAGAGCACATCCCTCGACTACAGAACATCGAGATTGACACTCTGGCCAGCCTCGCTGCCTCCCTGGCCGTCCCGGTCAAGACCCATCAGTTGATCACAATGGTCGGTCAGGAGCTGGTATACCCAAAAAATAACCTCTATCTGTGCCTGAACTAGTCAGTAGAGACAAACACCAACTTCTAAGACTGGAGACTCCCATTTATCGACTACACAATCTATGGAATTCTCTCCGAGAACCCAAAGAAAGCCACTTCCATCAAAAGATGTTCCCTCCGGTTCTATTACGATACTGCTACCAAAATATTGTATCGTCATTCCTACGATGGTCTTCTGCTACAACGCCTATCGAATGCAGAAGTGAAGCAGGCTCTCTGTGAGGATCACAACGGGGTTTGCGGTCCCATCAGCCCAGACCCAAGCTAAAGGACCATCTTCGGAGAATAGGTTAATATTGGCCGACAATGAAAGGTAGCGGATGCTGTTGACTATGCTAGGAAGTGCCAAGCATACCAAATCCATGCAAACTTTATCCACCATCCATCAGAATTCCTACACCCAATGGTAGCATCTTGGCCGTTTGAAGTATGTGGAATGTGTCATAATCTGCACCCAGAATAAGGGCACAAGTAGTGAACAACGCCCAGCCGACGCCGCAGCATCAGCGGTAGAACGATGTCTGGGTCAACCATATTATCTAAACATCTCAAACAATATATACATGGTACTTGCCAATGTCATCTCAACTCCAAACTGAGGAATAATATAGTATATGATAATAGTAAACAATACTCAATCACAATATAAAACTAAAGGAGGATGAAAGCACGATATGGAATAAAAGAGAGAAAGGAGCCATAATACATCCACAAGTCTAAATCCATAAGAATAGACGTAGCCACTCTCAAAATAATATATACATGCCATGAGTCTAGAAATGAGACTAATACAATATCCAAATTATATAACTAAGCCTCCTCAAATACTAGTACTAGGTCCCCCTGCTCCAGGGGAGAATCCTTTAATGGTTTGCCATCCTACGGCCTGTAATAAGTAGGGCACTGCTCTATAAGTCAATCTTCAGAAAATATCCAATCAGGATTGAAACAAAGTACATACCTCTGAAAGCAGTTCAAAATACATAATAGAGCATATATAACAAATAATAGAAAAAGAATACAAGATAACTAGCAATAGGAAATGACAATGAACTAGAGTAAACAGGTAATATACTGGAAGTAAAGAACATACAATATGAATAGCTGCAAGTTATAAAAATAAATAAACTAGCTAATGTGCCATAGAGTACAAGTTTGTTATATGACCTGTTTGGGCTAAAAACAAATACAATATGGTAACTCGATTACACGTGAGATATGTA
This sequence comes from Iris macrosiphon, assembly GCA_036927795.1. NCBI lineage: Eukaryota > Viridiplantae > Streptophyta > Magnoliopsida > Asparagales > Iridaceae > Iris > Iris macrosiphon. The sequence continues at coordinate 80,675,263 of JAYESA010000015.1, read as the reverse complement.
ATCGACATGTACACGAATACACTTGGGCTTGATCACATAACCAACTCCTACTCCCCCGTCCCCAACCAATACTCATGGATCCAATCATGACACGTTACAAATACGAATATAAGCATACTAAAAATGAGCAGTGTGTGAACATGAAGTATACGATAATCAATACTCGATACACACGATAAAATATATGTGAAGGAGTACCCGCTGAACACGGTATTGTAGAAGCATGAAAAATATGCTGGAGAAATTATACGCACAACCCGCGTAAAGCAGAGTTTAAGTGCTGGGTAGCGTAAAGCATGACTTCAGAGCCATTGGCGTACAACAGAGCTTCAACGCTATACAGCATAAAATATAGCTCCAGAGCAACCCGCGTAATGTAGTATCTCCAGACTGCTTCAGCGTAAAAAGGTTGCTACATAGCCACTTTGGCGTAAAACCTATCTACTTTTAATGCAGCAAGAAGTTATACGAGGAATGCTTCGTATCTCTCGAATGATCTGTACGAGGAACGCTTCGTATCCCTCGAATGAACCTGTCAGACAGAACAATGAACCTGACTCCTGACAAAGAGTACTGCACGATTATCCAGACGACGGTTGTAATAATGATTCAGCACAGAGTTCCAGACTGTTGTTTAAAGACAAAACCTTGATTTAAGTCATCATTTACGCGTTCAAGGAATATGCTGCCAGTTTTATATAGGCAGATGTGAGCTTTTCCGTTCAGGATGAGACAAAGATGACTGCCACGTCAAAAGCTGCTCTTCGTACAGAACTCGAGGCACGTCTCTACAATTAATGCGCAATATAGGGGCAGATCTCTGCATTTAATGCACGAGATTTGGTTCTACTTTCAAAGACTGAGTGAGCCATAATTAGGGCTAATACGTCTATATCACCTTCCCCGCACATTACGCCAACCAGGCTATTTTCAGCTATAGGAGCACTCCGTACGCTATCTCCCTGAAATACGCCGAATCCTGCTATATATACAAAGCATCAAGCTTCACACAGAACTTGGCTTCTACGCCAACATGACATCTGTCACGACCCGATTTCGTAGAATCGTTGGGGCGTCCCCCGAATCGTGATGACGTACGGGCCTGGGGTTGCGCCCGCACAAGGCTAAAGTATTTTGCATAACAAGCACTTATTCAGAGTACGCAGATAAATTGAACACAAGTTGAAACATAGAAAAGTTGTAGCGCCCCGTTCCCCCGGTGCGGGGAGCGCGGCTAAGAAATACAAGACGGTATCGTTCGATCGGGATAGATTTAAACAAGAACTCGTCCTCGTTATGGATTTGTTTCTTCGGAATTGATTCCCATATTCAGTGGACCGTGCCCCAGGAATGACTTAGCGGCAGAGTCAGGAGGGACCACTCCGCTGCTATCTTTTATTGCCTCGGTTTTCGATGTCGCTTGTTGCTTTTGTGCTTTGAGTTGGTTTTGGGATTTGCTTGTTTTCCTTGAACGGTTTCGATGGTTTTCATTATTTTCGTTCATTGAACTGCATTTCAATTCCGAGTATGGAAAGAGTGGAAGGAGTATTGATCAAGCTGTTCGTGATGCAGGTGAACGAGTAGTAGGCGGCTTACGAGCGGAGTCGTGAAGTGCCCCTTTCCTTTCCCTTCCAACCATCTAAGTGAGTGGCTACCATCCTGATTAGCTAGCCCTGCTTCCAAGTCTTCACACCAAAACTCTTGCATTCTTGTTGTCCCGATCAAACGATACCAAGTAATAATAAAAGATACTAAGGTAAAAGAGAATAGACTTGGAAATACTGCTTGTCAATCAAACTTGTGAACGATTACTTGTATGCATGCTTGTTCGTTTGGAATGTTTATTATATGTTTCAAGTTTAGTTACAATGCATATCTTCTATGAATATTGTTATGCATATGGAACACACTTTCCTTTGCCATAGATTGATCTAATAGACTATGCAAAAGACTGTTGTGTATGGAACTTGTATCGTGCTAGAAATTACCTTGAAACGTGCATGGATTGATAGAAAACTTAACGAACGCTTTGATCAAGGACAACTTGTGCACAAGGTTTTGGAGGTTTTGCGGACGGTCGCCGGGGCGCTGGGACCGATCTGATCCGGACGGAACATATAGATTAGTCAATTAGAATTGAGGAAGTAAACGGCATGTGGCGGGGCTCGCCACCTGCGTCGCATATCGTTTTCTATCCCGTAACTATAACTCGTCCCTTTGTGGCATCAAGCCAGTGATCTAAATTGTATATTTAAACCTGTTGCATACTAACTTATGTCTTCTTGGCAGGGAAGACATGGTAAGTATTGTGCAGGTGATTCAGACGGTCAGGTAAAATCCACCGAACGGTGGCAAGTTCATTTCAGTATCATATATATATACTGTTGCTTGTAAATAAACTAAGGCAAGATAGTAACCCACAAAAATATGCATGCTTCATATAAACAACGTATTGATTGGTATAGTTCGGTTAGCTCGCCTTCACCAGTATATTTCGACATGCTGACCCTCGTTGAAACAGGTTCTCCGCACTAAGGCGAACCGAGCGAGGAGCCGAAGTCGTCTTCCCAATCCAGTCCAGCTGTTAGGTGCATCCTGATCGCGCCGCATTTTGAAGTACTTAAAGGAAGGAGCTTGCAACTCTTCATACACAAATGCAGCTTCGTGGCAAAGCTGTCCTCCAGCCCGGAGGTTTATACATTTTGAAGTTTAGCAAAGGGATGTAATGTACAGGACTGCTATCTCATTTTGAGTCAAATCTTTAGTAAGCCCGTGCGGCATATTAGCTGACTCGTTCAAGAGTTTGTAACAGATGTTCATTATCAATAAAGAGAACTTTTCCATGTTCCAACTTGTGTTCATTTTATCTGTGTACTCTGAATATGTGCTCGTTATGCAAAATACTTTAGCCTTGTGCGGGCGCAACCCTAGGCCCGCACGGCATCACGATTCGGGGGATGCCCCAATGATTCTACGGAATCGGGTCGTGACATAATGGTATTAGAGCACAGATTCAAGTTCCTTAGACTCTCGCACTAGAAAAGTTCCTTTAACGATCAAATTCCTGTACGAACTCTTGAACTCGCTAGGCAAAAATGAGATACGTTCATGCAATAAGTCCATAATACATTATGATTCTAATATAATTTACCTTCTTTTGAAGGAATGGCTCCAGCGCAATCTGCAGCGCTAGCACCGAACGAAACGCAAGAAAGTAGTTCGGGCACTTCGGGAAGCTCTCGGAGCCAACGGGGCATATCTCAAGTCGATCCGCTTGAGCAGGTGCTACAAATGCTAGAAGCACAACGACAAAGAGACGATGCTCGCCAAGCCAAGTTCGAAAGCAATCTAGAGACCCGATTCTCAGTCCAACAGAAGCAGGTGGATGCCCTGCAACAGATCGTTCAGACTTTGGCTTCCAACCATTCCGCTGCAACAACAACGACTCCGGTGGAACAGCCCGTGCTTGAAGTAGAGACGCCACAAATCCCAAGGCCGAGGAAAGTGACTGCCTTCTACTTTGGCCACTTCAAGAAAGTCTGCAACACCCCATTCAACGGGACTGAGGACCCAGTCGTAGCTCTAGATTGGCTAGCCAAACTTGAAGATCACTTTGCTCTGCTAGAGGTCCCCGAAGAAAAGCGCGTCGCCTGTGACTAACTTCAGCTCTGCCTCAACGCGCACGATTGGTGGGAGGTGCATCGACGATCTCTCCAATTTGATCACGGAGATAAGGCGATCTCGTGGACGAATTTTCGTGCCGCGTTCGAAGAGGAGTTTGTACCCCCTCTAGTGCAACGTCAGATGGAGAACGAGTTCGTGCAGCTGCGGCAGGGCAGTATGACAGTTAAGCAATATTCTGCCGAATTCAACCGACTCTCCAAATTCGCTAGGGCCTATTTACCTGATGCAGCGAGTCGAGCTAAAAGGTTTGAAGGTGGTTTGCGCCCTGCCATCCATGCGCACGTGGTTAATAATCAGTATGGGACAATGTGTGAAGTCATGAATCATGCCCTATCGCTTGAACCACAGTATCCTCATGTTGCTGCCGGCGTTGTGCATACATCCAGTCACAAATGCCAAAGCAACGATGGAGGAAACAATGCTACAAAGCGTCGAAATGACGATGGTCAGCAGAAAGGGAACGAGGAAAAAGGATTATGCTTCTATTGTAAGAAGCCGGGGCACACAGCGAATAACTGCCACATTAGAAAGGGTCTGTGCTTCAACTGTGGCGGTCCAGGCCAAATATTTCGAGATTGTCCCCTCCCCTCTAAGATTCTGCCTCAACGTAATGTTCCTTAGAGGAAGGCTCTATTCTTAAGTTTTGGGACGAAACTTCCAATTGGTTGGGTAGGATGTAGCGCCCCGTTCCTCCGGTGCGGGGAGGGCGGCTAAAAAACACAAGACGGTATCGTTCGATCGGGATAGATTGAAACAAGAACTCGTCCTCGTTATGGATTTATTTCTTCGAAATCGATTCCCATATTCAGTGGACCGTGCCCCCGGGATTGACTTAGCGGCAAAGTCATGAGGGACCTTTTCGCTGCTATCTTTTATTGCCTCGGTTTTCGATGTCGCTTGTTGCTTTCGTACTTTGAGTTGGTTTTGGGATTTGCTTGTTTTCCCTAAACGATTTCGATGGTTTTCATTGTTTTCGTTCATTGAACTGTATTTCAATTTCGAGTATGGAAAGAGTGGAAGGAGTATTAATCAAGCTGTTCGTGATGCAGGTGAACGAGCAGTAGGCGGCTTACGAGCGGAGTCGTGAAGCGCCCCTTTCCTTTCCCTTCCAACCATCTAAGTGAGTGGCTATCATCCCGATTAGCTAGCCCTGCTTCCAAGTCTTCACACCAAAACTCTTGCATTCTTGTTGTCCCGATCAAACGATACCAATTAATAATAAAAGATACCAAGATAAAAGAGAATAGACTTGGAAATACTGCTTGTCAATCAAACTTGTGAAAGATTACTTGTATGCATGCTTGTTCATTTGGAATGTTCATTATATGTTTCAAGTTTAGTTACAATGCATATCTTCTATAAATATTGTTATGCATATGGAACACACTTTCCTTTGCCATAGATTGATCTAATAGACTATGCAAAAGACTGTTGTGTATGGAACTTGTATCGTGCTAGAAATTGTCTTGAAACGTGCATGGATTGATAGAAAACTTAACGAACTCTTTGATCACGGACAACTTGTGCACAAGGTTTTGGAGGTTTCGCGGATGGTCGCCGGGGCGCTGGGACCGATCCGGACAGAACATATGGATTAGTCAATTGGAATTGAGGAAGTAAACGGCATGTGGCGGGGCTCGCCACCTGGGTCGCATATCATTTTCTATCCCGTGACTATAACTCGTCACTTTGTGGCATCAAGCCCGTGATCTAAATTGTATATTTAAACCTGTTGAATACTAACTTGTGTCTTCTTGGCAGGGAAGGCATGGTAAGTATTGTGCAGGTGATTCAGATGGTTAGGTAAAATCCACCGAACGGTGGTAAGTTCATTTCAGTATCATATATATATACTGTTGCTTGTAAATGAACTAAGGCAAGATAGTAACCCAAAAAATATGCAAGCTTCATTTAAGCAATGTGTTGATTGGTATAGTTCGGTTAGCTCGCCTTCACCAGTATGTTTCGACATGCTGACCCTCGTTGAAATAGGTTCTTCGCACTAAGGCGAACCGAGCGAGGAGCCGAAGTCGTCTTCCCGATCCAGTCCAGCTGTTGGCGTATCCTGATCGCGCCGCATTTTGAAGTACTTAAAGGAAGGATCTTGCAACTCTTCATACACAAATGCAGCTCCGTGGCAAAGCTGTCCTTTAGCCCGGAGGTTTATACATTTTGAAGTTTAGCAAAGGGATGTAATGTACAGGAGTGCTATCTCATTTTGAGTCAAATCTTTCGTAAGCCCGTGCGACATATTAGCTGAAAATTTATTACAAACTCTTGAACGAGTCAGCTAATATGCCGCACGGGCTTACAAAAGTATTGACTCAAAATATGATAGCAGTCCTGTACATTACATCCCTTTACTAAACTTCAAAATATATAGACCTCCGGGCTAGAGGACAGCTTTGCCACGGAGCTGTATTTGTGTATGAAGAGTCGCAAGCTCCTTCCTTCAAGTACTTTAAAATACGACGCAATCAGGATGCACCAACAGTGGACTGGATCGGGAAGACGACTTCGGCTCCTCGCTCGGTTCGCCTTAGTGTGGAGAACCTGTTTCAACGAGGGTCAGTATGTTGAAACATACTGGTGAAGGTGAGCTAACCGAACTATACCAATCAACACGTTGTTTTAATAAAGCATGCATATTTTGTGGGTTTCTATCTTGCCTTAGTTCATTTATAAGTAAGCAGCATATAGAATTTACTCAAATGAACTAGCCACCGTTCGGTGGATTTTACCTGCCCGTCTGAACCGCCTGCATAATACTTACCATACCTTCCCTGCCACAAAGACATAAGTTAGTTTGCAACAGGTTTTAATATACACGATAAGCACATGATGCATTGCAAGCCATATTCACACGATAAACACACGAGACGTTGTAAACATATACACACGAGGATCACTGGCTTGATGCCATATTGGACTAGTCAAGGACAAGGATACCATGCAACGAGAATACGAGGAGCTCATAAAATACGATGCGTTGCAAGCCATCCTGTCCGCACACGATTGACTACACATGAAGTTCTGCCCGGATCGGATCGGTGCCAGTGCCCCAGCGATCGTCCGCAGAACTTATACTCTTGTGCACAAGTTGTCCATGATCGAACACACGATGTTTAGTTAAATTATCACTTCACGCAGTTGAGGAAACACGAGCAATGCATGATTCATTTTGCATAGCCTCCATGAACAATTATGCGCATACAAGATATGATTCATAATTTATATAATTTATAAAAGAATATAAATTCTAACTAAAATTGATCCATGTGATGAATATTCTGAACGAACAAGCATGCAAGTAAGTAACCATTCACAAGTTGATTGACAAGCAGTATTATCCAAGACTATTCTCTTTTTATCTTGGTATCTTTTATTATTACTTGGTATCGTCTGATCGGGACTACAAGAATGCAAGAGTTTTGGTGTGAAGACTTGGAAGCAGGGCTAGCTAATCGGGATGGTAGCCACTCACTTTGATAGTTGGAAGGGAGAAGGAAAGAGGCGTTTCACGACTCCGCTCGCAAGCCGCCTACTGCTCGTTCACCTGCATTACGAACAGCTCGATCAATACTCCTTTCACTCTTTCCAATCTCGCAATTGAAGTGCAATTCAATAAACGAAAACAATGAAATCCATCAAAACCGTTCAAGGAAAACAAGCAAATCCGAAGAACTAACTCAAGGCAACAAAGACAACAAGCGACATCGAAATCTGAGGCAACAAAGATAACAACAGAGAGGTCCCTCCTGACTCTGCCGCTAAGTCGATCCCGGGGGCATGGTCCACTGAATGTGGGAATCGATTCCGAACAAATAAATCCATAACGAGGACGAGTTCTTGTTTCAATCTATTCCGATCGAACGATACCATCTTGTGTTTCTTAGCCGCGCTCTCCGCACCGGAAGAACGGGGAGCTACATCCTACCCAACCAATTGGAAGTTTCGTCCCGAAACTTAGGAATAGAACCTACCGTTAGGGATTATTTCGTTGCGGGCGACGATCAGGAAGGTTCGGACAAGAACTAATGGCATGGCCTGGATCGCCACAAGCGAGACATAACCCAAGTCTCTTACGACATTGGTTGAGGGCGTGCCCACGTTTGTTGCAATACTGACATACTTGGTTGGAATTGGCCCTCTGCTGACCATCGTTGTTTCGGCGCTTTGTAGCGGTGTTTCCTCTCTCGTCGCTATGGCGTTTGTGATTGTAGGTATACACAGCGCCGGTAGAAACATGAGGATACTGCGGTTCAAGAGATAGAGCGTGATTCATCACTTCACGCATTGTCCCATACTGCTGAACGACCACGTGCACATTGATGGCAGGGCGCAAACCACCTTTAAACCTTCTAGCTCGACTCGCTACATCAGATAAATAGGCCCTAGCAAATTTGGAGAGTCGGTGAAATTCGGCGGCATACTCTTTAACTGTCATACTGCCCTGCCGCAGCTGCACGAACTCGTTCTCCATCTGACGTTGCACCGGAGGGGGTATAAACTCCTCTTCAAACGCGGCACGAAAAGTCGTCCACGAGATCGCCTCCTCTCTATGATAAAATTGGAGAGATCGTCGATGCACGTTCCACCAATCGTGCGCGTTGAGGCAGAGTTGTAGTTGCGCGCAGGCGACACGCTTCTCTTTGGGGACCACTAGTAGAGCGAAGTGGTCTTTAAGTTCAGCAACCAATCTAGGGCCACGATGGGTTCCTCAGTCCCGTTGAATGGAGTGTTGCAAACTTTCTTGAAGTGGCCAAAGTCGAAGGCAGTCACTTCCCTCGGCCTTGGGATTTGCGGCGTCTTTACTTCAAGCACGAGCTCTTCCACCGGAGTCGCTGCTGTTGCGGCGGAATGGTTGGAAGCCAAAGTCTGAACGATCTGTTGCAGGGCATCTACCTGCTTTTGTTGGACTGAGAATCGGACCTCTAGATTGCTTTCGAACTTGGCTTGGCGAGCATCGTCTCTTTGTCGTTGTGATTCTAACATTTGCATTACCCGCTCAAGCGGATCGACTCGAGACATGCCTCACTGGATCCGAGAGCTTCCCGAAGTGCTCGAACTACTTTCTTGGCCTTGCGTTTCGTTCGGTGCTAGCGCTGCAGATTGTGCTGGTGTCATTCCTTCAAAAGAAGGTAAATTACATTAGAATCATAATGTATTATGGACTTATTGCATGAATGTATCTCATTTTTGGCCTAGCGAGTTCAAGAGTTCACACAGGAATTTGATCATTAAAGGAACTTTTCCAGTTCGAGAGTTTAAGGAACTTGAATCTATGCTCTGATACCATTATGTCACGACCCGATTCCGTAGAATCATTGGGGCGTCCCCTGAATCGTGATGCCGTGCGGGCCTGGGGTTACGCTCGCACAAGGCTAAAGTATTTTGTATAACGAGCACATATTCAGAGTATGCAGATAAATTGAACACAAGTTGAAACATGGAAAAGTTCTCTTTATTGATAATGAACATCTATTACAAACTCTTGAACGAGTCAGCTAATATGCCGCACGGGCTTACAAAAGTGTTGACTAAAAATGAGATAGCAGTCATGTACATTACATCCCTTTGCTAAACTTCAAAATGTATAGACCTCTGGGCTGGGGGACAGCTTTGCCACGGAGCTGCATTTGTGTATAAAGAGTTGCAAGCTCCTTCCTTCAAGTACTTCAAAATGCGGCGCGATCAGGATGCGCCAACAGCTGGACTGGATCGGGAAGACGACTTCGGCTCCTCGCTCGGTTCGCCTTAGTGCGGAGAACCTGTTTCAACGAGGGTCAGTATGTCGAAACATACTGGTGAAGGCGAGCTAACCAAACTATACCAATCAACACGTTGTTTTAATGAAGCATGCATATTTTGTGGGTTTCTATCTTGCCTTAGTTCATTTATAAGTAAGCAGCATATAGAATTTACTGAAATGAACTAGCCACCGTTCGATGGATTTTACCTGCCCGTCTGAACCACCTGCACAATACTTACCATGCCTTCCCTGGCACAAAGACACAAGTTAGTTTGCAACAGGTTTAAATATACACGATAAGCACACGATGCATTGCAAGCCATTTCATACGATAAACACACGAGGCATTGCAAGCATATACACACGAGGATCACTGGCTTGATGCCATATTGGACTAGTCAAGGACAAGGATACCATGCAACGAGAACACGAGGAGCTCATAAAACATGATACGTGTAAGCCATCCCGTTCGTACACGATTGACTACACACGAAGTTTCGCCCAGATCGGATCGGTGCCAGTGCCCCAGCGACCGTCCGCAGAACTTATACCCTTGTGCACAAGTTGTCCATGATCAAACACACGATGTTTAGTTAAATTATCACTTCATGCAGTTGAGGCAACACGAGTAATGCATGATTCATTTTGTATAGCCTCCATGAACAATTATGCGTATACAAGATATGATTCATAATTTGCACAATTTATAGAAGAATATGAATTCTAACTAAAATTGATGCATGTCATTGCGAGCGGAGTCGTTAAATTATCACTTCCGAACGACCACGCATGCAAGTAAGTAACCGTTCACAAGTTGATTGACAAGCAGTATAATCCAAGACTATTCTCTTTTTATCTTGGTATCTTTTATTATTACTTGGTATTGTCTAATCGGGACTACAAGAATGCAAGAGTTTTGGTGTGAAGACTTGGAAGCAGGGCTAGCTAATCGGGATGGTAGCCACTCACTTTGAAAATTGGAAGGGAGAAGGAAAGAGGCATTTCACGACTCCGCTCGCAAGCCGCCTACTGCTCGTTCACCTGCATTACGAACAGCTCAATCAATACTCCTTCCACTCTTTCCAATCTCGGAATTGAAGTGCAATTCAATGAACGAAAATAATGAAATCCATCGAAACCGTTCGAGGAAAATAAGCAAATCCGAAAAACCAACTCAAGACAACAAAGGCAACAAGCGACATCGAAATCCAAGGCAACAAAGATAACAGCGGAGAGGTCCCTCCTGACTCTGCCGCTAAGTCGATCCCGGGGGCACAGTCCACTGAATGTGGGAATCGATTCTGAAGAAACAAATCCATAACGAGGACGAGTTCTTGTTTCAATCTATCCCGATCGAACAATACCATCTTGTGTTTCTTAGCCGCGCTCTCCTCACCGGGAGAACGGGGCGCTAAAACATCTATCTCAGCTTCTACTCCTTCCTGGCTTCTATGCCAATTTGACAACTACTTGGCTTCTATGCTGACCTGACAGCTATTGGGCTTCTATGCCTATTGGGCTTCTACGCCTACTTGTCTTCTATGCCAACAAGATAACTAATTGGCTTCTACGCCATGGTGACGGTTATTTGGCTTCTACACCAACCTTTTCTACGCGAGGGGCAGTTACCTACGTATCCTAGATGCCGTGATCTTCGCAGCAGTTATACGCGTTACCTCATAATGGGACATGCGTCACACGCGGATTTAGAAGATCATTTGTACGTGGGTGGCAGTTATTATAACCGCCGCGTAAAAAGTGCCACACTCTCCATTGTTCGACTTTTACACTGACTGGACGGTTACTGTCACTGAACTCTATAAATAGAGACCTCTGTACACGGAGGTCCAGGTCGGAGAAAAAAGGGAAAAAGGCAGAAAGACAGAGGTCAGGGGTCGGAGAATCGGAAAATCGAGAGAAAAGAAACTAGAGCATAAACATAGAGTAGTGATTGACGATCTTGGTATTGAGCATCCAATCCCTCTTGCGATCTTTGAAGCTTCTTCCTCTTCTACAGCACTTCTTCGTCATCGTGTGGTCCAAGGGATAAAGTGATCGACTGCAGATCAGACTCCTATAGCAATATTTACCCAGATTTAAATTTTGTACTTAACATCCTCGTATAGGATTAATAGTACTTATTGTTTGTAAACTTAAGAAAGGGTTTCGTATAAACCTATTTTTATTTCTTTCGTTTATTATTAAACACAAGATGGCGACTCTGCTGGGGACTACTTTCTCTTCTAACGAGAAGGCTATTGCTCAACACGATGTTGTATTCGTTGGATCATCGAAGAAGACTCTGGTCGTCTAGTTCGACCAATCTGCTTACGAAGACATGCTCCACGCAGGGGGTAGCTCTCGTTCTCTCTCTGTCCAAGACAATAGAAAGTTGCATAAAGTATGGATGCCCCAGACATTCTCAACTCTTCCTACAGGCTCTCTGTCTCCGATCGACAAGGTTGTGGCATCCCAACCTATACGCTCTAGGCGTAAAAACCCGTCTCCCGTCACTGACGTGGCAGAAATAATTTCTGGCAATGCCTCAGTGCCAATCTAGAAGTCGACCCCGCGCCTTGCACGTAAAACTCAGTCTCCCGTCACTGGCGGAATAGACAAAACTTCTGGCAATGCCTCAGTGCCAACCCAGAAGTATACAACGCGCTCTGCGCATAAAAACTCGTCTCCCGTCGCTGGCGGGGCAGACATAATTTCTGGCAATGCCTCAGCGCCAAATCAGAAATTTCAAACACGCTATGTGCGTAAAAATACCTCTCCAGCCTATAAGGGGGTAGATGGTCCCTGCAAACTCCGCAAGGGAAAGCAAGCGACGAATTTCTCGACCTCTCGGTTTTTATGCCATCAAGAGGAGAAGTCGCTCGCTCTTCAAATTACGCGGAAGACTGATGGCCGATTGAGAACTTCCTCAGTTTTACGCCAACTTGAGCAAAATTCGAAATTACGCCGGAGAAGCCCCTCGGCGTAAAGAAGGCCCAGTCTGTTGATAGATTCGCTCCGTATGGATCAGCTGCTGCTCATGTGGCTAGACTGCTGTATAAATACGGCAAAGAAAGGGTTGGAGTTCCCAATATCTGCGTTCCGACTAATGTAAAAAGGCAGAATAAGCCTTCTGCTTCTTCTTCTGTTAATCTCCCTGATTTGTGCGATTTCTTGATCCAAAAATGAGAAGACAAGGGTCAAAATCAAGATGCAGTACCCCTAAACACCAAGTGTGGGGAGATTATGTGGGAAGATTCGCCAACATCTAATGTCGTCACGATATATGGGCCACATGAGGATTCTATCTTTATTATCCTGCCCACTTGCAATAATCAGCATCCAATAGTCTTCGGTTTCATGCGGAACAGACCGATTGTACAAGAAGATTCTCACGAGTCTGACACTGGGAGAATACAAATCCACAGGTATAGCCCACAGGCTTTAAAGACTATATAAAGTATGGGTTATGATTTGAAGTTGAGACAAGGCCTCAACTATGGAAAAGGCAGACGAACACCGTTGCATGGTAATTCTCACTGTCAACGAACTCATTTTGGGTTGGGATTTACCACATCTCTAGAAAACCCCAAACCTCCATAGCCTGATCCTGTAATGGCAGAGCCAGGTCCTTCTAGATCAACTTCTATGGACGAATGCAACGATAAGTTTGGGGGTAGTCTCCCTCGACAAAATAAGGCAGCATCCAAAGCTGGGGGTAGAATTGCCTCTAAGTTTGAAGATGATGCAGCGATAACCGTCTTCCCAAAAGATTGTAAAACTCAGGCATCGGGAGCCCGAAGGCCGAAGGACACTTTCTCCTTCAATGAAGATGACATCATTGAAATCTTCAATATATTGATGAAAGAAAACAAGCTCCAACTACCCAACATTAAACACCCTGAAAAAGCTGGCAAAGTCGATAACCCAGAATATTGTCTCTTTCATCGGTATATTCATCATCCCACAAAAGCGTGCTACATACTGAAAAGGAGAATCCAGGAGTTGATCGATGCCAAAGTCATCACTTTGCATCTATAAACAAGATAATGGTCATGGCAAATTGATATCACTCCAACGTAGCAATTTGCCCCTCGGGAAATATGGATGATGAGTCCCTAAAATCTCTTCAGAGGAATAATCTTCAGCTGAGTTTTCCATGTCCAAGTGACCTCTGAGAAAACCTCCTAGGTTGTTGCTATCGATCAGTTTACGTCCATACTGCCTCTGAACTATATTTCTCCACTTTCTCCGGCAGGGTAAGTCTATCACCATAAAAATGGTTGTATTACCTCTGTCATGTTTTTCTTTATCACCACAAAGAACTATCTTACCATGTCCACATTACCTCTGAATAAGATATTTTCAGAACTTACCACGTCCATATTACCTCTGAGTAAAGTTCTTCTCTTCGATTTTCTACTATCACGTTTGCATAACCCCTGATAGTGCTAGTCATTTCAGATTATTACCTGTACTTAAAGTACGTCATAGGTAATAAGCCCATAACCGAGATGAATTAATCAACTCTTGGTTTTTCATCCCCAGCGAGTGTCTATTTACGACATTTTCTCCTTCGCTACAAATTCTTATAAAAAAAAAAAGCCATCATCCGTGTCCAAGAATCTCGGATACACAATGGATGATGGATCCTCAAAATTTCCCCAGCGAAGCAATCCTTAGGTTTACTCGCACACTCCCGCAGTAATCATTCACAACCAATCTCGCTAAAAGAGAGCCATGTTCATATTACCTCTGAGCTATCATTCCATCAATCTTTCAGCGAAATAATCCCTCGATCTGTCTTCATGATCGGATAGACCATATTCTCAAGAAATTTTCCTGACAATTGTTCATGTCCATATTACCTCTGAATTACTGTCATAATTTTCTACAGCTGAGTTTGTCATGTTCATATTACCTCTGAGCAAACTTTTCGAGTTTTTGGCTATCAATTATCATGTCCATATTACCTCTGATATCGGTTATCATCTCAACTTAGCACCCGTACTTAGACCCTAAGTACGCCAGTGGTGTTGAGTCCACTAAAACTGCTATGTCCATATTACCTCTGAGCAGATATATACCTCCATCCCCAGTGGAGTCACAACTCAAAAGTTTGTCATGTTCATATTATCTCTGAGCAAACTTTTCGAGTTTTTGGCTATCGATTATCATGTTCATATTACCTCTGATATCGGTTGTCATCTCAACTTAGCACCCGTACTTAACTCTAAGTACGCCAGTGGTGTTGAGTCCACAAAAATTGCCATGTCCATATTACCTCTGAGCAGATATATACCTCCATCCCCAGTGGAGTCACAACTCAAAAGTTTGTCATGTTCATATTACCTCTGAGCAAACTTTCCGAGTTTTTGGCAATCGATTACCATGTCCATATTACCTCTGATATCGATTAAGTCCACAAAAAATGGTTTATGTCCATATTACCTCTGAACTGTCCTCATTTTCCTCAGTGAAGAAAGAGTCAATCTCTGCTCATCCCCACAGAGTCATATTTTACAAACATCTTGTCACAAACCTATTACTTGCACAAACATGCGCAAAAAGTAGTAGGTCCACAAAAATTCCTCAGCAGGATGTCTTTACTAACCAGGGGCGTGTTTCTAACATATTATTTGCACTCAAAGTGCGCAACAAATAATAGGTCCACCAAAGATTACCTAGTGGGATATCCTCGACAAACACGGTATTGTATTGCGTCCATACTACCTCTAGTACAACATCCGAAGTTCATACAAACAATCGCAAAGAAATGGATGGTTCTTATGCTATTGAAATAATACCCCCAAATGGAGTTTACAGATTAGCCAAACCTATTAAAAATCTGATAAATGGCTTCTTAATAGAGATTTATTTTGTGTGAAGAACAACTTCCACATCGAACGCAGCCACGCTGTGAACATCGATCCTCCTACGAGAGATTGGAGAAGTCCCTTTATAGATTTCGTGGCATACGGAATCTTGCCGGAGGACCCTAAAGAAGCAATATCTGTCAAAAGACGATCATTGTGCTTCTACTTCGACGCATCGTCACAATGCCTATATCGTCGGTCTTATGACGGACTATTATTACGATGTCTCTCTGGTAATGAAGCAGAGCGGATTATCCGTGAAGATCACGACAGCGTATGCGGAGCGCATCAACCCGGTCCTAAGCTCCAGGATCGCATCAGGAGAATGGGCTATTACTGGCCCACTATGATCGCGGACGCAATCAAGTATGCCAGACAGTGCAGAGCCTGTCAGGTTCATGCGGACTTCATACATCAACCGTCCGAACATCTTCATCCTACGGTTGCATCCTGGCCTTTCGAAGCATGGGGTATGGATATCATTGGTCCTATTCACCCGTCTTCTTCCAGAGGTCACCAGTTCATACTGGCCATCACGGATTACTTCTCCAAATGGGCAGAGGCGATCCCTCTAGCTGAGGTAAAGACATCTAATATGATCAGCTTCATCAAGCATCAGGTTATTTATCGCTTTGGGGTTCCCCGAAGGATAATCCATGACAATGGACCTCAGTTCATCAGCCAAGCGTTTCACCGATTTTGCGATAAAAATTGGATACAAAATGTGGCCTCTACGGCATATTATCCAGCTGCTAATGGCTTGGCGGAAGCCTTCAACAAAACCATTATCAAACTTCTGAAGAAGTTTATCTCTTCGAACAAGAGATATTGGAACGAGAAACTGGAAGAATGTCTATGGGCATACCGCACAACGGTACGAGCACCGACATATTGCACACCATTCTCATTGGTCTACGGGAGTGAAGCAGTTCTCCCCATCGAAATTCAAATTCTGTCACTCAGGATAGCCGTGACTAATGAGTTGACTCAAGAAAAGAATGACCTGTTAAGGCTTCAAGAGCTAGAAGGATTAGACGAGAAACGCCTTCAAGCTCAACAGCGCATAGCTCTCTACCAAGCACGCATTTCCAGAACTTTTAATCAAAAAGTAAAGGAAAGAGTGTTCAAAGCCGGCGAGCTAGTTTTAGCTGTAAGAAGGTCGATGATTCTTACTCACAGGAGTAAAGGCAAATTCCATCCCAAATGGAAAGGCCCTTACGTGATCGAGACAACGTTCTCAAACGGCGCTTACAGGTTAGCCCAACCTAATGGAGACCTCATAATGGCTCCTATCAATGGCAAATTCCTGAAAAGGTACTATGCTTAAACTCCTCTGCTCAAGTGGAATAAGGCAAAAATCTCATTCTGACAAAATACTTCCAAAGCAAACTTTAGTCCAAGCATATCCTATCATGTCCATATAACCTCTGAATAGATATGCCCTGCTAAAGCTTACCGAGAGTACATCACGTCCATATTACCTCTGATATCACTTTCACCCAAACCTGTCATTTACATTCCGAAATGATGGGTCCACAAAGTCAGATGAAAAGCTGCTTTATTATTCCCAAAGAAGAGCGAAAGTACATTTGAAAAGAAAAAGCAAAAGTACATCACTTAGGGGGAGCGGTCAGGTCGCGAAGCTGCTGCACCAGTACGGCCATCCTCTCATCCCGAGAGTTTAAAACGTCGGCACGAGCCCGCGCCAACCTTGCTGCATCATTGTTCAGAGCAACTAACTCAGACCGAGCCTGCACAAAATCAGCATGAATAATACCCACACGCATCAGATTCTGCTGAACAGTCGCCCGTCGTTCCTTCATAATATCTCGGGCCGCCGACAAAGAGAGAGCCTTCGCCTCTGCTCGAGTAAGCTCATCCTTCAAAATGCAGACCCTCGCTGCCTCTTCCTCATACTCGGCTTCACACTGGGTCAACTCGGGGACGATATACCCCAACTGGACGCGCTCATGATCCATCTCCTGCAGCTGAGCCGCGATGGACTTATTCAGAGGCTCGATCTGTTCAGCAAGCTGCGCAGTCAGGGAGTCGTACCTAACTTGGATGAGACAGTCAATATTGCCTCGAGCCAGCTGCAAGTATTCATTAATAGGTTGCTCCAAACCATTAACCATCGCCTCCAGCGCGTCAGCTACCCCTGCGTCGCCGAATTCCCGGATCGCCTCTATCGAGAACCGAGAGAACCTCTTCAGCGACGCAAAGTCCAGCTTCTTCGCCAACACCATTGACATTAGCGTTCTCAAAGTGGTGTAGAAGATGCCGGTGTACTGCTCGGTTAGCGCAACTAGGTCCGAATGAACGCGGGGAGTGTCCGCGATGGTGGCAAGTTCCCCTCCAGGAACAACCACAGACGATGTTGCCACGGCCGTCACCTCAACAAGAGGTGCGACGAAAGAAGAATCGCCAACACCGGACGAAGTGACCGACGTGCTCAAAAGAGGCACTGTCGTAATGACAGGCTCTTCCTCCTCTTGAGATATCGGAGTCTCCTCGACAGGCGAGCCAGCACCCGAAGATGTTCCCTCTTCAAAATCAGGTATCTCCGTGTCGCCGCCAGGACCTAACACAGAGCCGAAGGGCGCGTCTACATCGCCCTCTCTGAAGAGGTCTTCCCCTGAAAAGAAGACAAAAGGAAGTTAATATCAACATAATATTAATTTTCCTAAAGAAGAGGCATAAAAGACGATATTTACCCATGACCGACGGCATATATGTTGCATCTGCAGCCTGTACAGCTAAATCATTTCTTAATGATGCTAGACGAGCTGTCATACCTGGAGAAGGGGGTCTACTAACGGAAGCTGAAAAATAGTCTTCCAAGTCCTCCTCAAAATCCAACCGAGGCTCATCGGCTAGAATCTCGCTAGGTGCGCTCACAGGCGCGGCAGGAGTCCCTCCCGATGTCGACCCAGCTAGATTTATACGGAACTTTATTATACTCAGCCCCGAAGATGACCTCGTTCCACTACCTGAAGCAGTAGCAGTGACAGCAGCCTCCAACGAAGATCCTCCGGCACCGCCAGCCAGAACTGTAGAAGGTCCCTCTCTAAAAGGTGAGGAACCTCCAATCAAAGGATCATCCCCAATACGGGGAGATGCAAGCTCACCTCCAGGAGCCTCAATACCAGGAATCCGGAGAGGACGATTAATCGTCTTCTTCTTCCTCTTGCGAGGGGAAGCCTCCTTGGGAGCAGGAGCCCTTCGCTTCCCAGAAACTACCAAAGCCCCTGCAGGCGGAGGTACTTCGCCCCTAGGTACCGATACCAGAGGCTCATCCGGGGTAACGGACTCCTCACCCTCGTCAGAAGAGACCGAGGGGACTTCGACTCTTCCTCCAGGCTTGGAAGAGGGCACCCTAAAACTTCCATGCATATCAAAATTGTGATGGAAGGTGTTGGTTGCCACATAGAACTAGGCATACGAGTGGAGGATGCGCAGCTCCGTGGAGAGTGTAATGACGGGCACAGTAAAAATTGCCCCAGTACAGCCCATGATAAAATATCGCCATCCCCTCGCTCCATCAATGAGTCCACCTCTGGACCTGAAGCTGGTGACGGCGTTGCCCACGTGCAACTGATCATACCCAAACTGTCTGGCAAACCGACTACGCAAGTAGGGCTCCAAGAAGCAATGGTCTTTACTTCGGTACAGTAAATAGGAAGGTCTAATGCAGACCAACCAATTAAAAGCTTCAGGGAAGAGATTGGTCTTCTCTCTACCTGAATCCTCAAGCCTGTCACGACCCGCACCCAGAATTGGGGCACGAGTACGTGGGTACGTCCAGCCTACGCCGCAGCATCGGCGGTAGAACGCTGTCTAGGTCAATAATCTATCTAATCAACCTCACGCAAACATCCGATCTCCATAAGGAGGCACGGATGACACAATAAAATAAACACATACTCAATCACAGGACGACAGCACGATAAGATATCCACAAAATTAAATACAACACAAGTCAACAATTAAATAATCTAACTCTACAATCCAAGTCTCAACAAAAATGCCGGAGACAAATCCGGTACAAATAAACTACTGAAAGAAACTAACTAGAAGATTAGTAATTCCGACTAGATCTCCCGGAATCACAACTAAACTACCAAGTCTGCAGCTACTCACCATGTGGTCCACAAAGTGTCGGACAGCGGTCCTCTAAGGCATAGTCTGGAAAAATGTTTCCAGTCAGGAAGGAGCAAAGTACAAATCTCAAATAACAGTTCCATTAATTGATAATGTCTATAATACAATAAAACATGTCATGCTAGCTACTGAGAAGATGGTAAAATAAATGCAATGGCAATTTAAAAGAGACAGGCAATAGGCAATATGATACAGTCAGTGCATGTATGGAAATAAAAAGAACAAGGAACAGTATCATATACGGGTGATGTAGTATATGATTTAAATAGGGAACTGTAATCTATTCTAAGTGTTTGAAATAGTAGTTTCAAAATGTGATCGGCTTGGGAACATGTACGATTTCTACATAGTCTGGCTAATCATACGTGGGAGTATGATTAGCACTAATAATATTTAATTATACAATGGGTATTTGATCACATCTCTCACTAGCAATTTCCCCGCCCCCAACTAGTACTGTGGATCCAATCATGACACGTCACGAATACACGAACATTGTCTAATATATTATGTACAATGTCTAATATCAATGTCTAATGTCAATGTCAATGTCAATGTCTATGTCAATGTCAATGTCGTGTATAATGTCGATACGATAATCAATGTAGCATCTCATGACTGTAGATCCAAGCTATACTAGTCCGTGTAGCACAGTGTCAAGGATTCAGATGTAACATTTCATGATTGTTGAATTTATAGAAATTATCAAAGAACTGGAAATTATCAGAGAATGTACTTGCCTTGGGTCCTTAGCTGGTAATTATTGATGTCCTGTTCCAGAGTATCCCCTGGGTGAAACAACAGTCCTATAAACATGTCACAATATCACTTGTATCAGGTGCTACCCTAACACATAGTCTAAAAATACAGAATTCAGGCCTTCTCTAGGTATGATACTGGTCACCTAGGATCACCTAGTAGATAGATACATAATTATACACATCTTAATTAACATATGTACTTACAATATATATATCAAATTAAACAGATATACAATGTATATACATTAAAAATATGCCAAGGGTTTATACAAAAATATATATACACATATATATATTTGCCAATACATTATATATAATATTAAATACTAAAACACATATATAATACATGTTTATACCTAAACCAAAAATAAGTTTATATATATGTATATATACTTACATATACTAAAATGAAAATATAAATCTACATATATATATTGATACCAAAATACGGTTATTTTGAATATATACCAAAATACTGATATTCATATATATGTTTATACATATTCCAAAAATACATTTAATACGTATATACTATATGAAAAATACAATACACTATTCAACATATATCATTTATATATATATATACACATTAGTTAAATATATACATTAACATACTACTAGATTTTCAGAATATACTAAACATATACGAAGTATAGTTATATATACATATACTAATTATATTAAAATATACTAAGTATATATATAAAATGCATAAATATACATATACAAATTAAATATATACTTATACATATATATACACTAATTATATACATTCATACATAATATACTATACATTAAGTAATTATATACATTATATATCAACATACTATACATATATTAACAAGTGAAAGAGGGAAGGAGGAGAGGGAGAGGCTTACTGGGGTTGCTGCCGGCTTGGCCGGAGGGAGAGCTGGCCGCCGGGGAGCTGTGGGTCGAGTCGGGGAGGAGCCCGACTGGAGTTGCTGGCACAGCAGGGAGAACTGCAGCGGGGATGTGCAGCGCCGTCGTGGGCTGACCGGGCTGAACAGGGAGGAAGGGAAGCCGGACGGGAACAGTGGGGATGGTCGTGGTGGTTGGGAGCAACGGCCCGGTACGTCGGAGTGCAGCCGGGGAGGTGGATGGATGGATGGATGGATGAATGGATGGAGAAGCAGCGGGGAGGTGGATGTACAGCAGCGGCGAGGGGGTTGGCCGCCGGGCCGGGCTGAGCAGCAGGGAGGCAGTAGGGAGTCGGGGCCGGAGTACATCGTCGCCGGGCCGGAGGCTCGGGATGGCCGCCGGAGCACAGGGGGCCGGACCGGATGAACAGGAAGTCGGGTTTGCTGTACGGGGGGGGGGAGAGTGAACAGTGTTCCCCCCTTCTTCCTCTTTTAAATTCAAAAATCAATGAAGAGAGGAAGAAGAAAAAGAAAAAGAAGGAGAAGAAAAAGAAGAAAAGAGAAGGAGAAGGGAAGAAAATTTTACATACGTTGGAGAGGAATTGTGGGGGCTTGTGAGGTGGGGAAACCTAGGTTTCTTGGGATTAGGGTTTGAGGGTACAAGACATTAAATAGGATGAGGGTGTGGGTAAATCAAAGGTGAGGATGCACCCAATTAAATGGGTGGTCCAGATTAAATATGAAGGAAATTGTTTTCATGTAAAGTAGAGTGGGGGAAAATGCAATTTGGTCCACAAATAAATAATCTTTCCATTTGGTCTTGGACAATGGGGTGATGACACCTACAATTGAATAATTGCAACTTAGCCCCTTAAATTCGGGAAATTGCACAACACATAAAATGATGAAAATTTGGCGGGCGATTCGGTGTCCGGTGTTTTGTAGGGTCAGGGGGCGCTGTAAGTTTGGCATGGGCTCAAATGGCAGGGCACTGGAATTAAATTGGGATTTTTAGAATCGGTTAAAATAGTATCCTCAATTTAATTAAAAATAAATGCAAGCTGTGTTCAAAAATTAATTAGGAGTACATGGGGCCAAAATCAGGTCAGGTCATCAATACCAATAATAAAGAAGACTCAGAACAGAATATTATCCTAATTTGAGCCGCACGAAAAATAGGTCAAGATTGCATCCAATTTTCGATTGGAACGCACAACGATACAAAATAGGAATTTATTAAATAACGTCCACGACGATTTTTTGTGCGGCCAGAAATAATGTACAGAGAGCATAATTATGAGTTGCAAAAATAGCAGAATGGACGGCGAGCATGTCTAGGGCAAGATTATGAAATTTGTTGGAAGACAAAAGTCAGGATAACGCTCCAAATATCGAAGCAAAGGCAATGCGCAATAATTAAATAAATTACCGTAATTAATTACAATCTCCAAGAAATAATTTAAAATAAAACAACTAATCCTCAAAATTCCATAATTCCGACAGGTGTTCGTCTACTGGCTTCTAGGTCAAGTCTACCATCACAAACACAAATGAACACTGTACATAATACTATATTTAATTACACATAATTATCTAATTCAAATATACCATCAGGAAATAAATAAACTGTAACTACCATAATATTAAATATTGTAAAAAGTCGAAAATACTCCTGTTTTCGGAATGTGGTAGTGACAAGTCTACCCACCTTAAAAGAATTTCGTCCTCGAAATTTAGAATCCTCAAAGTAGCATTTATTCATACACATTATTATTTCCCTCAAATTTTAAATTTATCATCCATGAAATCAGGTAATATTCCACAATGTCTTCTCACAATTTTTCAAAAATTCTGAATTATTGCATTCCTGAAAAATCCTCAAAATAAAATCAAAGTCCATTTTTATCAAAAATTTCCCCAAAATTGTTAGTTAATAATTTAATACTCAGAATTTAATATCCACTCCTCTAATTTGCTTTTTAATCAATGCTCATATAAAAATGTAATCTCGTCCCACAAGTTTGAATTTAAGCATTTATCCATCAAAACTCTTATTCCTCGATTTCCTCTTTCCTCAACATACTCAACAATACGATACTTAAGGATTCTCCGAATGCGACATCCAAATATAAAATTCTAAAATTCATAACTTGTAATTAAATAAAAAATATTGATCAATCTCCCAAAATTTCCAAATTTAATAACCAATTTAAGCATGTCATAATCTTCCTGGAATTTATACATCATAAATCCTGCCATGTTAAATTCTTAACCCTCTATTTAAATCAATGTTTATCCTCGAATTTTTTTAAATCCTCAATTGTTTTATTTATTTATTTACTACCGTCAAAATTAAATTCATCAAATCATACAATCATGAACTACTCCATATTGTTATTTCACAATATTTTTTTCAAAATTCTATAAATATCATATCCCTAAAAATCTTCAAATATAAAATCAAATCCCATTCTTATCACAATATCCTCCAAAATTTTAAGTTAATAATGAAATACAAGAATTTAATATTCAATCCTCTAATTGAAATCCAATCAATGCATATTTCTAAAATTGAATCTCATCCCAAAATTTGAATCCAACACTAATCCATTTGTGTTCTTATTCCTCGATTTTTTTCTCTCCACATAATATGCAACGATGTAATACTTATGAAACCTTTAATACAATATTCAAAATATAAGTTCACAACTTGCAGTTCAATAAATATATCGATGGCCTTCTTAAATTCCTCAAATTCAATGAAAAATTCAATCATTTCATAATCTTCTTAAAATCAATGATTTAACAACACTTCAATTACGCCATATTAAATTCCCAACTCTCTATTTAATTTAATATTTTTCCTCAAAATTTAAGGCACCTTGTCTCTCTTGTCAAGTCATAACCTCTTCGTTAATCTTCGTCATGGTTAAACCCCAATAATCATGGTCAAAAATCTTTCTACAATCATACAACATGCAATCTAAGGGGAAATACGTACGGTCATAGTATCCTTTGTCATGGTATTGCAGTCTCTATATCAGGGGTGCTACTAACTACATTCTAACAAGAAATCATACATACAACTATTATACTAAGGAATCAATCAATCAATCAAATAGATAGGAACAGAATAAAGGAAAGAACAGAACCTGCTAACACATTACCTGCAGTATCTCATATCTCTAACATACACTTAACTCTAGCATATACCTCCTCAAAATCAGATACTCAAATATCGAAAAAATTTAATCACTTTTAAAATCTTTATAGCTTTGACTATGTTTATTTAATTGAATTTGAATCCTCAAAATTTAATAACATAAAATCTCATCTCCTCAAAAATTCTTTAAAAATTAAAATTCATTTCCACTCTACAAATTATAAATTTAATCCACAAGCATCTAAGTACACATATATACTCAAAGTCTCTAATACTCAAGGTGCACACAAATACATCAATTTACGTCAACTGTGTACTGAATATTGCACTACCTGGATTACTTGCAATATTACTTCCAATAATCAAAGTTATCATCACACATATTTTCTCCAATGATTTTCTATCTATTTTAATTAATACACCAATCTAATTATCATCACACGTAGTACTTACTGTTATTAGCACTTTGCTCAACTAATCCTCGATATAGAATCACTATCACTATCGGTATGGTAATACTAGCTTCATTATTAGATTATCTCATCAAACTTAGAACTCACTATCACTTGCACTTTCTATAATACAAATACTAATTATAATAACACCTATCATAGAACTATTGCTACAAGGCACTACGCTATGGGTTAACTCTAGATTAGTGCCTACTGCTCACATGTCCAACTAGGAAACACTTACAACTCACAAGCAACACTCAGTCAAAACTAATACTCAAGACACAAACATAATTACAAGTCACTAATCATCATACTTAACGAGGGATCCTCAGAGAAAATAAGCTCAAAAAGGAACTGGATCAAGGACGGAAGGTATCTTTACTGCTAG
Source organism: Iris macrosiphon (assembly GCA_036927795.1). Lineage (NCBI taxonomy): Eukaryota > Viridiplantae > Streptophyta > Magnoliopsida > Asparagales > Iridaceae > Iris > Iris macrosiphon. The sequence continues at coordinate 80,650,148 of JAYESA010000015.1, read as the reverse complement.
TAAAGAAAAGAAGTGATGGAACAAAGTCCTGGAATAACGAAAATAGATAAGTCTTGAGATGATACTTTAAGAACCAATTTAATATACAACCTGATAATCATACACGTCTGTCAGAAATCATGACACACAGAATCCTCGCCACGCCAGTAAGCATAGATGCGATAAACGACAGGTTCCGTAACTAAGGTATGCAACCCTATAATCATGTCATCTAGAATCCTCGCCACGCCAACCGGTATGGCTGCGAGAAACTCTAAATCTCATAACTAAAGTATGTACATCCAAGTTAGGTTCCTACGTTCTCGTCACGACAGCTAATATGGCTGCGATAAACTCTAGGTTCCATAACCAAAGTAGACGTTTTACCTTTCTCACTGTCCTCATCAATATATGTCATCAGATGATACCATAAATTCTAGTCCGTAAAATTCATCTCAATATGAAATCAACTCAACAACGATACTAGGAATTAAAGTTAACAACTGGTCAACAAGAATCAAACTCAATATCAACGAGTGAGGACGGACGAAAACAAGGAAAGGGAATTAAAATTAGAAATTGTAATAAGATTCTCAAGGGGTCGTCCCAGGAATCTCTCAATAAATTGTGATTGAGTATCCTCTCTCATCCTAGTATCCTATGTCCTATATTCTATAGCAGGCACGCGGTGGTACAACTAATACGTTGCACTACCACGACATCGCACAACTTGCGAAGTCTGACCTGCATGGGCCACCACTAAAAACGTGTCACGACCCGCACCCGGAATTGGGGCACGAGTACGTGGGTACGTCCAGCCTACGCCGCAGCATCGGTGGTAGAACGCTGTCTAGGTCAATAATCTATCTAATCAACCTCACGCAAATATCCGATCTCCATAAGGAGGCACGGATGACACAATAAAATAAACACATACTCAATCACAGGACGACAGCACGATAAGATATCCACAAAATTAAATACAACACAAGTCAACAATTAAATAATCTAACTCAACAATCCAAGTCTCAACAAAAATGCCGGAGACAAATCCGGTACAAATAAACTACTGAAAGAAACTAACTAAAAGATTAGTAATTCCGACTAGATCTCCCGGAATTACAACTAAACTACCAAGTCTGCAGCTACTCACCATGTGGTCCACAAAGTATCGGACAGCGGTCCTCTAAGGCATAGTCTGGAAAAATATTTCCAGTCAGGAAGGAGCAAAGTACAAATCTCAAATAACAGTTCCATTAATTGATAATGTCTATAATACAATAAAACATGTCATGCTAGCTACTGAGAAGATGGTGAAATAAATGCAATGACAATTTAAAAGAGACAGGCAATAGGCAATATGATACAGTCAGTGCATGTATGGAAATAAAAAGAACAAGGAACAGTATCATATACGGGTGATGTAGTATATGATTTAAATAGGGAACTGTAATCTATTCTAAGTGTTTGAAATAGTAGTTTCAAAATGTGATCGGCTTGGGAACATGTACGATTTCTACATAGTCTGGCTAATCATACGTGGGGGTATGATTAGCACCAATAATATTTAATTATACAATGGGTATTTGATCACATCTCTCACTAGCAATTTCCCCGCCCCCAACTAGTACTGTGGATCCAATCATGACACGTCACGAATACACGAACATTGTCTAATATATTATGTACAATGTCTAATATCAATGTCTAATGTCAATGTCAATGTCAATGTCTATGTCAATGTCAATGTCGTGTATAATGTCGATACGATAATCAATATAGCATCTCATGACTGTAGATCCAAGCTATACTAGTCCGTGTAGCACAGTGTCAAGGATTCAGATGTAACATTTCATGATTGTTGAATTTATAGAAATTATCAAAGAACTGGAAATTATCAGAGAATGTACTTGCCTTGGGTCCTTAGCTTGTAATTATTGATGTCCTGTTCCAGAGTATCCCCTGGGTGAAACAACAGTCCTATAAACATGTCACAATATCACTTGTATCAGGTGCTACCCTAACACATAGTCTAAAAATACAGAATTCAGGCCTTCTCTAGGTATGATACGGGTCACCTAGGATCACCTAGTAGATAGATACATAATTATACACATCTTAATTAACATATGTACTTACAATATATATATCAAATTAAACACATATACAATGTATATACATTAAAAATATGCCAAGGGTTTATACAAAAATATATATACACATATATATATTTGCCAATACATTATATATAATATTAAATACTAAAACACATATATAATACATGTTTATACCTAAACCAAAAATAAGTTTATATATATGTATATATACTTACATATACTAAAATGAAAATATAAATCTACATATATATATTGATACCAAAATACGGTTATTTTGAATATATACCAAAATACTGATATTCATATATATGTTTATACATATTCCAAAAATACATTTAATACGTATATACTATATGAAAAATACAATACACTATTCAACATATATCATTTATATATATATATACACATTAGTTAAATATATACATTAACATACTACTAGATTTTCAGAATATACTAAACATATACGAAGTATAGTTATATATACATATACTAATTATATTAAAATATACTAAGTATATATATAAAATGCATAAATATACATATACAAATTAAATATATACTTATACATATATATACACTAATTATATACATTCATACATAATATACTATACATTAAGTAATTATATACATTATATATCAACATACTATACATATATTAACAAGTGAAAGAGGGAAGGAGGAGAGGGAGAGGCTTACTGGGGTTGCTGCCGGCTTGGCCGGAGGGAGAGCTGGCCGTCGGGGAGCTGTGGGTCGAGTCGGGGAGGAGCTCGACTGGAGTTGCTGGCACAGCAGGGAGAACTGCAGCGGGGATGTGCACCGCCGCCGTGGGCTGACCGGGCTGAACAGGGAGGAAGGGAAGCCGTACGGGAACAGTGGGGATGGTCGTGGTGGTTGGGAGCAACGGCCCGGTACGTCGGAGTGCAGCCGGGGAGGTGGATAGATGGATGGATGGATGAATGGATGGAGAAGCAGCGGGAAGGTGGATGAACAGCAGCGGCGAGGGGGTTGGCCGCCGGGCGGGGCTGAGCAGCAGGGAGGCAGTAGGGAGTCGGGGCCGGAGTACAGCGTCGCCGGGCCGGAGGCTCGGGATGGCCGCCGGAGCACAGGGGGCCGGACCGGATGAACAGGAAGTCGGGTTTGCTGTACGGGGGGGGGAGAGTGAACAGTGTTCCCCCCCTTCTTCCTCTTTTAAATTCAAAAATCAATGAAGAGAGGAAGAAGAAGAAGAAAAAGAAGGAGAAGAAAAAGAAGAAAAGAGAAGGAGAAGGGAAGAAAATTTTACATACGTTGGAGAGAAATTGTGGGGGCTTGCGAGGTGGGGAAACCTAGGTTTCTTGGGATTAGGGTTTGAGGGTACAAGACATTAAATAGGATGAGGGTGTGGGTAAATCAAAGGTGAGGATGCACCCAATTAAATGGGTGGTCCAGATTAAACATGAAGGAAATTGTTTTCATGTAAAGTAGAGTGGGGAAAAATGCAATTTGGTCCACAAATAAATAATCTTTCCATTTGGTCTTGGACAATGGGGTGATGACACCTACAATTGAATAATTACAACTTAGCCCCTTAAATTCGGGAAATTGCACAACACATAAAATGATGAAAATTTGGCGGGCGATTCGGTGTCCGGTGTTTTGTAGGGTCAGGGGGCGCTGTAAGTTTGGCATGGGCTCAAATGGCAGGGCACTGAAATTAAATTGGGATGTTTAGAATCGGTTAAAATAGTATCCTCAATTTAATTAGAAATAAATGCAAGCTGTGTTCAAAAATTAATTAGGAGTACATGGGGCCAAAATCAGGTCAGGTCATCAATACCAATAATGAAGAAGACTCAGAACAGAATATTACCCTAATTTGAGCCGCACGAAAAATAGGTCAAGATTGCATCCAATTTTCGATTGGAACGCACAACGATACAAAATAGGAATTTATTAAATAACGTCCGCGACGATTTTTTGTGCGGCCAGAAATAATGTACAGAGAGCATAATTATGTGTTGCAAAAATAGCAGAATGGACGGCGGGCATGTCTAGGGCAAGATTGTGAAATTTGTTGGAAGACAAAAGTCAGGATAACGCTCCAAATATCGAAGCAAAGGCAATGCGCAATAATTAAATAAATTACCGTAATTAATTACAATCTCCAAGAAATAATTTAAAATAAAACAACTAATCCTCAAAATTCCATAATTCCGACAGGTGTTCGTCTACTGGCTTCTAGGTCAAGTCTACCATCACAAACACAAATGAATACTGTACATAATACTATATTTAATTACACATCACACATAATTATCTAATTCAAATACACCATCAGGAAATAAATAAACTATGACTACCATAATATTAAATATTGTAAAAAGTCGAAAATACTCCTGTTTTCGGAATGTGGTAGTGACAAAGCCTCATCCCCGATTAGTTGCGATGTAAGGAGGGACAGTGCAGAAAAGCTTCCAGCTGTGACTGAAGCCCAGCGCCCGCCGACAGTCTATAACTGTGTTCACGTTCCAGGAAGACTTCTGGTAGTTCAACAAGAAACTACCCCCCGAACTACTGCCGGAGCCGGAAGACATCACCCGGGGATTGTGGAGAATTAACCATCCAATCAAATACAGGTATGGTAATTCTACCCTGGGGAAGCTATCACGCCGAATTTCATCGACGAGCAGCCCGTCAGTCATGGCCCTTAGGCCAGCTTGTATACGGCGCACCATGGCAGGGAGCAAGCCCAGTCTTGCCCCAAACACCAGACGTACTGCTGGCCATAGCGTGTTACGGTGAATGCGGTCCGCAGATGCGATGCCAGGTACCACCAGTCGGCGCAGCCATATGGAGAGGAATCCAGCCAGTTGAGCTTCCCTGGACAGAGGCTTGTGGCAGCGCCTCAGATAACTATAGGCCTTAGTGCCTACAGGATACTTTCTCATCCCTTCGTCGAGGAGCCGGTCCGGAGCACCAGCATCCACCATGAGATCGTCAACTACCTGAGCATTAAGCACACTCAGGGGATTCACAGGCAGATCCTTGCCCTCCAACACCTTCTCCGGCTTAGCAGTCCTGGGCCGGTGAAAGAAGAGATAGGACATCCATTTACTGAAGTGAGCCAAAACGGAAGGCTCATCATAAAAAGCGGTGCAAGCGAGGTAGTGGCACATCAGCTCTTGGTACACTTCCACTACCTGAGGGTCTGAATCCCCCAGCTCCCGGTTCGTGGGAACGTACTCTTCATACGGAGTATCCCCCATTGGCAGTCTCGAGATCTCTGTCATCTCATGCAGGGCCAATCCCAACTCCCCCAGTAGAGTGGCAAAAGTCCCGGTGAGCGAAATATATCGCTCCATCAGTGCCAGAAATAGGTTGGGGTTAGGAGGTAACCCAACACTGGTGGCACTCATAGCTGCAAACAGACCAATGCTCTCCAACTCGGTCTGGAAATGCTTCAGGGCCCAATCAACTAAACGAGCCCATCGAAGATTTGTAGGGGTGATCCACCCGTCGCACCGAGGGTTCACCTTAGGATATACTCCCCCGCGCCCCATAAAATCATTACAGAAAGTCGGTAACTGGACCGGCTGGATCACTAAACTGTCTTCACTCGGGACACTGCCCGGGTATAGCCCCCTGAACGACATCACAGAGCCGGAAGGGTGGCTAACAAACGACCCCTGATCAGCTCCTTTCAGATGAAAGATCTTCCCCGGCTTGCCGTGAAGATCGGGGGTCAGCGTCCACGACATCCTCTGGGGATGCGTAGCATGGAAGAAGGCCGAGATGGGGTAGTCTCTCGGCATATTGGGCATATACAAGACCAAACCCTCGGCAGGGAAAACCCAGAGTTCTCTCTTGGGCTTCGTCTGGGACTGCTTGTCAATCATATCCCCGAAGAGGAAAGCCGGCTTTAGGTATTGTTCCCCGTCTATGTACGTTAGGGGCTCCACGTTGATCAAGTTCAGCAGCGTTCGCTCGCCCTGAGCCGATATCAGAATTTCCCTTCCTTTGGGATACTGGGGCCCGGAGATAGGAAATGTCACATGCGACAGATCCTCCAGATAGTTGGAGTGCAGCATCCCGGCGGCAGAGCCTATCACTTCTGCTAGCGGAGACTCATGCAAGTTAACTACAAAAGTACAAGAGAAACACATCAGTTCCTATAACTAGACATTATAGGACTTGCAGCATCCGCCAAAAATCAACAGTCTGTGCTCTACGCCAAGACTGTAAAACTTGAGCTTTTACGCTGGAATCCATTTCCTAAAAATTCAAGACTGGCAGTATTCGGTCCGTGCTCTACGCCAGACTGATTAAATTGAGTTGTTACGCCAGAATTTTCATCCACAAGCGTAAAACTCAAATTTTAATAGTATACACCAAGTTTTCGGCAGTCAAAGCTTTTACGCTCGACTGCGAAAATATGGAGTTTTTACGCTAACACATTAGAAATGTGGGCGTAAAAGATGAAACGTCTTCGTGCATCATCTTCCTCAAAGAGGCTATCAGCACAGGAGACGACCTAGCACGGTCACGTTCAACGTGTGCGAAGGATTTTCAGTCGTTCTCATTCATCCCAAAAGCTCTATCTTTCAGGCCGGGTGCACTGCTCGTCGGCGGGATGCTCCGCTCAAAATGGGGTTCGCCCTGTCCAACCAGAGACGCTCTTCCTTGAGCCGAAGAACGAGAAAAAGAATCAACCTTCTTTCCCTTAGTGGAGGGAGTTTGTTTCGAAGCCATTACTGGAAACTTTGGAGACTCGAAGAAGAAACAAAGAAGAACTCGAACAGTCAAAAGCTTTCTCTCGCAGAAGACGGATGGAAAGTTTTTTTCTCAGAAACTTGGGATATATATAGAGTTCGAATGAACTCCTCGGAACCCGAACCAAATCTTCTAATTAAATTAGGTTATGATTGGGTCCTACGTCAGCCTATTATTCAGAGAGGGCGGACAGTCAGCGAATTCGAAAAGTTTTTCACGCAAAGCAGGTTCGTGGTTTCTACGCTAAGGAGCTTTCTACGTTCGACAGCTACAGATCTACGGTTTTACGCTCGCAGGCTATGAGTCTATGGTTTTACGCCCGGATGCCTTTGTGCTCGGTAGCTTTTATGCTCGAGAGGCTACAAACCTACGACTTCACGCTCAGCAGATACCAAATCGATGATCTCACGCTCGGTGGCGCGTAGTTTACACTCAGAGGCGACAAATCCACGACTTCACGCTCGGAAGATTTCCTTTTTCACAAGCTACAAATCTACAGTTCTAAGCTAAGGATCTTTCTACGCTCAACAGCTACGAATCTACGGCTTTACGTTCGACGGCTACAAGTCGGGTTTTATGCCCGGATGCCTTTGTGCTCGGTAGCTTTTATACTCGAGAGGCTACAAACCTACGACTTCACGCTCAGGAACTACAAGTCTATGATTTTACGCTCGGTGGTGTTTAGTTTATGCTCAGAGGCTGCCAACTTATGATTTCACGCTCCATGACTTCCCGCACATCTGAAAGATACGCCGGCCAGAGTACGCGTACATCAGAACAGTTCTCAAAGCGGTCAATTGCAAAGAGTTCACACAGAAGATACTCCTTCTTGACCACAAGATATCCCAAGTACCCGAAGCATACAGAGTTCAACATTGAAAAAATTACTCTTCTTCATGGGTCAATTCGAAGTTCATTCAGACTCCAGTCTGAATATTTTATCTACAAAATCAAGATGGCAACTCAGTTTGACAGCCATTTCTCGCCCCGTTCCGAGGGATTTTCGAGAAATCATTCTTGAAGATGATGTCTGAAATAAAGAATTCTGTTTATCAGAAGTAACAGTTCAGAATTCTACGCAGTTCCTCACTCCTAAAACAGCAGGACAGTTCGAAACACTCGAATGCTAAGCGGCTTTCTACGCATCCCTAGTTATGCGTAAAAGACAGGACAGGACCTAGCACTCTTTCTAAACAGAGTCGGCGTAAAGAATCAGACGTGTCGAAGCTACACATATTCCGACTTCACAGCAAAAAGTATGGCAAGATGATCATATGCACGGAACAAAGACGATTTTATTAAAAGTAAAATCATGATTACATATGAGGGAAATCCAATCTACAAGGGTTTTTCTTTATTTTCATGATTACATATGAGGGAAATCCCGTCTACAAAAGACTTCCCCATCGTCGTCAGAAGGCCACCCCCAGAATCTGTTTTGCCAGGTTCTTGCATGGGCGCCAATTCTTCATCCTTCCTCCAGTAGTTGGTCGGTTTCCGCAACCGACTAAAATGATAACTGGAGGGAGAATACAAAGCTGGGCCTGCCTAAATTATGCAGATCCCATGCTCCGTACACCGTGCCAGTTTGAGTTGAGGTATTTCACCCAACTCAATACTCGAGGTCAGAGCTAGTTGCTGCTCTCGTCCCCGGAGGTAACGGGAGAAGGCGCCACTTGTAAGCAGGATGGTAAAATATGATCCTTCCTCTCTCCCGAAGAACCACCATACAAAGTTGCTGATTATCCCGAGCAAAGGAGGCTATGATATCCTTCCATGATCCATCGTTGCAGAGGACATTTGTTCGAAGACACCGTCTTTTTCAGCTCCTTACATGCTGGAAGAACATGGTTTTCTTCTTCCTCAGATCGACCCGACGAACTCCGGCGATCATCTCTGTGTGGCAAAAGGAATGCGGGAAGAACAGGTTAACTCCCCAGCCTTTTTATAGGCGAGAGAGGTCACACCGATCCCCAATAAATTCGCCATAAAGTCAGCCTCGACCGTTTCAAAGCTTCATTCAGAAATGTTTCAAGTTACGAAGAGCGGTTCATGCTTCATTCAAAGTATTTCAAATTACGAGTAATTTAAAAGCTTTGAAGGGGGTCTTGTAGAAGCATGAAAAATACGCTGGATAAGTTCTACGCAGCATATTGATGCAGAGCAGCGTAAACAGAGGACTTCAGAGCCATCAAGCGTGCAAAAGAGCTTTTTCCACTGAACACAGCGTAAAATATAAAAGACCAGCTGCGTAGTGCAGTATGCCCAGGCTGCTTCAGTGTAAATAGGGTGCTTCATCGCCTTTATGGCGTAAAAACTCATCCGCTTTCAATGCAGCATTGAAGTGTACGAGGGACGCTTCGTATTCTCCGAAATGAACCTGTCAGATCCTGCAATGAACCTGTCAGATCCTGCAATGAACCTGACGTCTGGACTTCTGACAAAGGGATACTGCTCAACTACCCAGGCGACGGCTATAATGATAGCGCGATACTGCAACCCAGGCTGTCATTTACTGCCATTTCCTTTGCGTAAACCGCTTTTACGTGTACAAAAAAATATGCTACCTAGTTTTACATAGGCAGATGAGAGCTCCTTACGCTCCACAGAGGACAAACCGCCTGCCACGTCAAAGGCTGTACTTCGTACGAGATTCGAGGCACGTCCCTGTATTTTATGCACAAAGCAGTGACAAGCTCTCAAGGCACGTCTCTGCAATTAATACGCCGAATACTGACAGATGCCTGAGGCACGTCTCTGCTTTTGATGCACAGAAAGGTGGCAGACCTTTAAAATACGCCTCTGCAATTAATGCGCGGGATGATGGCGGATCTCTGTATTTAATGCAAGAGATTTGATTAAATGCCACCGAACCGTCGTTTAGTGGCATCCCCTTTGCGTAAACTGCTTTTGCGCATACAATGGGATTTGCTGCCTAGTTTTACACGGGCAGACGTGAGCTTCCTACGCTCCCCAGAAGACAAACCGCCTGCCACGTCAGCTGTTACTCTTCGTACAAAATTTGAGGCGGGTATCTGCATTTAATGCGCGGAATGATGGCAAATCCTAAAGACAAACATCTGCATTCAACGCACAGGATGGGGGCAGATCTCTGCATTTAATGCCAGAGATTTGATTATATCTCCAAAAGCCGTAATTTCAGCTAAGACGTTCACATCATCTCAGCTTCTACGCCTGCTCGGCCTCTATGACCACTCGGCTTCTACGCCCACTCGGCCTCTATGACCACTCGGCTTCTACGCCCACTCGACCTCTATGACCGCTTGGCTTCTACGCCTATTCGGCTTCTATGCCGGTTTGATAACTATTTGGCTTCTATGCCATGGTGACAGACATTGGCTTCTACGCCAACCTCTTCTACACGAGGGATACCTACCTACGTGGCTTCTACGCCGTGATCTTCGCAGCAGTTATACGCATTTTGTCCCTTAGTTGGACCCGCATCACACGCTCATTCAAAAGATCATTTATACGCAGGCATTGGTTATTTTAACCGTTGTGTAAAAGGGTGCTGTACTTTCCACTACTCGGTTTTTACACCGACTGAGTGGTCACTGTCACTAAAACTCTATAAATAGAGACCTCTATTAACAGAGGACAAGGTCGAAGGTCGGAAAATTGGTCAAGGAAGCCAATATCAGATCCAGGGTCGAAAAGATTGAAGATTGAAGATTGAAGAGAGGTCGCAGAATCCTTGAGAGAGAAGAATCCAGAGCTCAGGCAAATAGTGGGGATCAACGACTTTGGCATCATACATCCATCCTCTTTTGCAACCTTTGAAGATGTTCTCCGTCTTCCACGGCACTTCTTCGTCATCGTGTTGTCCAAGGGCTAAAGTGATCGGCTACAGATCAGACACCCATAGCAATATTTACCCAGATTAAATAAATTGTACTCCCATATCCTCGTGTAGGATTAATATTGTACAAGCTTGTTTGTAAACAAAAGAAGGAAAAGGTTTTCTTTCGCAATAAAGAACCCGCCGTTCGTTACTTCCTTTTAACCACACCCTTCCGTTTCAATTTTTATCCGAAACAGTCCATACTACCTCTAGTACAACATCCGAAGTTCATACAAACAATTGCAAAGAAATGGATGGTTCTTATGCGATTGAGATAATACCCCCAAATGGCGTTTACAGATTAGCCAAACCTATTAAAAATCTGATAAATGGCTCCTATCAACGGCAAATCCCTGAATAGGTACTATGCTTAATCTCCCTTGCGTAAATGGAGTATGATGAAGATCTTATTCTGACAATACCATTTACAAAGGTTAGCTGGATTATATTCTATCAGGTTTGTATGACCTCTGAATAGATATCCTTAACTAATTTGTAAATCTATCATGTTCATATTACCTCTGATGGTGTTTAGTATACAAATTTAGTTGGATTATATTCATGTTATCCCTGAATAGTTTTACATTTAGCTAAATCTTAACGAAAGTATGTCATGTTAATGATACCTCTGATATCACTTTTACCCTAACCTGTCATTTATAATTCAAGAATGATGGGTCCACCAAAGTCAGATAAAGTCTCTTTATTATCTCCAGAAAGTGCAAGTTACATATAAAACCAAAAAGTACATCATTGGGGAGGAGCTGTCAAATCACGAAGCTGCTGCGCCAGAGCAGTCATCCTCTCATTCCTGGAGTCTAAGATATTAGTGCGAGCCCGCTCCATTCGTGCCTCATCATCGCTCAGGAGAGATAGTTCAGACCGAGCATGTACAAAACTGGCGTGGAGGACACCCGCATGTGTCAGGTTGTGCTGAGCTGCTTCCATTCGGTCCTTCAATACATTTCGAGCTGCCGATAAAGAGAGAGCATGTTCCTTTGCCTGAGCAAGTTCATCTTCCAATTTGTGGACCCTCGCTTCATTTTTCTCATATTTGGCCTCGCACTTAGCCAGCTAGGGGATGACATACCCCAATACGACATGCTCTTCATTTATCACTTGTTGTTGTGCCTCTATGGATTTGCTCAGAGTTTCCATCTCCCCAGCAAGTCTCGCAGTCAAGGAGTCATACTCAGCTCGAATCCTATCATCGACGTTGTCTCGAGACAATTGCAAATAATGGTTAATAGGTTCTTCCAAACCATTAACTATTTGCTCCAAAGCATCAGCTAGTCCAGTGTCGTCGAAATTTCTAATCTGCGCTATGGTGAGATTAGAGGACATCTTCAGAGCATCAAAGCCCAGATTCTTCTCCATCACCATGGATATCAACGACTTTAAAGTGGCATAGAATACGCTAGTGAATTGTTCAACTAGTTTGGTAAAATGCGACTTGACGCTGGGAGTAGCCACAATATCAGTAAAACCCTTTTGTGGAAAACTGGCAGAAGATGTGGCCACAATGGTCGCTTCAGCAGATGGCGCGATAAAAGAAGAGACACTGACAATGGTGGAAGTTGCTGGTGTACTCAATAAAGGAGGCGCAGTCGCGATGATAGGCTCATCCTCCTCTAATGATGTCTGGAATGCTGTTGGCGAGACAACGCCCAAAAATGCTGCAGACGAAGGAACAACATCTTCAAAGTATGTTCCCTCGGTGTCAAGCACCGTTGTTTCCTCGACAGAATCCGCAACAAAGTCAAAAGTTGTGTCGACTCTGCCCTCCCCTGAGATGTCTTCCCCTGAAAAGAAGTCAAGAGAAAGTTAATATCAATTTGATGTTAATTTTCCTAAAAAGAGGCGTAAGGACAACATTTACCCATGGCTGATGGTATATATGTCGCATCCGCAGCCAGTACAGCTAAATCATTTCTTAATGATGCTAAGCAAGCTGTCATACCTGGGGAAGAGGGTGCATCAAATAACGTCTGAGGAAAGTCATCCAAGTATTCACCCAGATCCAATCGAGGTTCATCAGGTGGAATCTCGCCAGAGATACTTACAGATGAAGAAGGGGCTGGACTCATTATTGGTCTGGATAAAGATATCCTTAAATTGCTCGGCCTTGAGGGTGACCTCACTGCACTACCAGTAGCGATAGTAGCGACAACAGTCTCGATCAAAGAATCTCCGACACTATCAGTCAAAACTTTGGAGGCTCCCTCTTTAAAAGTCGAAGGACCTTCAATCAAAGAATCACCCTCAGTAGGGGAAACAACAGACTCACTCCTAGGAGCCTCATGGCTGGAAGTCCTGGGAGGACCACTGACAGTCTTCTTTTTCTTGCGAGGGGAAGGCTCTTTCGGAGTAGGATCCCTTCGCTTACTATGGATAATGAGAGGTTCTGCAGGCAGAGGTATTATGCCTCTCGGCACTGTCAACAAAAACTCATCTGGACCGACAAGGTCTTCACCTTCATCTGAGGAGACTGATGGAACCTCCTCTCTTCCGGTGGACTTATGAGAGGGCATCCTAAAACTTTTACGTGTATCAAAATCGCGATGGAGGGTATTGATGGCCACATAAAATTGTGCGTATGAATGGAGGATACGCAACTCCATGGAGAGAGAAGTCGTGGGTACAGTAAAGGTTGCTCCAGTACAACCCATCATGAAGTACCGCCACCCTCTGCTCCATCAATAAGTCCACCTCTGGACTTGAAGCTGGTGATGGCATTTCCCACATGCAATTGGTCATACCCAAACTGCCTGGTGAACCGACTGGGCAGATAGGGCTCCAAGAAGCAATGGTCCTCACTTCTAAACAGTAAGTGGGAAGGTCTAATGCAGACCAACCAGTAGAAAGCTTCAGGGGAAAGAATGGTTCTCCCATGACCTTCATCCTTGAGTTTTGTCCCTTGTTGATTAAGATGTACAGTGGGGGACGATACAGAAGAGCTTCCAGCTATGAGCAAAATTTAATGCTCACCGACAATCTACGACGGTCGTCACATTCCAGGAGGAATTCTTGTAATTCAACAAGAAATTATTTTCTGAACTACTGGAAGAGCCGAGAGACATCACCCGGGGGTTATGAAGAATTAACCATCCCATCAGATATAGGAATGGTAACTCTACCCTGGGAAAGCTTTCACGCCGTGTCTCATCAGCGAGAAGCCCATCAGTAAGAGCCCTCAGGCCAGCTTATATCCGGCATACCATGGCAGGGAGCAGGCCTAGTCTTGCTCCAAATACCAAATGCACTGCAGGCTATAAGGTATTGCGATGAAGGTGATCTGCAGATGCAATGCCAGGTACTACCAATCGGCGTTACCATACAGAGTGGAAGCCAGCCAGTTGAACTTCCCTCGACAGAGGCTTGCGGCAATGCCTCATATAACTGTAGGCTTTAGTGCCTACAGGATAACCCTCGATCTCCTCATCGAGAATTTGATCTGAAGCCCCAGCGTCTTCAATAAGATCATCGACTATTTGAGCATTAAGCACGCTCAGAAGATTCAAGGGTTTATCTCTGCTATCCACAACTTTGTCTGGCTTAGCAGCTCTGGCCTGATGAAAGAAGAGATATGACGCCCATTTATTGGTATGAGCGAAATCAGAGAGCTCATTATAGAAGGTGGTGCAGGCAAGATAGTGGCACATCAGCTCCTGGTACACTACCACTACCCGAGGGTTTGCATCCTTCAACTCCTTGTTTGTGGGAACATACTCTTCATAAGAAGTATCCCCCATTGGCAGCTTTGAAATCTCTGCCATCTCGTAAAGGGCCAATCCCAACTCCCCCAGCGGAGTGGCGAAAGTCCCAGTGAGCGAAATCTACCGCTCCATCAAAGCCAAAAACAGGTTGGGGTTGAGAGGCAGCCCAACACTGGTAGCATTCATAGCCTCGAATAGACTAATGCTCTCTAACTCGGTCTAAAAATGCTTCAGGGCCCAGGCAGTTAAACGAGCCCATCGAAGATTTCCAGGGCTAACCCATCCGCTGGTCCGAGGATTAACTTTAGGGTATACTCCTCCCCGCCCCCATGAAGTCATTATAAAAAGTCGATATTTGAATCGGCTGGAGTAGTGAAGTGTCTTCACTCGGGACGCTACCCGAAAATAGTCCCCTGAAAGGCATAACAGGACCTGAAGGACGGTTCACAAATAATCCTCGGTCTGATTCTTTCTGATAAAATATCTTCCCCGGCTGGCCGTGAAGATCAGGAGTCATGGTCCATGACAACTTCCTGGGATGCGTGGCATGGAAGAATACCGAGATATGGTAATCTCTAAACATCCTTGGCAAGTACATGACCATGCCCTCAGTAGTAAAAACCCAGTTTTCCTTCTTGTGCTTCGTCTGGGATTGTTTATCAATCATATCCCTGAACAGGAAAGCTGGTTTTATATATTTGTCCCCATCTATATACGCCAGAGGCTCCCCACTGATCATACTTAACAGCATGCGTTCTCCCTGGAACGAGATCAGGATTCTCCTTCCTTCAGGATAGTTGTCTCCAGAAATGGGGAACGTCACATGCGACAAATCCTCCAGATAATTGGAGTTCAGCATCCCAACAGCCGAACCCATCACCTCAGCCAACAGAGGGATCTGCAAGTCCACTACAAAATGCAAGAAGAACAAGTCAGTTTTTTACACTAGACATTACAGCCTTGCAGTTTATGCCAAAGATCAACAGTCTGTGCTTTTACGCCAAGACTGCAAAAACTTGAGTTTTTACGCTGGAACTTATTTCCGAGGCGTAAAATTCAAGGTTGGCAGTATACACAAAAATCTAACAGTCTATGCTTTTTACGCTAGACTGTCAAAATTTAAGTTATTACGCCGGAATTTTCCAGAGCGTAACACTCAAAAGTGTATAGTATACGCCAAATTTCGACAGTCAAAGCTTTTACGCCAGACTACGAAAATATGGAGTTTTTACGCTGACACATTAGGAATATGGGCGTAAATGATAAAACATCTCTGTGCATCATCTTTCTCGAAGAGGCTTTCAGCACAGAAGATGACCTAGCGCGTTCACGTACAACGTGTGCGAAAGGTTTTCTTCGTTTTCCCGTCCTAAAAGTTTTACCTATGACGCCTGGTGCACAGCTTGACGGTGGGGCACTTCGTTCAGAGCGAGGTTCGCTCAGCCCAATGGGAGTTGCTCGTGCTTGAGCAGAGGAGCGAGAAGAAGACGCAGCTTTCTTTCCCTTAGCGGTGGATGATTGTTTTGGTGCCATGACGAGAACTCAGAAGTGCTCAGAGGGGAAACGAAGAAGAGTTCTCAAAGAAACGAAGTTTTCTTGCAAAAAGACAGATGAAGAGTTTTTTCTCTCAAGGCCTTGGGGTATTTATAGAGGTCAGGTAACTCTTCGAATCCTTAACCAAATCCGATATTTAATATTCGGTTATGATTTGGGACCACGTCAGCATATCATTAGAAGACGGATAGTCAGTGGATCCAAATTTTACGCGAAGAGCAAATCTATGATTGTTACGCCAAGGAGCTTCTTACGCTCAGAGGCTACAAATCTACGGTTCTACGCTCAGAGGCTATAAGTCTATGGTTTTACGCCCAAATACTTTTATACTCAACAGATTTTTCGCTCGAGAGGCTACAAACCTATGACTTTACGCTCAGTAGCTACGAATCCACGATCTTACGCCAAGGAGCTTTTTTACGCTAAGAGACTACAAATCTACAGTTTTACGCCCAGAAGCTATAAGTTTATGGTTTTATGCCCGGATACTTTTATGCTCGGTAGCTTTTACGCTCAAGAGGCTACAAATCTACAACTTTACGCTCAGAGGCTACAAATCTATGATTTCACGTTCAGAAGCTTTCTACGCTCAGAGGCTGCAAAACTATGATTCTATGCTCAATAGCTACAGATGGCCAACCGCAAGGATTTTCACAGAAATGCTCCTTCTTGGCTACAAAACATTCTAAGCGCCCAAAATACAATGAGTTCAGCCTTGAATATGGCTCTCCTTCTTGGGTCGATTGGAAGTTCATCCTAAGTCCAGTCTTCTACACAAGTTCAAGTATGGCCTATTTTACGGCCATTTCTCTCCCTTTTTCAAGGGATTTTCGGAAAATCATCCTTGAAGATGATGGTCTGAACAAGGATTCTTCGTATCAGAGAAGTGACAGTTCAAAATTTCTACGCGACTCTCCGCCCCAAAACAGCATAACAGTTTGATCTTCATGCTAAAGAGCTTTCTACGCGTCTTTTATTTTGCGTAAAAGTGGGACGTGATCAGATATTCTCTTATCAGAGTCGGCGTAAAGTTATTCAGACATATCGAAACTACACACCGCAAATATGGCAAGTCATCAGATGCGTAAAAGAAGACGATTTTATTGAT
The DNA here is from genome assembly GCA_036927795.1 of Iris macrosiphon. Taxonomy (NCBI): domain Eukaryota; kingdom Viridiplantae; phylum Streptophyta; class Magnoliopsida; order Asparagales; family Iridaceae; genus Iris; species Iris macrosiphon. The sequence continues at coordinate 80,633,063 of JAYESA010000015.1, read as the reverse complement.
CATGATTACAAATGATGAAAATCCAGTCTATAAAGGATTTTTCATCTTCATGATTACATATGATGGAAATCCTTGTTCTACCATGGGTTTCTCATTTTCATTTAAAGATCACACCAAGAATCTGCTACGCCAGGTCATCATATTGGTGGAGATATTTTTCCGTCTTCTTCAGCAGTTAATCAGCTTCCGTGGCTGATTAACAAAAAAATGATTAATGGCGGGAGGATACACAACTGGGCCTGTCTAAATTATTCAGAGCCCATCCTCCATACGCCATGATAGATTGAGTTAGGATTCAGACCCAACTCAATACTGGAAGACAGTGCCAAACTGCCTACCCTTGTCCACCGTCATGATGGGAGAAAATACAGCTTGCAAGCTGTATGGTCGAATATGACCCTTCCTCTCTCCTGGATGGGTCGCTATATGAAATTAATGATCATCCCGAGCAAAGGAAGCTATGCTATCCTTCCATGATCCATCGTTGCAAAGGACATTTGCTCGAAGACGCCTCTTTTTACAGCTCCTTACATATTGGAAGAACATGATCTTCTTCTTCCTCAAGTCGACCCGACGAAGCTCGGCAACCATCTCTGTATGGTGAAGAAAGTATGGGAAAAACAGGTTAACTCAGTTGCCTTTTTATAGGCAGAGGAGATCACATCAAATCCCAACAAAATCTGAAATCTTTTCGAGAAATCAGCCTCGTAGAACGAGTCAAACTTGACCGTTTCATGCTTTATTCAAAGTATTACAAATTACGAGGAATTTGAAAACTTTGAAGGGGGTCTTGTAGAAGCATGAAAAATACGCTGGAGAAATTATACGCACAACCCGCGTAAAGCAGAGTTTAAGTGCTGGGTAGCGTAAAGCATGACTTCAGAGCCATCAGCGTACAACAGAGCTTCAACGCTATACAACGTAAAATATAGCTCCAGAGCAACCCGCGTAATGCAGTATCTCCAGACTGCTTCAGCGTAAAAAGGTTGCTACATAGCCACTTTGGCGTAAAACCTATCTGCTTTTAATGCAGCGAGAAGTTATACGAGGAATGCTTCGTATCCCTCGAATGAGCTGTACGAGGAACGCTTCGTATCCCTTGAATGAACCTGTCAGACAGAACAATGAACCTGACTCCTGACAAAGAGTACTGCACGACTATCCAAACGACGGCTGTAATGATGATTCGGCACAGAGTTCCAGACAGTCGTTTAAAGACAAAACCTTGATTTAAGTCATCATTTACGCGTTCAAGGAATACGCTGCCAGTTTTACACAGGCAGATATGAGCTTTTACGCTGAGGATGAGACAAAGATGACTGCCACATCAAAAGCTGCTCTTCGTACATAACTCGAAGCACGTCTCTACAATTAATGCGCGATATGGGGGCAGATCTCTGCATTTAATGCACGAGATTTGGTTCTACTTTCAAAGACTGGGTGAGCCATAATTAGGGCTAATACATCCACATTACCTTCCCCACACATTACGCTGACCAGGCTATTTTCAGCTATAGGAGCACTCCGTACGCTATCTCCCTGAAATACGTTGAATCGTGCTATATATACAAAGCATCAAGCTTCACACAGAACTTGGCTTCTACGCCAACATGACATCTGTCTCGTCTTCTACGCCTTCCTGGCTTCTACGCCAATTTGACAACTACTTGGCTTCTACGCTGACCTGACAGCTATTGGGCTTCTATGCCTATTGGGCTTCTACGCCTACTTGGCTTCTATGCCAACAAGATAACTAATTGGCTTCTACGCCATGGTGATGGTTATTTAGCTTCTACGCTAACCTTTTCTACGCGAGGGGCAGTTACCTATGTGGCATAGATGCCGTGATCTTCGCAGCAGTTATACGTGTTACCTCATAATGGGATACACGTCACACGCAGATTCAGAAGATCATTTATACGTGGGTGGCAGTTATTATAACTGCGGCGTAAAAAGTGCCACACTCTCCACTGCTCTGCTTTTATGCTGACTGGACGATTACTGTCACTGAACTCTATAAATAGAGACCTCTGTCCACGGAGGTCCAGGTCGGAGAAAAGAGGGAAAAAGGCAAAAAGACAGAGGTCAGGGGTCGGAGAATCAGAAAATCGAGAGAAAAGAGCCTAGAGCATAAACAGAGAGTAGTGATTGACGATCTTGGTATCGAGCATCCAATCCCTCTTGCGATATTTGAAGCTTCTTCCTCTTCTACAGCACTTCTTCGTCATCGTGTGGTCCTAGGGATAAAGTGATCGAGTGCAGATCAGACTCCTATAGCAATATTTACCCATATTTAAATTTTGTACTTAACATCCTCGTATAGGATTAATAGTACTTCTTGTTTGTAAACTTAAGAAAGGGTTTCGTATAAACCTATTTTTATTTCTTTCGTTTATTATCAAACACAGGTATGGGATAACATCTTCTGATAGGATCCATATAGTACCAGTCTGTGTTGCCACTGTGTCAGAATCAAGTAAACAGTTCTAGAACATGTGATATATATACTATCATAAAAAAAACTAACAAAGAGATGTACTCGCCTGGTATCCGGTGCAAGAAACAGTAATTAGTGCTCAACTAAAGTCCAAGAGTCCTAGATAAGATATGAAATATAAGTGTTAAAGATTGATTTGAAATGATCTACATGATTAAATAGTTAATGGTGATGTTTCTAGGTCACTTGTAGGTTTACACTAGGTCAATCTAGTCAATATTAGTCATATACTAGCTAGTACTAGGTTATACTAAGTGTTTTGGCTTGTACTAGTTAATACTTAGCTAATGTTAGGCTATTCTAGCTAATGCTCAAGTATTCTAGGTCATTATAACCAGAATGGAATACCCCTAAGTATCAAATGTCTCAATATTAGAACTTGGTATTAGTAGTACTAATACTCTCCAACTGTCCAAAACCCACAACTTAACCTATGACTTATTACCTATATACTCTATCTTGTTACTTTGGTCATAACTCTCTATTAACTATACAACTGCTAACTAAGGTCAAGCTATGGTACTACTTTACCTTACTAAATACTAACCCTCTAACTAATATCTTAGTGTTTACTTTCCCTAACTCAAATCTTGATAAGTAACTAGTATCTCAATTACACCCCACTGTCAACATCATTGATGGTGTTTTAGCATCATCCACTGGCAGTTGGTATCCTACTGATACACTACCCTTGGTCCAACATACTCCCATATACTACACTGAAACACTACTCACTAACACTTACAAACATCATGGATATCCCCAACTGCTTGACAATCCAACTGCCCTCACTTGTTGTCCTGCAGCAGTGCTCGACACCCTCACAACTAATACCAATGCATTACCACTGTCACGTCCCAGTCCCAAAATACCGAGAGACTAGACACGTGGCTGTGTTTGATAATAAACGAAAGAAATGAGAACTAGGTTTATACGAAACCATTTTCTTCGGTTTACAAACAAGAAAAAGAAGTACAATTAATCCTATACGAGGATATTAAGTACAAAATTTAATTATGGAGAAATATTGCTATAGGAGTCTGATCTGTGGTCGGTCACTTTGTCCCTTGGACCACACGATGACGAAGAAGTGCTGTAGAAGAAGAAGAAGCTTCAAAGATCGCAAGAGGGATTGGATGCTCAATGCCAAAGTCGTCAATCACTACTCTCTGTCTGTGCTCTAGACTCTTCTCTCTCAATAAATCGATCTTTTAACCTTGGTTTTCTGACCCTTGATCTCTTCACCAAAATCTTCGACCCTTCGACCCTTGACCTCCATGGCCGGAGGTCTCTATTTATAGGGTTCAATGACAGTAACCGTCCAGTCAACATAGAAGTTGAACAGTGGAGAGTGTGGCACTTTTTACGCGGCGGTTATAATAACTGCCACCCACGTATAAATGATCTTCTAAATCTGTGTGTGATGCGTGTCCCATTATGAGATAACGCGTATAACTACTGCGAAGACCACGGCATGCAAGCCACGTAGGTAACTGCCCGTCGCGTAGAAAAGGTTGGCGTAGAAGCCAAATAATTGTCACCATGGCGTAGAAGCCAAATAGTTATCTTGTTGGCGTAGAAGCCAAATAGCTGTCATATTGGCGTCGAAGCCAAATAGCTGTCATATTGGCGTAGAAGCCAGATAGCACATAGAACTTGATGTTAACTGGGGTCTTGAGCGTGTTCTGGACCAAGAAGTCTTATCACGTACCTTTGCAAATATAGCCTGAGTTGGCGTATTTCGAGGAGATGGCATACGGCGTACTCCTATAGCTGAAAATAGCCTGGTGGCATATTTCTAGGATATAGCATACAGCGTTCTCCTATAGCTGAAAATAGCCTGATGGCGTAATGTGCAGGGATGGTGATGTGGACGTATTAGTCCAAATTATAGCTCACCCAGTCATTAAAAGTAGAACCAAATCTCGTGCATTAAATGCAGAGGCGTGCCTCGAGTTCTGTACGAAGAACAGCTTTTGACTTGGCGTCTAGTTTTGTTTTCTCTTGAGCGTAAAAGTTCATGCTTGCCTGTGTAAAATAGGCAGCGTATTCCTTTGGATGCGTAAACGACGTCTTATGTCAAGGATTAGTCGCTAAACGACAGTCTGGGGCTCTGTGTAGAATCATCATTACAGTCGTCCTTTCGATCGTTGTATGATACTCTTTGTCAGGAGTCAGGTTCATTGTACTGTCTGACAGGTTCATTCGAGGAATACGAAGCGTTCCTCATACAACTCCACACTGCATTAAAAGCAGATAGGTTTTACGCCAAAGTGGCAATATAGCAACCCTTTTTACGCTGGAGCAGTCTGAAAATACTGCATTACGCGGGTTGTTCTAGAGCTATGTTGTACGTTGAATTATGTTGAAGCTATGTTCTACGGCAATGGCTCTGAAGTCATGTCTTACGCCACCCAGTGCTGAAACTCGGCTATACGCAGACTTTATGCATATTGCGTATAATTTAGCAGCGTATTTTTCATGCTTCTACAAGACCCTCTTCAAAGTTTTTAAATTCTTCATAATTTGAAACACTTTGAATGAAGTATGAAACGGTCAAATTTGACTCGTTCCACGAGGCTGATTTCTCGACAGATATTTAGGAATTTGTTGGGATTTGATGTGATCTTCTCTGCCTATATAAAAGCGACTGAGTTAACCTATTCTTTCCACACTTCCTTCACCACAGAGAGATGGTTGCCGATGTTCGTCTTGCTGACTTGAGGAAGAAGAAGATCATATTCTTCCAGCATGTAAGGAGCCGTAAAAAGAGGCATCTTCGAGCAAATGTTCTCTGCAACGATGGATCATGGAAGGATATCATAGCTTCCTTTGCTCGGGATGATCAGCAATTTCATATTGCGATTCGTCCAGGGGAGAGGAAAGGTCATATTAGACCACACAGCTTGCAAGCTGTATTTTCTCCTCTCATGGCAGTGGACGAGGGTAGGCAATTTGGCCCTGTCTTCCAGTATTGAGTTGGGTCTGAAACCCCAACACAATTCTAGGGCATGCCAGCCATGATGTATGGAGAATGGCTTGAATAATTTATATAAGCCCAGTTCTGTACCCTCCCGCCATTAATCATTTTCTTGTTCATCGGCTGTAGAAGCCGATGAAGTGCCATAGAAGAAGATACAAAGATCTCCACTAATATGATAACCTGGCGTAGCAGATTCTTGGTGTGATCTTTAAATGAAAATGAGAAACCCTTGGTAGAACAAGGATTTCCATCATATGTAATCATGAAGATGAAAAACCCTTTATAAACTGGATTTCCATCATATGTAATCATGATTAATAAGATTGTCTTCTTTTACGCATCTGATGACTTGTCATATTTGCTGTGTGTAGCTTCGATATGTCTGAATAACTTTTACGCTTACTCTGATAAAAGAGAGTATCTGATCACGTCCCACTTTTATGCGTAATGAAAGGCGCGTAGAAAGCTCTTTAGCATTAAGTTGTCTTTGAAGATCAAACTGTCATGCTATTTTGGGCGAAGAGTCGCGTAGCAATTCTGAACTGTCACTTCTCTAATACGAAGAATTCTTGCTCAGACCATCATTTTAAGAAAGGTTTCCCGAAATTCCCATGCAATAGGGCGAGAAATGTCTGTTGAACAAGCCATACTTGAACTTTTGTAATGTATTCTGGATGGACTTTTGGATGAAGTTCCCAATGGCCCAAGAAGAACAATTGTCTTCAATGCTGAACTCAGTGTATTTCAGGCACTTGGAATATTTTGTAGCCAAGAAGGAGCGTTTCCTGCGTAAATCCTTGTAATCGGCCATCTGTAGTTTTTTTCGAGCATAGAATCATAGATTTGTAGCCTCTGAGCGTAAAAAGCTTCTGAACATGAAATTATAGATTTGTAGCCTCTGAGCGTAAAGTCGTAGGTTTGTAGCCTCTCGAACGTAAAAGCTACCGAGCATAAAAGCATCCGAGAATAAAACCTTAAATGTATAGGCTCTGAGCGTAAAACCGTAAATTTGTAGTCTCTGAGCGTAAAAAAGTTCCAGGGCGTAAGATCATAGATTCGTAGCTACTGAGCGTAAAGTCGTAGGTTTGTAGCCTCTCAAGCGAAAAAGCTACCGAGCATAAAAGCATCCGGGCGTAAAACCATAGACTTATAGCCTCTGAGTGTAGAACCGTAGATTTGTAGTCTCTGAGCGTGAAAAAGCTCCTGGGCGTAAGATCGTAGATTCGTAGCTACTGAGCGTAAAGTCGTAGGTTTGTAGCCTCTCGAGCGTAAAAGCTACCGAGCATAAAAGCATCCGGGCGTAAAACCATAGACTTATAGCCTCTGAGCGTAGAACCGTAGATTTGTAGCCTCTGAGCGTAGAAAGCTCCTTGGCGTAAAAAATCATATATCTGCTCTTCACGTGAAATCTGGATCCACTGACTGTCCGTCTTCTTCTTTTTTCAAATGATTGGCTGACCTGGTTCCAAATCATAACCGAATATTAAATATCAGATTTGGTTAGGGATTCGAAGAGTTATCTGAACTCTATAAATACCCCAAGGCTTTGAGAGAAGAAACCCTTCGTCTATCTCTTGTAAAAACCCTTTGTTTCTCTGAGAACTCTTCTTCGTCTCTTCTTTGAGAATTCTGAATTTTAGCCATGGCACCAAAACCAACTTCCACTTCTAAGGAAAAGAAAGCTGCCTCTTCTTCTCGCTCCTCTGCTTAAGCATAAGCAACTCCTATTGGGATGAGCGAACCCCGCTCTAAACGAAGTGCCCCACCGTCAAGTTGTGCACTAGACCTCACAGGTAAAAAAATTTAGGAAGAGAAAAACCCTTCACACACGTTGTACGTGAACATGCAAGGTCGTCTTCTGTGCTGAGAGCTTCTTCGAGGAAGATGATGCACAGAGATGTCTTATTATTACGCCCACATTCCTAATGTGTCAACGTAAAACCATCTTTTTGCAGCCTGGCGTAAAAACTGACTGTCGAAATTTGGCGTATACTTCCATCTTTGGGCTTTATGCATGGGATGAAAATTCCGGCGTAAAAACTCAGATTTGGCAGTCTTGGCGTAAAAGCTCAGACTGTTAGATTTTGGGAGTATCTTGCCAACCTTGAATTTTATGCCTCGGAAATAGGTTCCAGCGTAAAAGCTCAAAAATTTTATAGTCTTGGCGTAAAAGCACAGACTGATCATCTTTGGCGTAAATTGTAAGAGTGTATCGTCTAGTGTAAAAACTGACTTGTTCTCTTGTATTTTGTAGTGGACTTGCAGATCCCTCTGTTGGCTGAGGTGATGGGTTCAGCTGCTGGGATGCTAAACTCCAATTATCTGGAGGATTTGTCCCATGTGACATTCCCTTTTTTTGGAACCCAGTATCCTGAAGGAAGGGGAACTCTGATATCGTCTCAAGGAGAACGAATGCTGTTGAGTATGATCAGCGGGGAGCCTCTGACGTATATAGATGGAGCCACATATAGGAAACCAGCTTTCCTATTCGGGGATATGATTGATAAACAATCCCAGACGAAGCCCAAGAAGAAAAATTGGGTATTTACTGCTGAGGGCATGGTCATGTACCCGCCAAGGATGCCTAGAGATTACCCTATCTCGACATTCTTCCATGCCACGTATCCCAGGAAGATGTTATGGACCTTGACTCCTAATCTTCACGGCTAGCCGGGGAAGATATTTTATCAGAAAGGATCAGATCGAGGGTTATTTGTGAGCCATCCTTCAGGCCCTGTTATGCCTTTCAGGGGATTACTGTCGGGCAGTATTCCAAGTGAGGATACTTCACTGCTCCAGCCAGTTCAAGTATCGACTTTTTGCAATGACTTCATGGGGCAGGGAGAAGTATATCCCAAGGTTAATCTTCGGGCCAGCAGGTGGCTTAGCCCTGGAAATCTTCGATGGGCTCGTTTGATTGCCTGGGCCCTGAAGCACTTTTAGACGGAGCTGGAGAGCATTGGTCTGTTCGAGGCTGTGAGTGCCACCAGTGTTGGGTTGCCTCTTAATACCAACCTGTTTTTGGCTTTGATGGAGAGATATATCTCGTTCACTGGGACTTTCGCCACTCCGCTAGGGGAGTTTGGATTGGCCCTTCACGAGATGGTAGAGATTTCAAGACTGCCAATGGGGGATACTCCTTACGAAGAGTATGCTCCCACAAACAGGGAGCTGAAGGATACAAACCCTCGGGTAGTGGCCGTGTACCAGGAGCTTATGTGCCACTATCTTGCCTGCACCACCTTCTACAATGAGCCTTCTGATTTGGCTCATACCAACAAATGTGCATCTTATCTTTTCTTTCATCAAGCCAGAGATGCTAAGCCAGACAAAGTTGTGGATAGCAGGGATAAGCCTTTGAGCCTTCTGAGCATGATTAATGCTCAAATAGTCGATGATCTGATTGAAGATGCTGGGGCTTCAGATCATGTTCTCGACGAGGAGATCGAGGGTTATCTGGCAGGCACTAAAGCCTACAATTATATGAGGCATTGTCGTAAGCCTCTGTCAAGGGAAGCTCAACTGGCTGGCTTCCTCTCTGTATGGTTACGCCGATGGGTAGTACCTGGCATCACGTCTGCTGATCGCATCCATCGTAACACCTTGTGGCCTGCAATGCATTTGGTGTTTGGAGCAAGACTGGGCCTACTCCCTGCCATGGTGTGCCGGATACAGGCTGGCCTGAGGGCCATTACTGATGGGCTGCTTGCCGATGAAACACGACGTAAAAGTTTTCCCAGGGTAGAGTTACCATTCCTATATCTGATGGGATGGTTAATTCTTCATAACCCTAGGGCGATGTCTCTCGGCTCCGCCAGCAGTTCGGGAAATAATTTCTTGTTGAATTACAAGAATTCCTCTTGGAATGTGGCGACCGTCATCGATTGCCGGCGAGCATTAAATTTTGCTCATAGCTGGAAGCTTTTCTGTATCGTCCCTACTGTACATATTAATCAACAGGGAACGAAACTTCAGGATTCAGGTCACGGGAGGACCATTCTTTCTCCCGAAGCCTTCTACTGGTTGGTCTGCATTAGACCTTCTCATCTGCTGTACAGGAGTAAGGACTACTGCTTTTTTGAGCCCTATCTGCCTAGCCGATTTGCCAGGAAATTTGGGTATGACCAGTTGCATGTGGGAAATGCTATCACCAGCTTCAAGTTCAGAGGTGGACTTATTGACGGGGCCAGAGGATGGCGGTACTTCATAATGGGTTGTACTGGAGCAACCTTTACTGTGCCTGCGACTTCTCTCTCCATGGAGTTGCGCATCCTCCATTCGTACGTGCAATTTTATGCGGCCATCAATACCTTCCATCGTGACTTTGATATGTGGGGAAGTTTTAGGATGCCCTCTCATAGGTCCACTAGAAGGGAGGAGATCCCATCAGTCTCCTCTAATGAAGGTGAAGACCCTGTCGGTCCAGACGAATTCTTGACGACAATACCGAGAGGCGTATTAGCTCCGCCTGCAGAGCCTCTCGTTATCCCCATTAAGCGAAGAGCTCCTACTCCGAAAGAGCCTTCCCCTCGCAAGAAAAAGAAGACTGTCAGTGGTCCTAAAAGGACTTACAGCCGTGAGGCTTCCGGGAGTGAGCATTTTGTTCCCCCTATTGGGGGTGATTCTTTAATCAGAGGTCCTTTGCCTTTTAGAGAGGGAGCCTCCATAGTTCCGGCTGACAGCACCGGAGATTCTTTGCACGAGATTGCTGCCGCTACCACCGCTACTGGTAGTACAGTGGGATCACCTTCGAGGCCAAGCATATTAAGGATATCTTTGTCCAAACAAATAATGGGTCCAGCCCCTTCTTCGTTTGTCAATATTTCCAGCGAGATTCCACCCGATGAGCCTCGATTGGATCTGGTTGAAGACTGGGAAGACTATCCTCAGACGTCTTTTAATGCACCCTCTTCCCCAGGTATGACAGCTCGCTTAGCATCATTAAGAAATAATTTAGCTGTACAGACCGTGGACGCGACATATATACCATCGGCCATGGGTAAATGTCGTCTTTTACGCCTCTTTTAGGAAAATTAACATCAAGTTTCATTATTAATTTTCTCTTGTCTTCTTCTCAGGAGGAGACGTCTCTAGAGAGGGCGGAGTTGACACAACCTTTGACTTTGTTGCGAATCCTGCCGATGAAATGGCGACATTTAATATCGAAGAGGTACGCTTTGAAGCTACCGATCCTTCGTCCGCAATATTTTTAGGCGTCGTCTTGCCAACAGCAGTCCAGATATCATCAGAGGAGGATGAGCCTATCATCGCGACTGTGCCTCCTTCGTTGAGCACACCAGCAACTTCAACCGTCGTTGGGGCCTCTTCTTTTGTCGCGCTATCTGTTGAAGCGACTATCGTGGCCACATCTTCTGCCAACGTTTCACAAAGGGGGTTTACTGATATCATGGCCACTCCCAGCGTCCATTCGTACTTTACCATGCTAGTTGAACAATTTACTAGCATATTCTCTGTCACTTTAAAATCATTGATATCCATGGTGTTGGAGAAGAATCTACGCTTTGATGCTTTGAAGATGTCCTCCAATCTCACCATAGGGCAGATTAGAAATTTCGATGACTCTGGACGAGCTGATGCTCTGGAGCAAATAGTTAATGTTTTGGAAGAACCTATTAACAATTATTTGCGATTGTCTCACGACAACGTCGATGATATGATTCAGGCTGAGTACGACTCCTTGACTGCGAGACTTATTGGGGAGATGGAAACTCTGAGCAAATCCATCGAGGCACAGCAGCAAATGATGAATGAAGAGCATGTCGTATTGGGGTATGTCATTCCCCAGCTGGCTAAGTGCGAGGTTGAATGTAAGGGAAATGAAGCGAGGGTCCGCAGATTGGAAGTTGAACTCGCTCAGGCAAAGGAGGGGGCGCTTGCTTCATCGGCAGCTCGAGATGTGTTGAAGAACCGAATAGAAGTAGCTCAGCAGAACCTGACACATGCGGGTGTCGTCCACGGCGATTTTGTACATGCTCGGTCTAAACTATCCCTCCTGAGCGATGATGAGGCACGAATAGAGCGGGCTCGCGCTAATATTTTAGACTTCAGGAATGAGAAGTTGGCTGCTTTGGCACAACAGATTCGTGATTTGGCTGCTTCTCCCCAATGATGTACTGTTTTGCTTCTTTTTGTAATTTGATTTTCCCAGAGATAATAAAGAAGCTCTATCTGACTTTGTGGACCCATCATTTTTGAAGTATAAATGACAGGATAGGGTGAGAGTGATATCAGAGGTAATATGGACGTGATATCCTTTCGGTAAGTTTCAGTTGAACATATCGATTCAGAGGTTATATGGGCATGATAGAATATGCTCCAACTAAAATTCGTGTACAAAACACTATCAGAGGTAATATGGACGTGATAGGTTTTGACGATTCAAATTAGTTGAACATATCTATTCAGAGGTTATATAGACATGATAGAATATGCTCCAACCAATCTTTGTGCGTAGTATCGTCAGAATGAGATCTTCACCATACTTCCTTTAAGCAAGGGAGATTAAGCATAGTACATCTTCAGGAATTTGTCGTTGATAGGAGCCATCAACAAGTCTCCATTAGGCTTGGCTAATCTGTAAGCGCCGTTTGAGAACGTCGTCTCAATCACATAAGGGCCCTCCCATTTGGGCTAGAATTTACCCTTACTTTTATGCGTGATGATCATTGGCCTTTTCACAGCTAAAACTAGCTCGCCAACTTTGAACACTCTTTCCTTCACTTTTTGATTAAAGGCTTTGGAAATGCGTGCCTGGTAGAACGCAATGCGTTGTTGAGCTTGAAGGCGTTTCTCGTCTAATCCTTCTAGCTCTTGAAGTCTTAATTGGTCATTCTTTTCCTGAGTCAACTCATTAGTCATTGCTATTCTGAGTGAGGGAGTTTGAACTTCAATGGGGAGAACTGCTTCACTCCCATAAACCAATAAGAATGGGGTACAACCTGTCGGTGCTCGTACCGTTGTGCGGTATGCCCAGAGACATTCTCCCAGCTTCTCATTCCAATCTCTTTTGTTCGAGGAAACGAACTTTTTTAAGAGTTTGATAATGGTTTTGTTGAAGGCTTCTTCCAAACCATTAACAGCAGGATTGTATGCCGTAGAGGCCATATTTTGTATCTGATTCTTATCGCAAAATTGGTGAAACGCTTGGCTGATGAATTGAGGCCCATTGTCATAGATTATCCTTCGGGGTATCCCAAAGTGATAAATGACATGATGCTTGATAAAGCTGATCACGTTGGATGTCTTTACCTCAGCAAGAGGAATCACCTCTGCCCGTTTGGAGAAATAATCGGTGATAGCTAATATAAACCGATGTCCCCTAGAAGATGACGGGTAAATCGGACTGATGATATCCATACCCCATGCTTCAAAGGGCCACGATGCAATGGTGGGATGTAAATACTCAGAAGGCTGATGTATAAAATCCGCATGGACCTGACAGGCTTTGCACTGTCTTGCATATTTCACGGCATCTGCAATCATGGTTGGCCAGTAGTATCATATTCTCCTGATACGATCTTTTAGCTTAGGATCAGGTTGATGTGCTCCACACACACCGTCGTGAGCTTCTCGGATAACCCGTTTTTCATTGTCATCAGAGAGACATCGTAGCAATAGTCCATCGTATGTTCGGCGATATAGACTTTGGGAAGAAGCATCAAAATAGAAGTGTAGTGATCGTCTTTTAACCGATACTGCTTCTTTAGGACCCTCTGGCAAGATTCTATATGATACGAAGTCTATGAAGGGACTTCTCCAGTCTCTTTTAGGAGGAATCGTATTTACAGCGTAGCTGCGTTCTAAGTGAAAGTTATTTTTCATACAAAATAGATCTCTGTTAAGAAGGATCACCGAATTCTGCCTTCTTATCGGAATAGCTAGATCTGCAGCTATGCTGGCCAGGGCATCGGCTTCCAAATTTTGAGATCGAGGCACATGCTCTAGGAAAAACCCTTTGAAAGTCATGCTATCTCAATCGTTGCTTGGTGATAAGGAATGAGGTCTGGATTACGGACTTCATATACTCCTCTGACCTGATTGACGATTAGTTGGGAATCACCAAAAGCTTCCAGGTATTCGACCTCCAATTCTTTAGCGACTTGAAGCCCGATGAGTAGGGCATTGTACTCTGCCACATTATTAGAGCAGGGTTCGCTAAGAGAATATGCTCGGTAGATGACGAGTTTGTCGGGAGTCACCAGAATAATTCCTACTCCTGAAACCACGTTTCCTTTGGGACCAGTTCGAGAGGCACCATCGAAAAATAACTGCCATGTATCATCTTCTATTGCAGAGTTATATTCTGCAACTTCGTCGGGAATATCCTCGTATAGTTTGGAGGTTTCCGGAATTGGATGGGCAGCTAAGAAAACATCCAAGGCCTGACCTTTCATGGACTTCTGAGGGACGTACACCATATCATACGGTGTTAATAACATCGCCCAGGTTGCGAGTCGGGAATTAAGGACACTCGGCTTACTCATCAATACCCAGAGAGGATTGATTCTGGAGATGATATGAATAGTTTAGCCTGTGACGTAATGTCGCGTCTTCTGAATGGCAAACATTAGGGCCAAGCATTCTTTTTCCAATGGATTGTACCGGTGTTCGGCTCTGACCAGCATCCTGCTGAGGTAGTAGATAGCCTGTTCATGACCCTTATCGTTCTTCTGTGCGAGGAGAGCTCCTAAAGAATGATCCATTGCTCGAACATACAGCAAAAATGGTCTTCCTATGACGGGAGGCACCAGAACTGGAGGATTAGTAAGGTAGCGCTTGATATCGTCAAACGCTTGCTGACAGGCTTCATCCCATACGAAAGATACACCTTTCTTCATTAGGCGAGAAAGATGCTGACATCTTCCAGAGAGGTTGGAAATAAATCTCCTGATGTAGGCTAGACGACCTTGAAATCCCCTGAGTTCTCTCAGATTACGGGGCGGTCGCATCTCGAGGATAGCTTTTACCTTATCAGGGTCAACTTGAATGCCTTTAGCGGTAATGACAAATCCCAAGAATTTGCCACTGGACACTTCGAGAAAAGAATTTGTAGGGTTCATTTTGAGTTGATATTGACGCATCAACTCGAACACTATCTTCATGTCTTGTATATGATTAGCCTTGAGGAGGCTTTTGACAGTGATATCGTCTACGTAACATTCTACTATTTTGCATAGATGCTCATGGAATATGTTGCTTATAGCTCGCTGATATGTAGCTCTGGCATTCTTTAATCCGAAGGGCATAACTGTGCAGCAATATACCCCCAGTGGCGTACGGAATGCAGTATGCTTCTCGTCTTCAGGATGCATCTTAATCTGATTGTATCCTGAGAATCCGTCCATGAAAGACATGCGTTCAAAATCGCATGTGTTGTCGATCATGACGTCTGTGATGGGAAGAGGAAACTCATCCTTAGGACAGGCCGTATTGAGGTCTCGAAAGTCGATACAAATATGAACTTTCCCGCTTTTCTTCATGACCGGGACAACATTAGCGACCAATCAGGATGTTGTTCTTCCCGGATGAACCCGCAGGCTATCAACTTCTTGATTTCAGCTTCGATGGCATCCATCATATCAGGGCGGAACCGGCGTTGGTGCTGCTTTACAGGTTTTGAATTGGGTAATTTGTTGAGTTTATGGGTAGCCACTTTTGGATCAAGACCTGGCATATCCTCATAATTCCACGCAAAGACGTCGATATACTCTTTTATCAGTTGGATCATCACTTCATTTTCTGTTGGGAAAAGATTGTTACTGATAAATATCGGCTTTGGTAAAATTTTATCTCCAACATCGACTTGGATAACTTTGTCTTCAGTGGGCTATTTTCTTTGCTCGAACCGGAGTTCCCATTGTGTATCCATTTGTTGTGCCCAGGATTCATTTTCAAACGGTTCGGATTCTTGTTCCTTTATTTCGAGAGAATTTGTCAATACCGTGTTTGCTGACAATACCCGTGGGAGTTCATCATCTGAATAGGAGGATGACAAACCATCCTGAAAAGAGGGAATGGTCTCTCTTCTTGATTCCGAGTTGTTCGAAGTTGTAAGAGACGTGGTATACCCTAACCCAAAACGAGTACGTTGACAGTAGGGATCACCATGCAACGACATTCGTCTGCCTTTCCCATAGTTGAGACCTGGCTCTAACTTCAAGTCATAACCCATGCTTTGCATAATTTTCAAGGCCTGTGGGCTATATCTAAAAACCTGCATTTTCCCAGCATCAGACACATGAGAATCCTCTTGTACAATCGATCGATTCCGCATGCGGCCGAAGACTATTAGATGCTAATCTTTACGGGTAGGTGGGACAATAAAGATAGAATTATCATGTGGCCCATATGTCGTGGTGACGTTAGATGTTGATGCCACTTCCCACACATACGGTTGGTAGAGGTCTATAGCTTTCAAGAATCTTTGTGCTACAGGCTCTATATCGTTATGGAGGGATGATTCCCGATGAGGAAATTGAGCGTCAGCATACTGGAAAAGAGGTTCTTTATTATCATCAGAAACCATGTTCCTGGTTGTATTTACATCAATCGGCTGTTTGCTGTGCCGAAGGTTGATGACCAAGGGTGGAGGCTTCTGATTCAGAGTGATCACTAAGGGATCCTTTCCTCCTCCTGATTTGGTTTTGCCCAAGGGGATGACCATGGGTTCCATGATTGGACGGGTAGTCCATCCTTTCACCTGGATTGACAGAGGTTGCTCAACAGACGGTTCTCCTGGCTCCCGGTGGGATTCCTCTTTCGTCTTGCCCGATACCTCCTGCATGTAGTCTTGGGTGTACAACTTGGCATCGGAGTAGTAGGTCTCAACTCCTTTGAACGGGTTGAGATCAGCAAACTCAGTCTTCACTGTCCCTTGGGAATCTACATATTTAAAGCATTGATGTAGAGTGGAAGGAACAATATTGTGATCGTGGATCCATGGTCTGCCTAGCAGAATGTTGTAGGACACCTCTGAATCAATGATATAGCATGTAGCCACTGATCTAAGGTCACCAATATGGATCCTCAGACGAATCTTCCCCAACGGCTTGCTTTTCCTGGCATTGAAGCCCACGATTGTAGTGGTAGTATAAGCCAGTTCGCTTGTAGGGATCCTCAATAGTCTGAGCAGACTACGAGGGATAATGCTGATCGATGATCCCGGATCTATGTGAATCCGGTCCACCTCCATGGAACCAACGTATCTGGTGTAATAAAGGGGCCTGTCATGCCTGTCATGTTTCAACAGCATGTCCTCTTGAGTGAAAGTGATGTTAGGGACCACTTCCATCACACTATGGCATTAAGGACATACCACAGGCTCTTTGTCGGGAGACTTGAGCTGAGTCAAGAATGCATCTGCCTGCATTAATGCTTCACTCAAGGCGTGACGAGTGTCTTTTGATAGCCTGAGTAGCTCAAAGATGGACAATCTGGCCGGAGTATTAGCCAATTGAGCTAAGATATCGAAGTTATAAGGTTTCTCTAAACCTTTGTTTTGAATATTCTTCAAAGGTTTATCAAAACGAACTTCTTTCTGCTTGCCTTTGTCCGCCGAAGTTGGTCTAGAATGACCTATTTCTGGTATAGTAGGTTCAGGCTCTGAAGGCTTGGCAGCTGAAGTGTCTGCCGTTGCTTCTTCCTGATTTCCTCCATAGTCCTTGAGGTATGCTTTCCCTGATCGGGTTCCGGTAGCCAAAGCTTCATCTTCTGATGTCGGAGATATTGCAACCATATGGCAGGGTTTGTATTTGGAGTTCTTTTTAGACTTAGCCTTAGTGGCTTGAGTCTCTTCTTCGATCTCTGACACCAGATCAGGATGAACCCACATAATCTCACCATGCTGGGTAGTTAGGGGTACCAGGTCATGATTTTGACCCCTGGCCGGAGGGATATTAACAATGTTCATCATTGTCAGGGGAATTGGTACTACACCGTCCGAAACTTCTTGAGGAGGTAGATTGCCAAATTGGGGAGAGATCATGTTGGCATAAAATATGAGAAGTCCTCAAACGGCCATCAGTATTCCGCGTAATCTGAAGAGTGGGCAACTTCTTCTCTTGATGGCGTAAAAGCCGAGAGGTCGAGAAATCCAGCACTTGTTTTCCCTTGTGGAGATTGTATGGTGTCACGACCCGCACCCGGTATAGGGGCACGAGAGCGTGGGTACGTCCAGCCTACGCCGCAGTATCGGCGGTAGAATGCTGTCAAGGTCACAGTAATACTATATAACTAAACACCTGTCAATGATATCTATCTCCACAACAATCTCACAAGTAACTCAATCACAAACAACTATAAGGCACGATAAAAGATAAAAGGAAATGACATAGTTAAACACCATATCTCAACCATAAAGATAACTCACAGTCTAGCTGTTCAACACAAGTCTCCAATTAAACTTAACATAAGTCTAAACATAAACTGAAATAACCTCCATAAGTCTCAAGCATAAAAATAAATATTATCTAGATAGCTGTAGGCAATGCCTCATCTAGGGGCAGGGCCTCCTCTAGGATCTCTGGTACATAGTCTGCATCTATACCTGGTCCGTAGTGCGTGCTACAGAAATCCTTAAGATTCTCTGGAAAAAATATCCAGTCAGGATTGGAACGAAATACACCTCTTAACAGCAGTTCCACATATATTGACAAAAACTATAACACAGTGTAAAGAAATATAAGACAGATATGAAATAACTGGAAATAAGAAATACTGGAATAAAGAATGTAGGAAATAGATACTGGAATATCATCATCAATATGCATCTGACAAGGAATAAAACTACAAGTGCACGTAAGTACAAAAACTGGTATGTAAGTGTATATAGGAACAACAACTAGAACATGTGGAAATACAAGATCAGTCTAACAAGATATATGTCAAGAATCATCTAACTAAGTATGTGAAACATCAGTATATCATGTGATCGGCTTGGGCTATATGACTCATTACATGGATTAGCGATCATCCCCAACAGGTCAGGCTAACCGGAATGTAATAGCGATAAGGCATGTAAGGGTAAGGCTGCACCGACGTGAGATGTGGGTGGGCTAATGCTGCATGTAAGGGGTATGATCACATAACTACTAATACTTCCCCGTTTCCCCTGCTAGCACGATGGATTCCAATCACGACTCCTCGTGACAGGTCTCAATGATGCCAACTTGTGTAAAGAACAGTGTCAGAGTCATGTACGCTATACAACAAGAATTATAGAGATAATCAATGTCACTACCACATTCCGAAAATAGGGGTATTTTTAACTTTTTATAATATTTAATATTATTGTAGTTACAATTAAATAATTGCATGATAGTATATTTAATTTAAATAATTATGTGTTGTGTAATTAAATATAGTATTACTACAGTGTTCATTTATTTTTAAGCTAGTAGACTAGACCTAGAAGCCCAGTAGATGGCCACCTGTCCGAATTATGGAATTCGGTATTTAATTATTTTATCTAAAATTTAATTATTGGAGATTTTAATTAATTATCGTATTTTATTTAATTTTTGCGCATTGCCTTTGCTTCGATAATTGGAGCACTACCCTATCTTTTGTCTCCCAACAAATTTCACAATTTTGCCCTAGACATGCCCGCCTTCCATTCTGCTATTTTCGCAACTCATAATTATGCTCTCCGTGCATTATTTCTAGCCGCACAAAAATCGTCGCGGACGTTATTTATTAAATCCCTATTTTGTATCGTTGTGCGTTCCAATTGAAATTGGAGGCAATCTTGACCTATTTTTCGTGCGGCCCAAATTAGGGTAATATTCTGTTCTGAGTCTTCTTCATTATTGGTATTGATGACCTGACCTGATTTTGGCCCCATGTACTCCTAATTAATTTTAGAACACAACTTGTATTTATTTCTAATTAAATTGAGGATACTATTTAAACCAATTCTAAAAATCCCAATTTAATTCCAGTGCCCTACTAATTGAGCCCACACTGAACATACAGCGCCCCCTGACCCTGCAAAACACCAAACACCGAATTGCCCGCCAAATTTCGTTATTTCATGTGTCTGTGCAAATATCCAAATTTAAGGGGGCTAATTTGCAAATTTGCATTTTTGTCAACACCTCATTTGTTTAAACCAATGAGGGAGCCCTATTAATTTTTATTTAAATTATCACCCTCATCCCTACATGAAATTCATTCATGTTTAATCTGGACCACCCATTTAATTGGGTGCATCCTCACCTTTGATTTACCCACACCCTCTCTTTATTTAATGTCATATCTACATCAAACCCTAATCCCTAGAAAACCTAGGTAGCACACCTCCCCAAGCCCCCATAATTCCTCTCCAACGTATGTAAATTTTTTTCTTCCCTTCTCCTTCTCTTTTCTTCTTTTTCTTCTCCTCCTTTTTCTTCTTCTTCTTCCTCTCTTCATTGATTTTGGAATTTAAAAGAGGAAGAAGGGGGGGAACACTGTTCACCCCCCCCATCTACTGTTCACCCGACTCCCCCTGCTTCCCGGCCAGCGCTGCCTCGACGCGCCCGGCGGCCCACATCTCTCCGGCGGTCCGGCCATCAGTCCACCTGCGCATCCCCGACTTCCCTGTGCTCCGGCGGTCTTGCTCCCCACTCCGACTGCTCCTCTCCCATCTCCTCCCTCTGCGTACTCCCTCCGGCGGCCTTGCCCTCTACTCCGGCTGAGCTCCTCCTCGTCAACCGTGCCCGGCGGCCAACCACCCAGGCCGAGCCCTTCCCCGGCTGTGCTCCTCTCAACTCCGGCCCCCTCTCAACTCCGGCGGAGCCGACTGCTCGTTCTCCCAACCGAGCCTGCACGCCGGCGCTCCATTTCTTCTCCCTCTGCGGTGAACTCCGGCGGCCATCAATCCGGCAGCACCCCGCTGCACATCCCCGTCGGCCCGCTGCTGTGCATCACCACCCCTCCGCCTCCTCTCTTCCTCCTCCCTGCTGTGTTTCCACCACCACCATCAGTACTCCGGCGGACCAGGAGCTCCACCACCATCATCGAGCCCCCCTCTGTAAGAGTTCTTCTTCTCCCTTCCTTCTCTCTATATATATATATATATATAAATGTATATATACATATATATATATACACATGAGTATATTAAAGATATGTATATAAATAGTATTATTTAATTAGTGCTTTAAATACATGAAATGTGTATAGTATATAAAGAAAATTGGTAATGCATAATTTAATATATGTACATGTATATGTTTATTTTTAATTAAATGTTAAACAGGTATAAACATAGTATACTTTAGTATGTATATATATGATATATGAAAATATTTTATTAGTATATATTTATGCATAAACGTATTTTGGTGTATAGTACGTGTATTTCATTTAATATATATATGTATGTATTCTGGTATAAAAATATATAATGGTTGGTATATGTATATATATTTGTATATATATAAATATACTTAATACATTTTCAAATATGTATAATTAGTATAAATGTATATAAATATATATACATATATATTTTGTATATACAATTAATATATTTTCTATATATATATGTATATTATAAAAATGTACTTTTGCACATATATGATATGTACGCATTTTGACATATGTTAATATATAAATGAACGTATTTTGGTAAATATACAACTATAGCAGTGTATTTATATTGGTATATATTTTAGATATATATATTATATTAAATTCTTTTTAGTATGTATACAATATAAATACGTATTGTATTCTTTCCATGAACTATACACATACAAGTATTATTTATTATGTTTATATATATATAAGTATTATTTAATTTAAAGTATATATTTATACATATATCTATTATTGAATTGATGGAAATTATATATTAAATATGTATCCCTACTAGTTGACCCTAGCTAACTAGTGCCCTGCCTGGCATGGCCCTGAGGCCAGTGTTTATAGACTGTGTGTTAGGGTAGCACCTGATACAAGTGTTATTGTGATATATTTATAGGACTGTTGCTTCACCCAGGGAATATTCTGGAACAGGACACCAATAATTACCAGCTAAGGACCCAAGGCAAGTACATTCTCTGATAATTTCCAATTTTTGATAATTTCTATAATTTCAATAATCTAGAAATGTTACATCTGAATCCTTGACACTGTGCTACACGGACTAGTATAGCTTGGATCTGCAGTCATGAGATGTTACCTTGATTATCGTATTGACATTGTACACGACATGTATATTAGACATCGTACATGATAGATTGGACTTGCTCGTGTATCGTGACGTGTCATGGTTGGATCCACAGTACTAGTTGGGGGCGGGGAAGTAGTTAGTAAGAAATGTGATCATAACCTCTTATTGTAGTATAGAACAATGTAAGTGTTAATCATGCTCTTCACCTATGATTAGCCAGGCCCTGTAGCAATCGTACATGTTCCCAAGCCGATCACATTTCGAAACTACTATTTCAAACACTTAGAATAGATTACAGTTCCCTATTTAAATCATATACTACATCACCCGTATATGATACTGCACCTTGTTCTTTTCATTTTCATACATGCAATGACTGTATCATATTGCCAATTGCCTGTTTCTTTACATTGTCTGTCTCTTTATTTCCCATTGCAGTTATTCACTGTCTTCTCAGTATCCAGCAGCATCTGTTTATTGCTTTATAGTCCTTATCAATTATATGGAACTGTTATTTGAGATTTGTACTTTGCTCCTTCCTGACTGGAAATATTTTTCCAGACTGTGACCTTAGTAGACTGGTTTCTGACACTTGGGGATTGGAAGTTAATGATTGCAGGTATGATTATTTTGTCGTTAGACTTGTCTTGTATTTCTTGCTTGCCTTGATATCTCATCGTGCTTTAGTTTATGTGATTGAGTATTTCTAGCATTATTTTATGATATCCACGTCTCCTTATGGAGTTGGGTATTCACGTGAGTTGATTAGATAGTTACATGACCTAGACAGCGTTCTACCGCCGATGCTGCGGCGTAGGCTGGACGTACCCACGCACTCGTGCCCCTAAACCGGGTGCGGGTCATGACACATTTTTAGTGGTGGCCCACGCAGGTCAGACTTCACAAGTTGTGCGATGTCGTGGTAGTGCGACGTCATAGTTGTACTACTACGTGCCTGCTATAGAATATAGGACATAGGATACTAGGATGAGAGAGGATACTCAATCATAAATTCTTGAGAGATTCCTGGGACGACTCCTTGAGAATCTCATTGTAATTTCTAATTTTAAATCCTTCGCCTTGTTTCCGTCCGTCCTCACTCATTGATATTGAATTTGATTATTGTTGATCAATTATTAAAATTAAAAATCTTGGTATCATTGTTGAGTTTGATTCTTGTTGACCAGTTGTTAAATTTAATTCTTGGTATCGTTGTTGAGTTGATTTCATATCGAGATGAATTTTACGGGCTAAAATTTATGGTATCATCTGATGACATATGTTGATGAGGACAGTGAGAAAGGTAAAACGTCTACTTTGGTTATGGACCCTAGAGTTTATCGCAGCCATATTAGCTGTGGTGACGAGAACGTAGGAACCTGACTTGGATGTACATACTATAGTTATGAAACTTAGAGTCTCTCGCAGCCATACCGGTTGGCGTGGCGAAGATTCTAGACGACATGATTATAGAGTTGCATACCTTAGTTACGAAACCTATCGTTTATCGAATCTATGCTTACTGGCGTGGCGAGGATTCTGAGTGTCATGATTTCAGACAGACGTGTATGATTATCAGGTTGTATCTTAAATTGGTTCTTAAAGTATCATCTCAAGACTTATCTATTTATGTTATTCCAGGACTTTGTTCCATCGCTTCTCTTCTTTACTAGCAGTAAAGATACCTTCAGTCCTTAACCCAGTTCCTTTGAGCTTTTATTCTTTGAGGATTCCTTGTTAAGTATGATAATTAGTGACTTGTAATTATGGCTGTGTCTTGAGTGTTAGTATTGGTTGAGTGTTGTTAGTGAGTTATAAGTGTTTCCTAGTTGGACATGTGAGCAGTAGGCTTTAATCTAGAGTTAGCCCTTAGCATAGTACCTTGTAACAATGGTTCTGGGATAAGTGTCATTAGCGACTGAGAGTAGAAGGAGAGTATAGAGTATCAGTGATAGTTCTCAGAGTTAGTATCAAAGCTAATTACCCGTCCTGGATAATCATGATTTTATAATTAAGAGATCTATGTAAACAATTAGGCATCAAGGAATAGTATTAAGGATTAATGGAGCATAACGTTCAATTTGATGATTGATATCTGGTGTGTTAAAGGTAAAGAAATTTATATGCATGAGGAGTTATAATAAGGTGTCATGAGTAGAGAAATATCAGAATTAGTAATGAAGATGGTGAAGCGTATCACAGACCAGTTTAACAGGCTGAAAAAGGTTAAAAGGAAATACATATACAATAATCGAGATGAGGAACCATACACATACCCATGAGAGTAAAGAAACATGAGTGTAATAGAGGATTCAGGTGATCATGAGTTCTAATGAGCTTGATGAGATAATCCACTAATGCAGCTAGTGATATAATACCAAGAGTGCTAATGGTTCTATATCAAGGATTAGTGGAGAACGACGCTCAAAACAGTAAGCACTCTGCGTGATGCTAATCGGATGATATACCAGTTGACATAAATTGAAATCATGAAAGAAATTACAGGTGATGATAACTTTGATCATTGGAGATAATGGTGCAAGTGATTCAGGCAGTACAATTTTAGTACACAGTTATAGACACTAGATGCATTGAGTGCACCTTGAGTATCAGAGACCGTGAGCACTGATATGTACATTGGTGGATTTATAAATTAAAAAGTGGAAATAGAATTTTATTTTAGGAATAATTGAGGAGTTGAGATTATGTCATTAAAATTTTTGAGGATTTCAAATATGAATTCAATAAACATGGTTAAGGCTAAAAAGATTTTAGAAGTGATTAAATTTTTTCGATGTTGAGTATCTGATTTTGAGGAGGTATATGCATTTTTATTTTAAAGTTGTTCGAGAAGTTAAACCTTGACGATTATTTTTGAGGATTAATTTTATGGTAGATGAGAGATATGAATATTAATATATGAGTAGATGATATACATGTATAAGGATCTGGTGACTTGAGCGTGATTGAGATGGCACCGCAGACTGACTTGGGTGTCCATCTAAATTTGTATTGGAAAGAGCAGTATTTATTATGGTGTTGCACTTGACGTATATTTGAGTGATAAGAACGACTAGTATGAACAATTGTAGTAGGAACGGGAACTGACAGAGGGTATGGTACTAAAGAGATAGAGGTATCAACTTGGATGCATTATTGAATCATGGTTATATTAGAGAATCTTGGCATCAGATTTTGGTATTAATAGACAGGTGTGTGCAATACGGATATATTCATGGATTTTGTGGATTAATGATTAGTTGATATGGGTACCAGTGTACATGAATAGGAATTAGTTAGTGAATGTGCTAGAGTTAAGTGTTTGTTAGAGATAGTAGATACTACAAGTAATATGTTAGCAGGTTCTTCCTTTCCCTCCTAATGTTCTTTTTCCGTCTTTCGATTGATTGATTTTCCTAGTACTGTAGTTGTATGCATGATTTCTTGTTAGAATAAAATTGGTAGTACACCCTGACAGAGACTGCAGTACCATGACAGAAGACACATGACCTATATATTTTCTTAGATCGCATGGCTGTAGGGAGAATTTTTCTTAAACCATGATCATTAGGGTTTTTGACCATAGCTAAGATCTATGACAAGGTTATGACTGACAAAGAGAGACAAGATGATTAAAATTCGAGGATAAACATTGATTTAAATAGAGGGTTAAGAAATTAACATAATTGGTGGGTTATTAATTCCAGGAAGATTATGACATGTTTAAATTGGTTATTAAAATTTGGAAATTTTGGGAGATTTATCAATATATTTATTTAATTGCAAGTTATGAATTTTAGAATTTTATATGGGATGTTGCAATTAGAGAATCTTCAAGTATCGCATTGTTGAGTATTTTGAGGAAGAGGAAATCGAGAAATAAAAAATTTTGATGGATAAATGTTTAAATTCAAACTTGTGAGACGAGATTACATTTTATAATTGTGCATTGATAAAAATCAAGTTAGAGGAGTGGATATTAAATTCCGAGTATTGAATTATTAACTTAAAATTTTGGGTGAAATTGTGATAAAAATGGACT
The DNA here is from genome assembly GCA_036927795.1 of Iris macrosiphon. Lineage (NCBI taxonomy): Eukaryota > Viridiplantae > Streptophyta > Magnoliopsida > Asparagales > Iridaceae > Iris > Iris macrosiphon. The sequence continues at coordinate 80,607,364 of JAYESA010000015.1, read as the reverse complement.
TTGATTTTAAATTCGAGGATTTTCAGGAATACGATAATTACAAAATTTTGAAAATTGTGAAAAGACATTGTGGATTATTACCTGATTTCATGGATGATGAATTTAAATTTTGAGAAAATAATAATGTGTATGAATAAACGCTACTATGAGGATTTTAAATTTTGAGGACGAAATTCTTTTAAGGAGGGTAGACTTGTCACTACCACATTCCGAAAACAGGGGTATTTTTGACTTTTTATAATATTTAATATTATTGTAGTTACAATTAAATAATTGCATGATAGTATATTTAATTTAAATAATTATGTGTTGTGTAATTAAATATAGTATTATTACAGTGTTCATTTATTTTTAAGCTAGTAGACTAGACCTAGAAGCCCAGTAGATGACCACCTGTCCGAATTATGGAATTCGGTATTTAATTATTTTATCTAGAATTTAATTATTGGAGATTTTAATTAATTATCGTATTTTATTTAATTTTTGCGCATTGCCTTTGCTTCGATAATTGGAGCACTACCCTATCTTTTGTCTCCCAACAAATTTCACAATTTTGCCCTAGACATGCCCGCCTTTCATTCTGCTATTTTCGCAACTCATAATTATGCTCTCCGTGCATTATTTCTAGCCGCACAAAAATTGTCGCGGGCGTTATTTATTAAATCCCTATTTTGTATTGTTGTGCGTTCCAATTGAAATTGGAGGCAATCTTGACCTATTTTTCGTGCGGCCCAAATTAAGGTAATATTCTGTTCTGAGTCTTCTTCATTATTGGTATTGATGACCTGACCTGATTTTGGCCCCATGTACTCCTAATTAATTTTAGAACACAACTTGTATTTATTTCTAATTAAATTGAGGATACTATTTAAACCAATTCTAAAAATCCCAATTTAATTCCAGTGAGCTACTAATTGAGCCCACACCGAACATACAGCGCCCCCTGATCCTGCAAAACACCAAACACCGAATTGCCCGCCAAATTTTGTCATTTCATGTGTCTGTGCAAATACCCAAATTTAAGGGGGCTAATTTGCAAATTTGCATTTTTGTCAACACCTCATTTGTTTAAACCAATGAGGGAGCCCTATTAATTTTTATTTAAATTATCACCCTCATCCCCACATGAAATTCATTCATGTTTAATCTGGACCACCCATTTAATTGGGTGCATCCTCACCTTTGATTTACCCACACCCACTCTTTATTTAATGTCCTATCTACATCAAACCCTAATCCCTAGAAAACCTAGGTAGCACACCTCCCCAAGCCCCCACAATTCCTCTCCAACGTATGTAAATTTTTTTCTTCCCTTCTCCTTCTCTTTTCTTCTTTTTCTTCTCCTCCTATTTCTTCTTCTTCTTCCTCTCTTCATTGATTTTGGAATTTAAAAGAGGAAGAAGGGGGGGGAACACTGTTCACCCCCCCATCTACTGTTCACCCGACTCCCCCTGCTTCCCGGTCAGCGCTGCCTCGACGCGCCCGGCGGCCCACATCTCTCCGGCGGTCCGGCCATCAGTCCACCTGCGCATCCCCGACTTCCCTGTGCTCCGGCGGTCTTGCTCCCCACTCCGACTGCTCCTCTCCCATCTCCTCCCTCTGCGTACTCCCTCCGGCGGCCTTGCCCTCTACTCCGGCTGAGCTCCTCCTCGTCAACCGCGCCCGACGGCCAACCACCCAGGCCGAGCCCTTCCCCGGCTGTGCTCCTCTCAACTCCGGCCCCCTCTCAACTCCGGCGGAGCCGACTGCTCGTTCTCCCAACCGAGCCTGCACGCCGGTGCTCCATTTCTCCTCCCTCTGCGATGAACTCCGGCGGCCATCAGTCCGGCAGCACCCCGCTGCACATCCCCGTCGGCCCGCTGCTGTGCATCACCACCCCTCCGCCTCCTCTCTTCCTCCTCCCTGCTGTGTTTCCACCACCACCATCAGTACTCCGGCGGACCAGGAGCTCCACCACCATCATCGAGCCCCCCTCTGTAAGAGTTCTTCTTCTCCCTTCCTTCTCTATATATATATATATATATATATATATATATATATATATATATATATATATATATATATATAAATGTATATATACATATATATATATACACATGAGTATATTAAAGATATGTATATAAATAGTATTATTTAATTAGTGCTTTAAATACATGAAATGTGTATAGTATATAAAGAAAATTGGTAATGCATAATTTAATATATGTACATGTATATGTTTATTTTTAATTAAATGTTAAACAGGTATAAACATAGTATACTTTAGTATGTATATATATGATATATGAAAATGTTTTATTAGTATATATTTATGCATAAACGTATTTTGGTGTATAGTACGTGTATTTCATTTAATATATATATGTATGTATTCTGGTATAAAAATATAAAGGTATATGTATATATATTTGTATATATATATATATATACTTAATACATTTTCAAATATGTATAATTAGTATAAATGTATATAAATATATACACATATATATTTTGTACATACAATTAATATATTTTCTATATATATATGTATATTCTAAAAATGTACTTTTGCACATATATGATATGTACGCATTTTGACATATGTTAATATATAAATGAACGTATTTTGGTAAATATACAACTATAGCAGTGTATTTATATTGGTATATATTTTAGATATATATATTATATTAAATTCTTTTTAGTATGTATACAATATAAATACGTATTGTATTCTTTCCATGAACTATACACATACAAGTATTATTTATTATGTTTATATATATATAAGTATTATTTATTTTAAAGTATATATTTATACATATATCTATTATTGAATTGATGGAAATTATATATTAAATATGTATCCCTACTAGTTGACCCTAGCTGACTAGTGCCCTGCCTGGCATGGCCCTGAGGCCAGTGTTTATAGACTGTGTGTTAGGGTAGCACCTGATACAAGTGTTATTGTGATATGTTTATAGGACTGTTGCTTCACCCAGGAAATATTCTGGAACAGGACACCAATAATTACCAGCTAAGGACCCAAGGCAAGTACATTCTCTGATAATTTCCAATTTTTGATAATTTTTATAATTTCAATAATCTAGAAATGTTACATCTGAATCCTTGACACTGTGCTACACGGACTAGTATAGCTTGGATCTGCAGTCATGAGATGTTACCTTGATTATCGTATTGACATTGTACACGACATGTATATTAGACATCGTACATGATAGATTGGACTTGCTCGTGTATCGTGACGTGTCATGGTTGGATCCACAGTACTAGTTGGGGGCGGGGAAGTAGTTAGTAAGAAATGTGATCATAACCTCTTATTGTAGTATAGAACAATGTAAGTGTTAATCATGCTCTTCACCTATGATTAGCCAGGCCCTGTAGCAATCGTACATGTTCCCAAGCCGATCACATTTCGAAACTACTATTTCAAACACTTAGAATAGATTATAGTTCCCTATTTAAATCATATACTACATCACCCGTATATGATACTGCACCTTGTTCTTTTCATTTTCATACATGCACTGACTGTATCATATTGCCTATTGCCTGTCTCTTTACATTGTCTGTCTCTTTATTTTCCATTACAGTTATTCACTGTCTTCTCAGTATCCAGCATCATCTGTTTATTGCTTTATAGTCCTTATCAATTATATGGAACTGTTATTTGAGATTTGTACTTTGCTCCTTCCTGACTGGAAATATTTTTCCAGACTGTGACCTTAGTAGACTGGTTTCTGACACTTGGGGATTGGAAGTTAATGATTGCAGGTATGATTATTTTGTCGTTAGACTTGTCTTGTATTTCTTGCTTGCCTTGATATCTCATCGTGCTTTAGTTTATGTGATTGAGTATTTCTAGCATTATTTTATGATATCCACGTCTCCTTATGGAGTTGGGTATTCACGTGAGTTGATTAGATAGTTACATGACCTAGACAGCGTTCTACCGCCGATGCTGCGGCGTAGGCTGGACGTACCCACGCACTCGTGCCCCTAAACCGGGTGCGGGTCGTGACAATCAACATAATGGAATCTCAGATAATGTACTCGCCTGTGGTCCTTAGCTGGCAATACCACTGTCTGGGTTCCAAGGTGTCGTCTGGATGATCCAACAGTCCTATAGACATACCATATAATACAATACTTCATCAGACAATACTCTAGCTCACAATCAACATAATGATCTCAACAGACTATGCTAGGGGTGGTCACGTCTGTCGTCGCTGTGAATAACAGACAGTCAATGGCACGGTCTTGCCAGTACGTCAGTGTACATTTGGCAGTCTGTTATCACGCTACGGGAAACCTAGTACATGGGCATATAATGCCTAATATTGTTTATCATAAACATCAACACTACTAATTTCAATTAATAGATATGTGCTTTCAGTTACTTAATAGAGTCTACCTTATGCATGTTCATATGCGTATATTGATACATACTAATCAATTATACTATGTACATATATACTATCAACTTATACCATGCATACAATTTATTAAGTATATATAGTAGGATACTTATAACACATATAGGGCCTGTATAGATATTATTTGAGAGTCTATAATATCTATATACCTATACGTATGCAACTACGTACATACATGCTCAACGAGATTAGGTTCACGTCAAACCTGCGCGTGTGGACAGGGTGGTGATGACGAGATGAGCTGATCGTCGTGCACGGGTGCACAATCGGAATGGCTCAGCGGAACGCTGCTCCGGCGCTCTAGTCGGCTCGGCTTCGGCAGTGGTGCGGCGTTCAGTCCCGGCGCAGGGTGGTCGAGCAGTTGGGTCCAGTTGCTGCTTCCGTCAGCTGCAGCAGCGCTCGGCGGCTCGGTCTGTCTCCGGTTGACGTGGGCTTCAGCATTGGTGGCAGCGGCGCGTGCGGGTCTCCGGCTTCAGCGTTCGGCTCGGGTGTTGGTCGGAAATAGCTCAGCGGTTAAGGCGAGAGCCCGCGGGTCGAGGGGTGAGACTTCCGGCGTTCGGCGGCTCAGGTGTTTGCTCGGCGTGGAGATGGGTAAGGGAAGGGGTCGGCTGAGGGTTTAGGTTTTAGGTTAAGAGAAAAGGAAAAAGTAATACTATGTATATATATATATATATGGGTAGTAAACTTGGGTTGACCTAGGATTAAGTTTGGTCAAGGCCCTATTGCGATTGGGTTTGCCATGGATAATTTTGATGGTTATGGTTTCAAATAAATTAAAATAAATTTCTAGAATGTATTGGTTCAAGGGTTTGAAGCTATGGTTTCAAAGGGGTTGCTGTTTAAATTACATATTCCCAAGAATCAAGAAATATAATGAAAGAAAAAATGGGTTTAATGAATTTACGGAAATTTGCACGAAATAGGTTTATTGTTTGCTTAAATCAAAATTAGATGCAAGGAGGTGTTCTACAATTCAATAGGAGTACAAGGGCTGGATTTACGTAGGACACGAGCATTAATTAATGGTCTGGCGTATCTAGGGCAAGGGTTCGAATCTGATGGAAGACAAGGCTAGCGTCTTAGTTATTGAATAATGGTAAAGTGCACAATCAATTAAGGTCACTGCAAATTAAAGAAAATTTATTATCATGCAATCACTTACTCATTAATTACGAAAAGACGAAAATACCCCTAATCCCAAAAAGTGGGGGTGACACAGGGACCCTCTGCCCCCTTATAGGCGGGAGAGGTATTTTTCTGCGCAGAGCGCGTTTGGATTTTCTGACTTGGCGCTAAGGCCTTGTCAGAAACTATGTCTGCCCCGTCAGCGACAGGAGACGAGTTTTTGCACGCAAGGCGCATTTGAAATTTCTGACTTGGCATTGAGGCCTTATCAGAAACTATATCTGCCCCACCAGCGACGGGAGACGAGTTTTTACGCGCAGGGCGCGGTGTAGACTTCTGGGTTGGCGCTAAGGCACTGTCAGAAGCTTTGTATGCCACGTCACAGACGGGAGACGAGTTTTTACGCACAGAGCGTATAGGTTGGGATGCCACAACCTTGTTGATCGGAGAGAGAGAGTCTGTAGGAAGAGCAGAGGATGTCCGGGGCATCCACTCTTTACGCAGCTTACTGCTGTCCTGAACAGAGAGGGAATGAGAGCTACCCCTGCGCGAAGCATATCTTCATAAGCCGATTGGTCGAACTGAACGACCAAAGTCTTCTTCGTTGCTCCGACGGATACAGCATCGTGTTGAGCAATGACTTTCTCATCAGAAGAGAAAGTATTCGCCAAGAGAGTTGCCATCTTGTGTTTGATAATAAATGAAAGAAATGAAAACTAGGTTTATACGAAACCCTTTTCTTCGGTTTACAAACAAGAAAAAGAAGTACAATTAATCCTATACGAGGATGTTAAGTACAAAATTTAATTCTGGGGAAATATTGCTATAGGAGTCTGATCTGCGGTCGATCACTTTGTCCCTTGGACCACACGATGACGAAGAAGTGTTATAGAAGAAGAAGAAGCTTCAACGATCGTAAGAGGGATTGGATGCTCAATGCCAAAGTCGTCAATCACTACTCTCTGTCTATGCTCTAGCCTCTTCTCTTTCAATAAATTGATCTTTTGACCTTGGTTTTCTGACCCTTGATCTCTTCACCAAAATCTTCGACCCTTCGACCCTTGACCTCCATGGCCGGAGGTCTCTATTTATAGGGTTCAATGACAGTAACCGTCCAGTCAGCGTAGAAGCCGAACAGTGGAGAGTGTGGCACTTTTTACGCGACGGTTATAATAACTGGCACCCAGGTATAAATGATCTTCTGAATCTGCGTGTCACGCGTGTCCCATTATGAGGTAACGCGTATAACTGCTGCGAAGATCATGGCATGCAAGTCACGTAGGTAACTGCCCCTCGCGTAGAAAAGGTTGGCGTATAAGCGAAATAACTGTCACCATGGCGTAGAAGCCAAATAGTTATCTTGTTGGCGTAGAAGCCAGATAGCTGTTATATTGGCGTAGAAGCCAAATAGCTGTCATATTGGCGTAGAAGCCAGATAGCACATAGAACTTGATGTTGACTGGGGTCTTGAGCGTGTTCTGTGTAGTACCTCAAATCCCGATCTGACCGGGATGTGCACTATATAATTAGGCTTGTGGCTAGTCCGTCTGAGTATGCTTAGATCTTCAGCATTTTCTTGCCACGGACGAAATGCGATGATCCTTCCCAACTCATGGAAATGCCTCTATTAAAACGAGTCCAATAGTTTTCGTGTTTGGTTGCTTGGTTTTCTTGATTGTCGCTTTAGGATTTTGATTTGGTGTTGCTTTAGATTTGCTTGGTTTTTGCTACTGTTTTATCGATTGGAGCCTTGAATTTTGGAGAGTTCGGCAAGGAAGGATAGGCAAGAATTCTAACTCAGTGCTCGTGCTATTGCAGATCCGCGTAACTGACGCTTGATCATTGCTAGGCGGGATTCCTTGTTTCAGCCTCTTTTCCCTTAACCAGAAAATGGTTTGGACCCTTCTTTCCTACTTCTTCACGCCCACATCTCTAATGTTTCAAAAGTTTACTCGATGATGCCCGGTTGGACGCCTAGGAAATGCTTAGCCACAATGCATGCTAGCCACTAAGAAAGAAACATGGGAATTATAGGCTAATTTTACTATATGCTTGCACACCTTATAATTTGAGTTGGTTGGAAAGAAAATTGGTTGTTGGTTACGGCCTGGTGCCTCGGATAGAGTTTGGACCTATGGGATACCAAAATCGGAACACCGGATTGGGAAAATATGAACTGTTACATAAGATATATATTGCTGCTTTACTTCTTCTGTTTATTTTGATGCATTGTATGAGATATGAAATATTCATGCATTTGCATGGTCTGGGACAACTTGTGCACAAGGTTTGACATTTCCTCGAGATGACATTCTGGGGCACTGGAACCGTATCGATCCGGAGGGAAATATTGATTCGTGTTAGTCACGATGCATTGCGGGACCTCCAGCAGGGCTTGCTACCCGGGCTGATAGGGCGCGCCGTTAATGCTTGGAATAAGTCCCTAAGGTGTCGATCACACCAATGACCGCATAGAATAGAACACTTGCTAATTTATTGTCTTGTGCAGATGGTAAGTATACTTGTGTTTCATTGCAGGGAAGGCGTGCATCGGTTGAGTAAGCAACCGATGTACTGGTTGGATTCGATGTTATTTTTCATTCCTATCAAAACATGCAACTGATATGAATTGAATTCACTTGCTTCTTTATAGAAAGATCATCTTAATGCATGCTCGCCCCTAATAAGCTAGTGTCGATTTAGTCGAGTGGGTTCATCCCGCTCACCAGTACAAGTTGAGTACTGACCCACGTTGTGGGCAACTATTTTCGGCACTCAGACGGTGCAACGCTAGTGGATAGACTAAGAGGCGTTAGGAGCACCTCTATTTTGAAGTATAGTTGGAGTCAGTTCATTTTGGAGGCTTGGACTTTCAACCTATACAAGGGCGTAATGTATGGACGACGTGGACTATCTGATGGAGCGCGCCCTGCATTTTGAGTTATCTTTTGTAATATAATTCAAGTAGCCGAGAAGGCGCATCAATGTAGACTCTATGTAAATTACTCTGATTTATCAATGAAAAAGCATGTTTCTTCCTGCACTTGTGTTCAATTATCTATGAATGTGTTTCTAAATTGTGTTTCAAAATGGGTTCCTATAACTGCAAGTTCTTGCCTTGTACGAGCGAAACTCCAGGCTCGTACGGCATCACACCCCAACGAGGACGAATCGGTTTCGTGAAGGATCCAGCGAGGATGATTGACCCTTTCGGGATCGGGGCGTGACATATTGGTATCAGAGCTCGGTTGTACTTCCTTGGGATTTCAAAAGATAATAAAGGAGTTTGATGCGCCTCTCAATTGAGTTGCCTTCGGCGTCCGCTGCATGAGATGAGTCGCCTATACAATGAGCCCATAGATATAAAATCTATCGATTTTGGAGTATTAACAAGCTACTCTCTTTTATAGTAATGGCTAAGAAAAATACTGTCGCTGCAAGCAGTGCTCAGCCCATTCAGAGCGATCCGACAAGTTCTGGAGAATCTGGAGGAGCGGGTTCAAACGGGATGTCAGAACGGCTTATGCACCTCATAGAGGCGCAGTAACAACAAGCTGCTACTCAACAGGCACATGTACAAGCGCAATTTGCTACTCAACAAAAGCAAATGGATACTATGATGCAACTGATTGCATCATTGGTACCCAGCAACGGGGGAGCTACAGTAACGCCGCCGGCTGTGGTGGTAGAGGAGGAGTCAGAAGAAACTCAGCCTCTAGCTAGAAATACTTGCCGAGCAGCAGAGTTCACAAAAATGCATCCACCCACGTTCAACGGACGAGCGGAACCGGACGTGGTGTTGGGATGGATTGCGAAGCTGGAGGGACTCTTCAATCTGGTTGGCATTAGGGGATCCAAACGAGTGGCCTGTGCATCAGTTCAGCTGGAACTGCGTGCGCATGATTGGTGGTAAGCCACTAAGCAAGGGATTTACGATGTCAATCCCAACTGCAAAATCACTTGGAAAATGTTCAGATCTGCCTTCATTGAATAATATATTCTCCGGGCCGTGCGGCAACAAAAAGAAGACGACTTTAGCAATCTAGTGCAAGGAAGTTTGTCTGTAGATGATTACGACTCAGTATTTGCTAAACTGGCTAAGTTTGCAGGGCACTTCCTGCCTAACCAGCAGGCGTGGTGCTATCATTTTCAGAAAGGTTTGAATGATGATTTGCGTAGGGACGTCATCAACCAGAAATGTCAAACATACAGGGAATGTTATGAAGCTGCCCTGAATAGCGAGCGGATCTTTGGGTGCTATCCACCAAAGGTCGACGTGCAAACCCTATGTACCAACAACAACAAGCGACCTCAAGAAATGGGAGGGTCTGGTGCACAAAAGCGTTCGCACACATCCGAACAAAGGGGTCCGTCCCAGGCACCGTACTGCAACAGGTACGTCAAATCAGGGCATCGAGTGAATGAATGTCGGGTTACTGGATGCTTTAAATGTGGTCGTCTGGGCCATAAATACTTTAACTGTCGAGAGGGCAAACCGAATCAGAGCAACGGGAATAATAACAACGGAAATCAAAATAAGGGGCCTCCAGCAAGTGATGCCGATGCTGTGCCAGTGAACCCACGATGCCAGGGTGCTCAAGGCCGAGTCTATGCACTGACTCGGGATGAGGCATCCGTCTCTGAAACGGTCGTGACAGGTATATTACTTTTCAGAGAATTGTCCGCTAGAGTCTTATTCGATTCAGGTGCTATGCATAGTTTCATATCTGCTGATTTTACTGTTGAGCATAAATTAGCTTCTACTCCCTTAACTATGAATCTTTGCGTGAGCACACCTTCGGGAGTCGACATGCCTGCCCATGCGATCTGTAGGGATGGTTATATTTGCAATAGAGGAAGGAAGCTTTCCTTATATGTCATTGTACTAGACATTAAGGATTACGATATTATTCTTGGGATGGATTGGTTGGGTGCTTGCCATGCAACAATCGAGTGCGCGGAGAAGCGAGTCGTATTTTGTCTACCCGGTGAGGCAGACTTCTACTATTCGTGCAGCGTTGCACCGAAGATGGCAATGGTGATATCAACAATTTCTGTCATGCCCCAGTCCTAAAATACCGAGGGACTGGACGCGTGGCAATGGCCAGCAGTACGCACCGATGGACAAACCCAATTTAATGGATCCATCAGGGCATACTTAAGCTGAAAAATCAAGTCTACGACAATCATGGCACAACTAATCTCATCCATACAAGATATAAAATATGATCCACAGAACAAATAAGGAATGTAAATCATCAGCTAGTCTCACAAAGTGCTTCGGGGAACAACCCGATAAATATCTGATACAATGGTTCAACAGACCATAAATAAAAGACTGAAATAAATAAATAAATACTGAGCATGAACATGGAAGCTCAGGAGAAGTCTTCGGCTAACACATCGTCCTCGGATGGCGGTACAGCTCCTGGATCAACTCCTGCTGCGGTCCCGTATACCTTGGGATAGATCTCGTCCTCAAATCCTGGGGACATAATCCGAATCCAGGTCCTCAGGGGACATAGCAAGGTACAAAAAATAATACAAGCCAGAATATAAGCAGTACAGCAATAAATGAAAAAAATAGGGCAAGTAAGTAACCATCTATGTGAACATGCAAGTGAGAGCAGCACGAGTACTCAGGCTGAGCCACTACAAGCTTTTTGTCGGGGAGCCGGTAGCGGTAATAACCGGTAGTGGGTCTAGCTCTGCTCCGAGAGTCTACGACCTCTCAATAATAGAAGATATATATATATAACAGCCTGTAGCCTGTGTGTCTCTCCCCACCCAATGTAACCACGCATATCATGACCATAACGTCTCATGTCCATGTCAAGCGGGATCATCACTAATGCAACAAGTCATATGTCTCTATGAATATAGTATCTCTGTCAAGTCCTGTATCCTATACAAAATCACCACGAATATCTCAGAAGATCCTGTCTCATGAATGGTGTCAAGTGTCCTGGGTCATATGGTATTTGATAAGACAAGTACGAGAATATAAAGTGTCACGAATGTCCATCTCTAGATGACCGTACCCAACACCGCGTACGGTGTTGGCACCCGACTGATAATCGGACGCTAAGTACGTCACACGGTCCTAGGTTAAGCATGCACAGCAATATAATGAAGCAAGAAAAATATGTAACAATACTGCAGAGTTTGGCAAGGTACACTTGCCTGGTGTTTGAATATCAACAGTCGTCCCGGTATCAGCGGATCCTGTAGGTACTACTCCAAAAGCTATAATAAACATCACCAACCGTCTCAGAAGCTATCAAACTGCTAGAAATGCATGTCCTTACGTCCAATTTGGACACAGGGGCAAAAAGGTTATTTCTGGGCCAAAGCGGGGTCCACATATGGGCCACTTTGCACCAAAAAGCGTGCCAGGGTCAAGGGTCTCCAAATTCCTCAAACTCAGTGTCCACAAATCAGGAACGGTGATACGAACCCAACGGAACTTCCAGAATTGGATTCTGATGAGCCGATCACAAAATCGCCCGTCAAGTGGAGCCTATGGGGCCCACGATACGCGATTTTGTCAACGTTCTCAGAATCGGACCAAACTTGGGTCACAGGACCAGCGTATCGCTACGAGTTTGATGGCGCAAGTTTCGTCTTGATCCGACGTGTGTACACAAAGTTACAGCGTGTTCCAGAAGGGACGGATACGGGGTGTCGTCGGCGGATACGCGTTGATTCCGGTGTGCACGCACATCCGAATCGACTTCAGCGAAATCCCACATGACCGTATCAACGTCGCGCACGGTTTGGTAAAGACCGCGTGCGACCAAGTTGTCCCGTTTGGCGGGGCGTACTCAGTTCCGGGGTAAAACGGGGCATTGTTTTTCCTATTTTTGGATCGCGGTGTACGATCACCACAGGACGCGATGTACCGAGCGGGTTGCACGGGAACCGAGAGGGTTATACTGTCTATGCGTAGCAACTGACGGAAACTAAAACGAAGTTACGAGGTGAGAGAAATCGGTACCTGAACAGGGCTCCGTGAACGCTGAATTCCAAGTGTCCGAGCGTCAACTTCGTGTCCTGCGTATCGAGTTGCTGTGTCCAGTGCTAGGGTTCAGATTGTGTCCGATACCGCGAGCAGTCGAAGATAGCTAGGGTTCGCTGTGGCCGGCCGGAGGGGATCGCTGCGCCGACGGGGTCGGGGACGCACAACCGGAGTTGGGGTCGGGGAACTCACAGCCGGTCGGGGTCGGGGCTGCATCGCGGTGGGGGATCGGTCGGTCCTGCGAGGGGGTCGTGCGGCATTGGCAGCAGGCGGGGGGGGAACTCAGAGTCGGCTGCGACGTCAGGCCGGAGGTCGATCCCATCACTGGGGAAGAGGGTGGCGCAGATCGGTTCGGTGGAGAGGAACCGAGCGGAGGGGGACGGGCCGGAGCGGGGAAAAAGGGGGCGGCTGATGGGGTTCGATCCGGCGGCGGCGGCGAGTGAAAGAGGGTAGCACCGACGTCGAGGCGGCCTCTTATAGGCTACTACAGTACTCTGCGGCTAGGGTTCCCATCTGAATTCGAGTCCGGGTCGGGTTTGGCTCGGATCCGACCCGACCCGACCCATCAAGTTGGTTTGGTTCAGGGTTGGTTCAACTTGGGTCTGGTTCACTCTCCCAATAGTTTTTAAGGCTTTAAACGCATCTCTGGTGTCCAATAAATACACCGAAAAATACCACATGTCCGGATTTCCATTTTACACCACATAATATTATTTCCATAATACTTTAACACCAATAAACTGTATTTAAAAATCCTTAAATACCTTGGTTCTTTTCCAGAAATTACCAAAAATCCGGGAATATTATTTTTAAAATTTTATTCTGAAAATCAGGGTGTTTACAATCTTCCCTCCTTAAAAGGATTGCGTCCTCGCAATCAAAGAGTAAGCTATAAAAGAAATGATTATTGAAATACAAGATTGCTTAGTTTTCAACTGCCTCCTCGAACAAGTGGGGGTAACGCTGGCGCATACTATCTTCTCGTTCCAAGGTCGATTCGCCAGAAGAATGATGTTTCCATGCTACACGAACCAGTCTGATTGTCTGTCCCCGCAGGGTCTTCTCACTGACGTCGAGAATGCCAACTGGTTGTTCTTCATATCTCAAGCTTAGGCCCACTGCGATCTCTGAATGATCGACTACGTGACTTGGGTCGGTCACGTACCTTCGCAACTATGAGACGTGGAATACGTCATGCACTCCCTCTAAGGATGGAGGTAATGTAAGACGATACGCCACCTCACCAACGCGCTCTAGAATATCAAATGGCCCAATATACCTTGGGCTCAACTTGCCTCTGCTCCCGAATCTGATAGTACCACGGGTGGGCGAAATCCTCAAGAACACGTGCTCTCCTTCCTTAAACTCTAGGGGACGTCTATGCGTATCTGCCCAATGCTTCTGTCTGTCCTGGGCTGCTCGTAGATGATTCTGAATCTGTTTTACCTTTTCCACTGTCTGCGTTACCAATTCTGGACCCAGTATTTGACGTTCACCAACGTCACTCCAATACATAGGGGATCTGCATTTCCTCCCGTATAATGCCTCGAATGGTGCCATCTGGATGCTGGCCTGATAACTGTTGTTGTAGGAGAACTCCACTAAGTGCAAATGATCTTCCCAAGATCCTCCAAAGTCTAGCATACATGATCGCAATATGTCCTCCAAGATCTGAATGGTGCGCTCCGATTGGCCATCTGTCTGCGGGTGGTAAGCCGTGCTGAATTTGAGTCTGGTGCCCAGACTCTCTTGCATGCTTCTCCAGAAATGAGATATAAATCTCGAATCTCGATCCGATACAATACTAACAGGCACTCCATGTAATTTGATGATTTATTGCATATACATGTCGGCTAGTACCTCTGTGGACTGTCCAACTCTAAATGGCAAGAAGTGTGCCGATTTAGTGAGTCGATCCACTATCACCCATACTGCGTCTTTTACGCTGGGGCTCCTCGAAAATCCTGTGACAAAATCCATCGTGATATGCTCCCACTTCCATTCCGGTATCGGGAGTGGCTGTAGCATACCTGCAGTCCTCTGATGCTCGGCCTTTACTTGCTGGTAGACTAAGCATTTGGCCACAAATCATGCAATCTCCCTTTTCATTCCATGCCACCAGTAATACTGTCTCAAGTCTCGGTAAATCTTGGTTTCTCCTGGGTGAACAAAGTACATAGAGCTATGTGCTTCAGTCATTAACTCTTGTCTCAATTCCCCATTTGGAACATACAAGCGATTTCCAAACCTCAATGTCCCATCTTCGTGAATGCGAAGTCCTGTCTGCATGCCTGCTTCTGTCCTCTCCTTCAACCTTCTAAATCTAGCATCGGTGGGCAATGCCTCCTTAATCTTCTCCGCGAGTGATGATTTAATTTCAAGATTAGCCATCAAGCCATTCTGTCCTGGTAAGACAACCTCTATCTGAAGCTCCTGTAGATCTCTCAATAACTCGGGCTACATCGTCAAGAAATAAGCCGTAGGCTTCCTGCTTAGTGCATCTGCGACGACGTTCGCCTTTCCCGGATGATACTGCAGATCGATGTCAAAATCTACCATCAATTCAAGCCAACGCCTCTGTCTCATGTTAAGCTCCTTCTGAGTATATACATACTTCAGACTTTTATGATCTGTAAAGATGTCCACTTTCTCCTCATAAAGGTAGTGCCTCCAAATCTTCAATGCAAATATAACTGCTGCTAACTCCAGATCGTGTGTTGGGTAGTTCTTCTCGTGAACCTTCAACTGTCTCGATGCATAAGCAATGACTTTGCCATGTTGCATCAAAACACATCCCAGTCCACTACCCGATGCATCACTGTAAACAACAAAACCTCCTGACCCTGAAGGAAGAGTCAAGACAGGTGCTGTTGTTAATCTTCTCTTCAATTCTTCGAAGGCCTTCTGGCAGTCTTCTGTCCATAAAAACTCCTGATCTTTGCGTGTCAGCTTCGTCATCGGTTCTGCAATCCTCGAAAAAATTTCTACAAACCTTCGGTAATATCCCGCAAGTCCGAGAAAACTTCTCACTTCTGCAACTGATGTGGGTGTAGGCCAAGTCTCTATCGCCGCAACTTTCTCTGGATCCACTGAAAGTCCTTCTCCTGAGATGATATGTCCCAAGAAAGGTACTTTGTCCATACAGAACTCACACTTACTGAGTTTGGCATATAGCTTTTCCTGTCTCAAGGTTTCTAACACGATTCTGAGATGCTCCTCGTGCTCTTCGTGGCTCTTGGAATATATGAGGATGTCATCAATGAACACCACCACAAGTTTATCTAAGAATTGATGAAAGAATCTGTTCATCAAACTCATAAACACCGCTGGCGCGTTGGTTAAACGAAACGGCATTACCAAGAACTCATAATGTCCATACTTGGTCCTGAAAGCTGTCTTCGGGATGTCTTCCTTCCTTACTTTGATCTGATGATAGCCGGATCGAAGGTCAATCTTCGAAAATACCCTTACACCACTCAACTGATCGAATAGATCATCAATACGTGGTAAGGGATACCTGTTCTTGATGGTCACAGCGTTTAGTGCCCTGTAGTCAATGCATAATCGTACTGTTCCATCCTTCTTCGGCACAAATAATATTGGGGCTCCCCAAGGTGAAACACTGGGCCGAATGAAACCCTTCTCCAGAAGGTCGTCAACCTGTTCTTTCAACTCCACTAACTCCTTAGGTGCTAGCCGATATACTGATGAAGTGATAGGCTCTGCTCCTGGAGTTAAGTCTATTGTGAATTCTATTTTCCGATCAGGTGGTAAACCTGGAAGATCATCAGGAAATACATCCACAAATTCTGATATAACTCTTGGGTAACCTGTCTTCCCTTCTACAGAGAGTACCCTAAGAGTAGGCTGAACTCCTTGTTCTACTGCTCCTCGAAGAAACTCGAATTCTGGATGTCCAGGCGGTCTAAATATAACCCGCCCAAGTCGGCAATCAAGGGTCGCATGATATTGACTTAACCAGTCCATACCAAGTACGACATCATAATCCGGCATGGAAAATATCAGAAATTGAGCTCGCATTTCTTTTCCACAAACTACTACAGAACATGATCTACAGACGTCACTAACCAGAATAATTCCACCTCCCGTAAGAATTCTCTTCATCTTCGGAAGGGGTGCGGTAGCTACTCTATGGGTGGCTACAAAGCTAGCTGCTATAAATGAATGCGATGCTCCAGAATCAAATAAAGCTACAGCGGGTAATGAAGCTACTAAAATAGTACCTGCGATGACCTCGCCTGCAGTAGCTTCCTGCTCAACAGCTAATGTGAATGCCTGGCCTCTTCCCTGAGCTGGACCCCTCTGCTGCTGCTGCTGAAATAGGGCCGCCTGTGGTGCCAGTGGTGGTCTCTGCTGGTAGCCTCCTGTAGCTGGTGGTCTGACTCCTCCAGCTCCTGTCTGTTGTGCTCCTACTTCTCCTGTAGCAGGTCGTGGTGCAGGTAAAGCTAGTCTCGGTGCTCCGTCTCTGCGTTCAGAACAGTCCCTGGAAAAGTGCTGGTTGGATCCGCAGCTCAGACATAGTCCCAACTTACGCCTGCATTCTTTCTCAATGTGTCCTACTTTGCCGCAGTGGTGACAAGTAGGAAGAGGTCTGTCCCTATGTGCTGCTCTCTCTGGCATACTCCTCTGGAATCGTTTTACAGAATCTCCAGGTACTGTCTTGGATGGAGTTGATGTGACCGGCCTCTTCAAATTCGACTCCCTTCTAGTGACGCGCTCCATGCGTCGTGCTGCTACAAGGACATCGATATAAGTTGTAGGTGCGACCGAGCCAATCAATCTCTGAAGCTCGAACTTCAGTCCGTCAAATAACTTCTCAGCTTTCTCTTCCTCTGTCGAGATCAATGTTGGAGCGAAGCGACTTAGGCGTATAATTTCCTCGTTGTATTCTTCCACTGTCATACTGCCTTGGATGAGGCGGTTGAACTTGTCTCTGAGCTCTGTTCGTGCAACTGCCGGAATGTATATCTCTTGGAAGAGTCTGGAGAACTCTTCCCATGTGACTCGGTCCTGTCCGAGCCTCCTTTCTTTTGCTAACCACTGTAGAAGCATGAAAAATATGCTGGGAGAATCTACGCAGCATCTTGATGCAGAGCAGCATAAACAGGGACCTCCCAAGCCACCGGGCGTACAACAGAGCTTTTTCCGCCAGATACAGCGTGAAGAAAGAGCCCAAAGGACCATCCGCGTAAGTGCAGTACGTCCAGGCCGCTCCAGCATAAGACAGAGTTCTTCATCGCCTCCATGGCGTAAAACTCGGCCGCTCTCAAAGTGGCATTAAAGCGTACGAGGAACGCTTCGTCTTCCCCGAGATGAACCTGTCTAGTCACGCAGTGAACCTGACCTCTGACTCCTGACAAAAAGTGCTACACGGCTACCCAGACGACGGCTGGAAACGGTGGCAGACCCCTCGGGATGTGCCCCACAGTATGATGGCGGATCTTCACATTTAATGCAGAGGATTTGGTTGAAAGATCACCGAACCATCGTTTACTGAAGTCCCCTCAGCATAAACCGCTCTATTGGGTATAAGGGAATACGCGGTCCTGTTTTACACAGGCGGACATGAGCTGTTTCACGTTCCGCAATAGACAAACCGCTGCCACGTCAAAAGCTGTACCTCGTACGGGGCTCGAGGCACGTCTCTACGTCTAATTGCACAGAGCGGTGACAGTTTTCCTCGAGGCACGTCTCTGCGACGGATGCACAAAAGAGCTGCAGGCCTTCAAAACACGTCTCCGCATTTAATGCACAAGATGATGGCAAATCTCTGTGGAAGATTTGATTATATCTTCGAAAGCCGTAATTCCGGCTAAGACGTCCACATCAGCACTTTGGCACGGTACGCAGTGGCTTCTACGCCCATTCGAGGATCAGTGCTCACGCGGCTTCTAACGCCCTCTCAGTCTCGGCGACTATTCGGCTTCTATGCCTGTTCGGCTTCTACGCCTCGGCTCCTATGCCTATTCGGCTCCTATGCCTGTTCGGCTTCTACGCCTCGGCTCCTATGCCTGTTCGGCTCCTATGCCTGTTCGGCTTCCATGCCTGTTCGGCTGCTATGCCTATTTGGCTTCTATGCCATGGTGACAGACGTTGGCTTTTACGCCCACCTCTTCTACACAAGGGGTACCTACCTGCGTGGCTTTTATGCCGTGATCTTCGTAGCAATAGTACACGTTGTGTCCCCTTAGTTGGACCCGTGTCATACGCTCATTCAAAAGATCATCCATACGCAGGCATTGGTTACTTTAACCTTTGTGTAAAAGGGTGCTGTGCTGTCCACTCCTCGATTTTTACACCAATTGAGTGGTCACTGTCACCAAAACTCTATAAATAGAGACCCCTATCAATGGGGAACAAGGTCGAAAAACTTCAAACTTGAAGATCGAACAAGGTCGAAAAACTTCAAACATGAAGATCGAACAAGGTCGAAAAACTTTAAACTTGAAGATCGAACAAGGTCGAAAAACTTCAAACTTGAAGATCGAACAAGGAGAGAGGAGACCGAGAGAGGGAGAGAGGGAGAGAAGAGCCCGGAGCTCGACAAAGAGTAGGGATCGACGACTTTGGCATCGTGCATCCACCCTCCTTTGCAACCTTCGAAGCTGCTACCTGTCTTCCACGGCACCTCTTCAACATCGTGTAGTCCAAGGGCTAAAGTGATCGACCGCAGATCAGACACCTATAGCAATTTATACCCAGATTAAATAAATTGTACTCCCACATCCTCGTATAGGATTACCTTGTACAAGTTTGTTTGTAAACAAAAGGGCACGGGTTTCGTACAAGCCCCGTCATTGAAATACACTTTCATTCTTTCGTTTAATACCACAAATAAGATGGCGACTCTGCTGGGGAAGTCTTTCTCTTCTGACGAGGAAGTAATTGCTCAACACGATGCGGTATCTATAGGAACCGTGAAGAAGACACTGGTCGTCCATTTCGACCAGTCAGCCAACGAAGACATGCTTCGAGCCGGGGGTAGCTCTCACCCTCTCTCCGTCCAAGACAACAGGAAGCTGCGCAAAGTGTGGATGCCCAAGATATCCTCTACTATTCCTGTGGACTCTCCGATCTCTCCGATCTCTCCGACCAATGAGGTTGTAGCATTGCTCCCTCCGTGCACTGCACGTAAAATTCAGTCTCCCGCTACGCGCGGTACAGACGAAACTTCGGGCAAAGCCTCAGCGCTAACCCAGAGGTATCCACTGCGCTCTGCGCGTAGGAACCAGTCTCCCGCTACGCGCGGTATAAACGAAACTTCGGGCAAAGCCTCAGCGCTAACCCAGGAGTACCCACTGCACTCTACGCGTAGAAACCAGTCTCCCGCTACGCGCGGTACAGACAAAACTTCTGATGGTGCCTCGGCGCCAAGACGGAAGTACAGATCACGCTCCACGTGCAAGGCGACATCTGATCCCCACGATGGACCAGACGAACGCTGTGATCTCGCAAAGGAAGGCAAGCGGCAGAATACTCAACCTCTCGGCCTTTACGCCGACGAAGGAACAATCTGCATCCCCTCCCGATTGCGTAAGAAGCCAGTGGCCCGCGGAAGACCTCTTCAGCTTTGCGCCGATCTGAGCAAATCTCCACACTACGCCGGGCAAAGTCCCTCGACGTAGAACAAGCTTGGTTCACGGAGAGACTCCCTCCCAGAGGATTGTCCGCCGCCCAGATGGCCAACCTGTTGTACACAGGTGGCGCGGCAAGAACCGCGGTGCCCAACCCCCGCATGCCCGCGGATGGGAACAGAAGGAACGAGTCGTCGTCCTCCCCTTCTGCAGCTCCTCCTAACCTGCGTACACTTCTGGTCCAGAGACGCAAAGACAGGAGTCGCGAGCAGGCCTCAGAACCCCTAGGCGTCAAATGGGGAGAGATCGTGTGGAAAGATGAGTCACCGTCTAATGTCATCATGATGTATGAACCACATGGAAGTGGGACCTTTATTGTCCCTCCAACTCGTGACGACCAGCATCCAATAGTCTTCGACTGCAGGCGGAGTGGTCCGATTGTACGGGAAGACTTTCGAGAGTCTGAGGAAGGGAAGATGCAAATCCACAGGTACAGCCCTCAGGCCCTGAAGATTATACAGAACATGGGTTACGATTTAAAATCGAAGCAGGGCCTCAATTATGGAAGAGGCAGACGAACGCCGTTGCATAGTAACCCTTGCTATCGACAAACTCGTTTCGGGTTAGGGTATACTGCATCCCCTGCACACTCCAAACTTCCGGAGGATAATCCTGTGAAACCAGAAACAAGTCCTTCCAAACCAACCTCTAGAAACAAATACAACAACAAAACAGGGGGTAGAGCCCTCTCAAAATCTAGATACGGTACAGTGAAGGCAGCCCACCCGGAAGATCAGAAGGCTCGGGCATCAGATTCACGAAAACCGAAAAAGGCTTTTTCCTTCAAAGAAGACGACATCGTTGAAATCTTCGACATGTTGGTAAAAGAAAACAAACTCCAGGTTCCCGACATCAGATACCCCGAAAGCGCCGGCGAGGTCGAGAATCCAGATTATTGTCTCTTCCATCGGTATGTTCACCACCCTACGAAGGCCTGCCGTTTGTTGAAAAGAAGAATTCAGGGACTGATCGAGGCCAAGGTCATCACTTTACACCTATAAACAGGGGAACAACCACTGTGACCTGAGGTACAGGAAGATGAACCCCTGAAAGTTCCCCCAGTGAACCCTACAGGTCCATCCCCACTCGAGATTGCCATTTGTATAGAATTTCGCCAAAAAAAGAGAGGGGGGTTTGCCATTTCCTCTAAATAAACTTTCGGCTATCGATCGTCATCGGTTGTCATCTACACTTAACATTCGTACTTAAAGTCCTAAGTACACCAGTAGTGTTAAGTCCACAAAACTGCCATGTCCCTCTCACCTCTGAGCAGATAAATCCACTCCCCACGACGAGGTAGAGCCCATAGCACAAAACTTCTTGGCACCTATAGATTCCTATCACCCATACATCTGGGAGGCAGCATCACCATCCAATGTCGTCACAGCATATGGACTGCACGAGGACTCTATCTTCCTCGTCCCGCCTACCTACGGCGGCCAGCGTACAATAGTCTTCGGCCGCATGCACAATCAACCGACCGTCCACGAAGATTCTTTCGACGACGATGTCGGAGAAATGCAGGTTCGCCGATACAGCCCGCAAGCGCTGAGGATCATACAAAACATGGGCTACGACTTGAAGCGGAAGCCAGGTCTCAACTACGGTAGAGGCAGACGAACGCCACCACGCGGTAACACCCGCTATCAACAGACCCGTTTCGGGTTAGGGTATGCCGCCTCCTCCGAGTCAGGCAAGGGTGTCTTTTCTTCCTTTCAAGACGACTCGTCGCCCCCCGACTCACCTGATGCTCCCGAACGGGCATTATCAGTAAATATGGTAGTGACAGATCCTCTCGAGGCAAACGAACCAGAGATTGAGCCATTTGAAAGTGACCTTTGGGCCCGACAGATGGATACACAATGGGAATTTCGCTTCGAGCAGAAAGAACCTCCCACTAAAGATGAAGTGATCCAGATCAACGTCGGGAACGAGCTCTCACCAAAGCCGATATTTATCAGTAACAATCTGGCCCTAGCTGAAAGGGAAGAGGTTATTCAACTGATAAAAGAATATATCGACGTCTTTGCGTGGAATTATGAGGATATGCCGGGACTTGATCCAAAAGTGGCTACCCACAAACTCAACATATTGCCCGATTCGAAGCCTGTAAAGCAGCACCAGCGTCGGTTTCGCCCGGATATGATGGACGCCATTGAAGCTAAAGTTAAAAAGTTGATAGCCTGCGATTTCATCCGGGAGGAACAACATCCCGACTGGGTCGCCAACGTTGTCCCAGTCATGAAGAAAAATAGGAAAATACGCATCTGCATCGATTACCGAGATCTGAATGCAGCCTGCCCCAAGGATGAATTCCCCCTTCCCATCACGGACATCATGATCTACAACACCTGCGGCTTTGAGCGCATGTCTTTCATGGACGGGTTCTCAGGATACAATCAAATCAAGATGCATCCTGAAGACGAGAAGCACACTGCCTTCCGAACACCACTGGGGGTATATTGCTATACGGTCATGCCCTTTGGATTGAAGAACGTCGGGGCTACATACCAACGGGCTATGAGTAGCATATTCCATGAGCATTTACGCAAGACAGTGGAATATTACGTAGACGACATGGCCGTCAAGAGCCACCTCAGAAGTGATCACATCCGAGACCTGAGGACGGTATTCGAGTTAATGCGCCAGCATCAACTCAAGATGAACCCTACAAAGTCCTTTCTGGGTGTATCTAGTGGCAAATTCTTGGGATTCGTCATTACCGCCAAAGGCATCCAAGTGGACCCTGACAAAGTCCAGGCAATTGTAGAAATGCGACCGCCCCATAATCTGAGGGAGCTCAGGGGGTTTCAAGGACGTTTGGCTTATATCCGGCGGTTCATATCCAACCTCTCGGGGAGATGTCAGCCCTTTTCTCATCTCATGAAGAAAGGTGTATCCTTCGTATGGGACGGAACCTGTCAGCAGGCGTTCGAAGATATCAAGCGCTACCTCACCAGTCCGCCAGTTCTGGCGCCTCCCATCATGGGAAGGCCATTCTTGCTGTACGTTCGAGCAATGGATCATTCGCTAGGAGCCCTCCTCGCAGAGAAGAACGACGCGGGCCACGAACAGGCTATCTACTACCTCAGCAGGATGATGGTCGAGGCCGAGCACCGGTACAACCCAGTGGAGAAAGAATGCTTGGCTCTGATGTTCGCTATCCAGAAGACGCGACATTATGTCACCGGGCAAACCATTCATATCATCTCCAGGATTAACCCTCTCCGGGTACTGATGAGCAAACCCAGTGCTCTTAATTCCCGACTCGCGACTTGGGCAACGCTGCTAACGCCATATGACATGGTGTATGTTCCGCAGAAGTCCATCAAAGGCCAAGCATTGGCCGACTTTCTAGCTGCTCATCCGATCCCGGAAACCTCCAGACTATACGAGGACATCCCTGATGAAGTTGCAGAATGTAATTCCACGACGGAAGGTGACGCATGGCAACTATTCTTCGATGGTGCCTCCCGAACCGGTCCCAAGGGAAACATAGTTTCAGGAGTAGGAGTCGTCCTGGTCACCCCTGACCAACTCGTCATATACCGAGCATACTCCCTTAGCGAGCCGTGCTCCAACAATATGGCGGAGTACAACGCCCTACTAATTGGGCTCCAAGTCGCTAAAGAGCTGAGGGTCGAATCCCTGGAAGCTTTCGGTGATTCTCTGCTTATCGTCAATCAAGTCAGAGGAATATATGAAGTCCGGAATCCAGACCTCATCCCCTATCACCAAGCAGCAGTCGAGATAGCCATGACATTCAAAGGGTTCTTCCTAGAGCATGTGCCTCAATCTCAGAATCTGGAAGCTGATGCCCTAGCCAGTCTAGCCGCAGATCTGGCTACTCCTATAAGAAGGCAGAATTCGGTAATCCTTCTTAACAAAGATCTGTTCTGTGTGAAAAACAACTCTCACATAGAACGCAGCTACGCTGTAAACACCGATCCTCCTACGAGAGATTGGAAAAGTCCCTTCATAGATTTCGTAGCATACGGAATCTTGCCGGAGGACCCCAAGGAAGCAGTATCCGTCAGGAGACGATCATTGCGCTTCTACTTCGATGCATCTTCACAGTGCTTATATCGCCGGACCTACGACGGACTACTATTGAGGTGTCTCTCTAACGATGAAGCACAGCAGATTGTCCGTGAAGCTCACGACGGCGTATGCGGAGCACATCAACCCGGTCCTAAGCTGCAGGATCGCATCAGGAGAATGGGCTATTATTGGCCCACTATGATCTCAGATGCAATACGGTATGCAAGACATTGCAGAGCCTGTCAGGTTCATGCGGACTTCATACATCAACCGTCGGGACACCTACATCCTACGGTCGCATCCTGGCCTTTCGAAGCATGGGGTATGGATGTCATCGGTCCTATTCATCCATCTTCTTCCAGAGGTCACCAGTTCATACTGGCCATCACGGATTACTTCTCCAAATGGGCGGAGGCAATCCCTCTTACTGAGGTAAAGGCATCCAATGTGATCAACTTCATCAAGCATCACGTCATTTATCGCTTCGGGATACCCCGGAGGATAATCCACGACAATGGGCCTCAGTTCATCAGTCAAGCGTTTCATCGGTTTTGCGATAAAAATCGGATACACAATATCGCCTCTACTGCGTACTATCCAGCTGCTAATGGTTTGGCGGAAGCTTTCAACAAAACCATTATCAAACTCCTGAAGAAATTTGTCTCCTCGAACAAGAGAGATTGAAATGAGAAGCTGGGCGAATGCCTCTGGGCATACCGCACAACGGTATGAACGCCAACGGGTTGTACCCCATTCTCGCTGGTCTACGGGAGCGAAGCGGTTCTTCCCATTGAGATCCAGATCCCGTCACTCAGGATAGCCGTGGCTAATGAGCTGACTCAAGAAAAGAATGACCTTTTAAGGCTTCAAGAGCTAGAAGGATTAGACGAGAAACGTCTCCAAGTTCAACAGTGCATCGCGCTCTACCAAGCACGCATTTCCAGGGCTTTCGATCGTAAAGTAAAGGAAAGAGTGTTCAAAGTCGGCGAGCTAGTTTTAGCCGTAAGAAGGCCGATGATTCTTACTCACAGAAGTAAAGGCAAATTCCAGCCCAAATAGGAGGGCCCTTATGTGATCGAGACAACGTTCTCAAACGGCGCCTACAGGCTGGCCCAGCCTAATGGAGACCTGTTAATGGCTCCTATCAACGGCAAATTCCTGAAAAGGTACTATGCTTAACCTCCTCTGCTCAGGTGGAATACAGCGAAAACCTCAATTCTGACAAAACTACTTCCAAGACAAAACTAGTCGAGTCACGTTTCTATCATGTTCATATAACCTCTGAATAGATGCGGTCGACTAATTTGGAAACCGAGAACCTATTATGTCCATATCACCTCTGATAGTGTCCTACTCACAAACCTTAGCCAAAGCACATTCTATCATGTCCGTATGACCAATGAATAGATATGTCCTGCTGAAGTTTACCAAGAACCTATCATGTCCATATCACCTCTGATAGTGTCCTACTCACAAACCTTAGCCAAAGCACATTCTATCATGTCCGTATGACCAATGAATAGATATTTCCTACTGAAGTTTACCAAGAACCTATCATGTCCATATCACCTCTGATAGTGTCCTACTCACAAACCTTAGCCAAAGCACATTCTATCATGTCCGTATGACCAATGAATAGATATGTCCTGCTGAAGTTTACCAAGAACCTATCATGTCCATATCACCTCTGATAGTGTCCTACCCACAAGCCTTAGCCAAGGCACACTTCTATCATGTCCATATGACCAATGAATAGAAATGTCCTGCTAAAGTTACCGAGAGTTTATCACGTCCATACTACCTCTGATATCACTCTCACCCAAACCTGTCATTTACATTCCGAAATGATGGGTCTACAAAGTCAGAAAAGAGCCGCTTTATTCCCAAAAGAGAGCAAAATTACATCTAGAAAAACAAAAGGAGGAGGGATACATCATGATGGCGGAGTAGTCAGATCGCGAATCAGCCGCTCCAGTGCAGCTATCCTCTCATTCCTGAAAAACAAAGCATCGACGCGGGCCTGCTCCAGCCGTGCCTCGGGAGTGTTCGTAAGGGTCAGCTCAGCCCTCGCCCGAAGACAGCCCGTACGGGCAGCCTCTGCACGGTCCAGATCCCGTCGCGCTGCGCTCAGTCGACCAGTCGCTACATCCAGACCGGCTAACGACTGAGAAGCATACTCATCTGCCAAAGCAAGTTTTTCCCTCAGCTTGCGGGCCCTTGCTGCGTTCCCTTCGTGCTCGGATCGGCACTTCGTCTCAACAGCAAGAGCCTCTTCCACGACAGCTTTTCTTCTATCCATCTCCAGCTTGTGCGTCATGATGGAGTTGTCTAGGCTTTCCAGCTTCGCAGCGAGCCGCGCAGACATGGCGTCGTATCTGGTCTGGACATCAGGATCAAGGCTGCCCCCAGTCAGCTGTAAGTAGTCGTTAATAGGTTGCTCTAAGCCATTAACCACCACCTCTAGGGCGTCTGCTATCCCAGGATCACCAAGCTCCCTGACAACCCCAATCGAGAACTGGGAAGTCTTCTTCAAGCGCTCGAAGTCTAGGCTCTTCGCCAGCACCATTGATACCATCATTTTCAGACCGGTGTAGAAGAGGCTGGTATGTTGCTCGGTCAACGCAACTAGATTCGACTGAACGCCAGAGGTGGTCGTGATACTAGCAAGTCCCCCTCCGGGAACAATTGCAGATGAAGTGGCCGCACCCGCCGCCTCGACAGACGGTGCGACCAAATGAGGTGCGACAACAATGGCCGAAGTCATCGGCATACTCACAAGAGGCAAGGTCACGGTGACAGGTTCATCCTCCTCTTGGGATAACGAGACCACTCCGGGCGAGCTAGCCCCCGAAGGAATTTTCTCCTCGAAATCGGGCGCCTCCGTATCATCGCCAGGAGCATGAGCAGAGCCAGAAGGCGCTTCAACGCTATACTCCCCATGGACACTGCCCCCTGAAAAGAGAACAAGAAAGTTGGTATCAGTATGATAATAACCTTTCTAGGGGAAGATGTAAAAGACGACATTTACCCGGATCCAACGGCATATACGACGCATCTATAGCCGAGATAGCTACACCATGCCTCAGGGATGCAATGCGGACTGTCATACCAGGAGAAGGGGGTGGGCCGACCGACATCGCCAAGAGTTCGGACAAGCCTCACCAAAACGCGGTCGAGGTTCGTCAACTGGAGCCTCGCTGGGCATGCTCGCTGACACAACGGGAGCTTCACCCACTGCTGGCCCAGGAAAAGATTCTTCCATCTGCCGCGGCCATGCAGGCAACCTCGTTCCGCTGCCTGAAGCAGTGGCAACGACAGCAGCCCCAAGCGAAGATTTCTCGGCCCCGCCAGCCGGAACTGTAGAAGGTCCCTCTCTAAAAGGCGAGGAACCTCCAGCCAAAGAATCATCCCTGATGTGGGGAGATGCAGGCTCACTCCCGGGAGCCTCAACATCAAGAATGCGGAGGGAACGAGCAACCGTCTCCTTCCTCCTCTTACGAAGAGAAGCTTTCTTCGGAGCAGATGCCCGCCGCTTCCCAGAAGAGACTACCAATGCCCCCGCAGGCAGAGGCACTTCATACCTCGGCACCGACACCAGTGGCTCATCCGGAGTGCCAGACTCCTCGCCCTCGTCGGGAGAAACCGAAGGGACGTCAACTCTTCCCCCAGGCTTGGGAGAAGGCACCCTGAAGCTTCCACGCAGGTCAAAATCGCGATGGAAGGTGTTGGTCGCCACATAAAACTGGGCATAAGAATGGAGGATACGCAGCTCCGTGGAGGTTGTAACCTCCGGCACGATGAAGGTTGCCCTCGTGCAACCCATGATAAAATACCGCCACCCTCTGGCTCCATCAATGAGTCCGCCCCTGGACCTGAAGCTGGTGATGGCATTGCCCACGTGCAACTGATCGTACCCAAACTGCCTGGCAAACCGACTAGGCAAGTAGGGCTCAAAGAAGCAGTGATCTTCACTTCTGTACAGCAGATGGGAAGGTCTAATACAGACCAACCAATTGAAGGCTTCCGGAGAAAGATCGGTCTTCTCTTGCCCTGAATCCTCAAACCATATCCCCAATTGATCATGAGGTACGGAGGGGACAATACAGAGGGGCTTCCAGCTGTGGCAGAGGTTCAACACCAACCGACAGTCCAGAACTGTGTTCACATTCCAGGGAGAGTCCTTGTAGTTCAGCAAGAAACTACCTCCAGAGCTGCTACCAGTGCCGGGAGACATTACCCGAGGATTGTGAAGAACTAACCAGCCCATCAGGTACATGTATGGTAGTTCCACCCTGGGAAAACTCTCGCACCGAGCTTCATCGACGAGCAACCCATCTGTCATAGCTCTCAGGCCCGCCTGAATGCGGCACACCATGGCAGGAAGCAAGCCCAGTCTTGCCCCAAACACCAAACGCACCGCAGGCCACAAGATGTTTCGGTGAATGCGGTCCGCAGACGAAGTACCAGGCACCACTACTCGCCGCAGCCATATGGAGAGGAAACCGGCCAGCTGGGCTTCCTTAGACAAATGCCGGCGGCAACACCTCAAATAACTACAGGCCGTAGTGCCTTCGGGGTACTTTCCTACCCCTCAGCGAGAATCTGATCCGGAGCCTTGGCATCTCCCATAAGATCCTCGACGACCTGGGCGCTGAGAACGCTCAAACAGTTCACGGGTTCGTTCTTCCCCCCTGAGACTTTCTTCAACTTGGCGGCCCTAGCCCGGTGAAAGAAGAGATAGGACATCCACTTGGTGGTGTGAGCCAAATCAGAAGGCTCATTATAAAAAGTGGTACACGCGAAGTATTGGCACATCATCTCCTGATATACTTCCACCACCCGAGAGTCCGAATCCCCCAACTCCCGATTGGTGGGGACGTACTCTTCATAAGGGGTATCCCCCATCGGCAGCCTCGAGATCGCTGCCATCTCATGCAAGGCTAATCCCAATTCCCCTAGCGGAGTGGCGAAAGTCCCGGTAAGAGAAATATATCGCTCCATCAGCGCCAGGAACAAGTTAGGGTTCGGAGGCAACCCAACCCTCGTCGCACTCACAGCGGCGTACAGTCTGATGACCTCCAGCTCTCTCCGGAAGCGCTTCAGGGCCCAGTCTACTAAGCAGGTCCATCGAGAGTTGGTCGGGGTAATCCATCCATTGCACCGAGGGTTCTCCTGGGGG
The DNA here is from genome assembly GCA_036927795.1 of Iris macrosiphon. Classification (NCBI taxonomy): domain Eukaryota; kingdom Viridiplantae; phylum Streptophyta; class Magnoliopsida; order Asparagales; family Iridaceae; genus Iris; species Iris macrosiphon. The sequence goes on along the minus strand of JAYESA010000015.1, from coordinate 80,577,907 downwards.
TATACCCCACCTCGTCCCATGAAGGCATTGCAAAAAGTCGGCAATTGGGCCGGCTGGATGACCGAGCTGTCTTCACTCGGGACACTGCCCGGGCGCAGCCCCCTGAGCAATGTCACAGCACAGGAAGGGCGACTGACAAACGACCCCTGGTCAGCTCCTTTCAAATGAAAGATCTTCCCCGGCTTACCGTGAAGATCAGGAGTCAACGACCATGACATCCTCCTGGGATGCGTTGCATGGAAGAAAGCCGAGATAGGATAATCCCTCGGCATCGTTGGCAGATACAGGACCAGATTCCCGGCAAGGAAAACCTAGGGTTCCCTCTTGGGCTTCGTCTGAGACCGTTTGTCAATCATGTCCCCGAAGAGGAAAGCTGGCTTTATGTACCGCTCCCCGTCTAGGTGTGTCAGGGGCTCTCTGTTGATCATACTCAGCAGTGCCCGCTCGCCCTGAGCCGATATCAAGATCTCCCTTCCCTCAGGATACTGGGGTCCAGAGATAGGAAATGCCACGTGGGACAGATCCTCCAGATAGTTCGAATGCAGCATCCCTGCAGCAGAACCCATCACCCCGGCCAGTAGAGACTCACCCAAATCAACTGCAAAAGTGCAAGGAGAAAAGGTCACTACAAAATCCTGCACGAAAATACAGACCAAAGAAACGACAGTCTGTGCTTTACGCAAAGACTGTACAATTTTGGTCATTTTACGCCGGAAGTCTCATACGAAGGCGTAATAGGCAGTATGCATTCCGTGCTCTACGCCGGACTGCCAAAATTCTAGTGGTTACGCCAAAGGTTCCGTACCCAGGCGTAAAACTAAAATTTTATAGAATACCCTAAGTTTTCGGTAGTCAGGGCTGTTACGCCCGGAACTGCAGAAAACGATGGAGTTCTTATGCTGGCACATTAGAAATGTGGGAGTAAAAGATGAAAACGTCTCCGTGCATCATCTTCCTCAGGGAGGCTATCAGCACAGAAGACGACCTAGCGCGGTCACGTTCAACGTGTGCGAAGGATTTCTCTTCGTCGTTCTTATCATCCCAAAAGCTTTACCTCTCAGACCGGGTGCACTACTCGTCGACAAGATATTTCGCTCAGAAGGAAGTTTGCCTTGCCTGACCGGAGACTCCCTTGCTGGGACAGGAGAAGAAGAACCTATGCCCTTTCCCTTAGCGGAGGAGGTTTGCTTCGGCGCCATTTCTGAAGACTCGAAGTGCTCGGAGAAGGAACGAGGAAAAAGCCTGGACAGTCGAGAACTCTCTTTCGCAGAAGACGGGTGAAAGGTTTCTCTCTCCAAAATGTGGGATATATATAGAGTTCAGGACGACTCCTCGAATCCTCGGACGGACTCCTCGAGACCCCAACCAAATCTCACAATCAATAGTTGGTCATGATTGGATGCTACGTCAGCCCACTACCCTCGAAAGACGGACAGTCAGCGAATTCGAAAGGTTTTTCGTGCAAGACGGTTCAGCGGGTTCTACGCTAAAGGAGCTTTCTACGCTCGACAGCAACGGATCTATGATTTTATGCTCGCAAGCTAGAAGTCTATGGTTTTACGCCCGGATGCCTTTGTGCTCGGTAGCTTTTATGCTCGAGAGGCCACAAACCTACGACTTTCACGCTCAGCAGATACCAAATCGACGATCTCACGCTCGGTGGCGCTCAGTTTACGCTCAGAAGCAACAGATCCGCAAAACCTCACGCTCGAAGGAATTTTCTTTTCAGGAGCTACAAATCAAACAGTTCTACGCTAAAGGAGCTTTCTACGCTCGACAGCAACAGATCTACGGCTTTACGTTCGACAGCTATAAGTCTATGGTTGTATGCCCGGATGCCTTTGTGCTCGGTAGCTTTTATGCTCGAGAGGCAACAAACCTACGAATTCACGCACAGGAACCACAAGTCTACGATTTCACGCTCGATGGTGTTTTATGCTCACAGGCAACAGATCTACAGTCCTACGCTAAAGGAGCTTTTCTACGCTCGACAGCTACGAATCTAACGGCTTTACGTTCGACGGCTACAAGTCTATGGTTTTTCTTGCCCGGATGCCTTTGTGCTCGGTAGCTTTTATGCTCGAGAGGCAACAAACCTATGACTTCATGCTCAGGAACCACAAGTCTACGATTTCACGCTCGATGGTGTTCTTACGCTCAGAAGCTACAGACTGATGATTTCACGCTCCACGACTTTCCGTATATCAGAACAGTCCCCAAGGCGGTCAATTGCAAAGAGTTCACACAGAAGATACTCGTTCTTGACCCAGAGCATCCCAAATACCCGAAGTATACAGAGTTCAAACATTGAGAAATTACTCTTCTCGGGTCCAAAAATTGGAGGTTCATCCAGACTCTAGTCTGAACATCTCGTCTATCAAGATGGCAATTCAGTTTTGACAGCCAACACCTCGACCCTGTTCCAAGGGAATTTCGAGAGATCATTCTTGAAGACGAAGTCTGAACAAGAGTTCTGTTCATCAGAAAAACTCTACGCAGTCCCTCAGTCCTAGCAACAGGACAGTTCTAAACATTCGAAATGCTCAATAGCATTCTATGGACAGGGCCTAATACTCTTTCTATCTGAGTCAGCGTAAGGATTCAGACGTGTCAAAGCTACACATATTCAGACTTCACAGCAACATATGGCAAAACGATCATATGAAGAAGAAGACGATCTTATTAAAAGATTAAAAAATTATGATTACATATGAGGGAAATCCAATCTACAAGGGTTTTTTTCTCTATTTCTCATTATTACATCTGAGGGAAACTCCGTCTACGAAGGAGATACCCCCTCGTCGTCTGAAGGCCGCCCCAGAACCTGTTCTACCGGGTTCTTGCGCCGTTGCAGGTCTTCCTCTTCCTCCATGGCTGTTCATGACCACCACAGTCATGAACAAGAAGATCCTCCATTCTCCATGGCCGATCCTGTTGGGGTTTCCTTAAACCCAACCCAATCAGGACGACAGATTATGGTTTGTCCGATCTCGTCCGCAGGGGTCTCAGGAAGAAATAAACAGTCTGCAAAAGCTGTGTGGTCTAACACGACCCTTCCTCTCTCCTGATGCAACGCCATATGAAGTTGCTGATTATCCCGAGCAAAGGAGGCTAAGATATCCTTCCATGATCCACAGTTGCAGTGGACACTTGCTCGAAGACGCCGACTTTTTCGGCTCCCAACACGTTGGAAGAACATGATCTCCTTCTTCCTCAGATCGACCCGACGAACTTCGGCGATCATCTAAGCGTGGTGATGGGAATGTGGTGAGAACAGGTTCACCCCCCCAGCCTTTTTATAGGCAAAAGAGATCACAGCGGTCCCCAATAAATCCGCCATAAAGTCAGCAGCGACCGTTTTAACGCTCCACTCAGAAATGTTTCGAGTTACGAGGGGCCATTCATGCTTCATTCAAAGCGTTTCAAATTCCGAGGAATTTAAAAGCTTTGAAGGGGGTCTTGTAGAAGCATAAAAAATACGCTGGGAGAATCTACGCAGCATCTTGATGCAGAGCAGCGTAAACAAGGACCTCCCAAGCTACCGGGCGTACAACAGAGCTTTTTCCGCCAGATACAGCGTGAAGAAAGAGCCCAAAGGACCATCCGCGTAAGTGCAGTACATCCAGGCCGCTCCAGCATAAGACAGAGTTCTTCATCGCCTCCATGGCGTAAAACTCGGCCGCTCTCAAAGTGGCATTAAAGCGTACGAGAAACGCTTCGTCTTCCCCGAGATGAACCTGTCTAGTCACGCAGTGAACCTGACCTCTGACTCCTGATAAAAAGTGCTGCACGGCTACCCAGACGACGGCTGGAAACGGTGGCAGACCCCTCGGGACGCGCCCCACAGTATGATGGCGGATCTTCACATTTAATGCAGAGGATTTGGTTGAAAGATCACCGAACCATCATTTACTGAAGTCCCCTCAGCATAAACCGCTCTATTGCGTATAAGGGAATACGCGGTCCTATTTTACACAGGCGGACATGAGCTGTTTCACGTTCCGCATTAGACAACCCGCTGCCACGTCAAAAGCTGCACCTCGTACGGGGCTCGAGGCACGTCTCTACGTCTAATTGCACAGAGCGGTGACAGTTTTCCTCGAGGCACGTCTCTGCGACGGATGCACAGAAGAGCTGCAGGCCTTCAAAACACTTCTCCGCATTTAATGCACAAGATGATGGCAAATCTCTGTGGAAGATTTGATTATATCTTCGAAAGCCGTAATTCCGGCTAAGACGTCCACATCAGCACTTTGGCACGGTACGCAGTGGCTTCTACGCCCATTCGAGGATCAGTGCTCACGCGGCTTCCAACGCCCTCTCAGTCTCGGCGACTATTTGGCTCCTATACCTGTTCGGCTTCTACGCCTCGGCTCCTATGCCTGTTCGGCTTCTACGCCTCGGCTCCTATGCCTGTTCGGCTCCTATGCCTGTTCGGCTTCCATGCCTGTTCGGCTGCTATGCCTATTTGGCTTCTATGCCATGGTGACAGACGTTGGCTTTTACGCCCACCTCTTCTACACAAGGGGTACCTACCTGCGTGGCTTTTATGTCATGATCTTCGTAGCAATAGTATACGTTGTGTCCCCTTAGTTGGACCCGTGTCATACGCTCATTCAAAAGATCATCCATACGCAGGCATTGGTTACTTTAACCTTTGTGTAAAAGGGTGTTGTGCTGTCTACTCCTCGGTTTTTACACCAACTGAGTGGTCACTGTCACCAAAACTCTATAAATAGAGACCCCTATCAATGGGGAAGAAGGTCGAAAAACTTCAAACTTGAAGATCGAACAAGGAGAGAGGAGACCGAGAGAGGGAGAGAGGGAGAGAAGAGCCCGGAGCTCGGCAAAGAGTAGGGATCGACGACTTTGGCATCGTGCATCCACCCTCCTTTGCAACCTTCGAAGCTGCTACCTGTCTTCCACGGTACCTCTTCAACATCGTGTAGTCCAAGGGCTAAAGTGATCGACCACAGATCAGACACCTATAGCAATTTATACCCAGATTAAATAAATTATACTCCCACATCATCGTATAGGATTACCTTGTACAAGTTTGTTTGTAAACAAAAGGGCGCGGGTTTCGTACAAGCCCCGTCATTGAAATACACTTTCATTCTTTCGTTTAATACCACAAACAACCACCAGTGATGCGCATTATCAGTTAACTGCATTCTGACTGCAGTCGTCCACTTCTCTCTCGGAAGTTCAGCGGCTTCCAACTGATGCTGAATGTTAGTGAGCCATTCATGAACTTCTGTTGGCCCTTCTTTGCCAAAAAATGTGCGAGGCTTGAGATGACGGAAATCGGTGATAGATCCCGTCGTTGTTCACCTCGTTGGTGGATTTGCCTGCTCCAATGCGGATACCAGGCTGGTCCTCAGATACTCTGCCTCCTGGCGATGGGCCTCTTGCTCAATCTGTAGCTGGGCCTGCATCATGGCATACATCATCTGGAACATCTGTTGCCCGTCCATGGCTTATCCGGGCGGGAAAACTGGCATCTGGGGAGTGAACTGTGGTGGAGGTGGGATGTCATCTCTCCGAAACCTTGGATTAGGCTGACCGGTTTGATTGTTCTGCGATGCTTGTCCTCCATTCCCTGGAGTCACTCCGTCTATATCAGTAACCGCAGCGTCGTGTGGCGTGTCCAAAGGAATCTCGTCTCCGTTCCTGGGATCCATTTCTCTGCAACCAAAAGATAAACTGTAAGAACGCTCAGAGGAATCAAACAGGATACAATTCAAGTGACAATTTCGAGTTTGGTATAGAGTTCAATAATGGTTTACATAATGGATGAGATCCTATAACTTATTCTATCCTTAGGGCAGGCTGGTTCGGTCCCTAAGTTGAAACCGAACAATTTAGTCGTAGACCTGTATGGACCACCACAAAAACCATGTCACGCCCCAGTCCTAAAATACCGAGGGATGGGACGCGTGGCAATGGCCAGCAGTACGCACCGATGGACAAACCTAATTTAATGGATCCATCAGGGCATACTTAAGCTGAAAAATTAAGTCTACGACAATCATGGCACAACTAATCTCATCCACACAAGATATAAAATATGATCCACAGAACAAATAAGGAATATAAATCATCAGCTAGTCTCACAAAGTGCTTCGGGGAACAACCCGATAAATATCTGATACAATGGTTCAACAGACCAGAAATAAAAGACTAAAATAAATAAATAAATACTGAGCATGAACATGGAAGCTCAGGAGAAGTCTTCGGCTAACACCTCGTCCTCGGATGGTGGTACAGCTCCTGGATCAACTTCTGCTGCGGTCCCATATACCTCGGGATAGATCTCGTCCTCAAATCCTGGGGACATAATCCGAATCCAGGTCCTCAGGGGACATAGCAAGGTACAGAAAATAATACAAGCCAGAATATAAGCAGTGCAGCAATAAATGAAATAAATAGGGCAAGTAAGTAACCATCTATGTGAACATGCAAGTGAGAGCAGCACGAGTACTCAGGCTGAGCCACTACAAGCTCTGTATCGGGGAGCCGGTAGCGGTAATAACCGGTAGTGGGTCTAGCTCTGCTCCGAGAGTCTACGACCTCTCAATAATAGAAGATATATATATATAAAATAGCCTGTAGCCAGTGTGTCTCTCCCCACCCAATGTAACCACGCATATCATGACCATAACGTCTCATGTCCATGTCAAGCGGGATCATCACTAATGCAACAAGTCATATGTCTCTATGAATATAGTATCTCTGTCAAGTCATGTATCCTATACAGAATCACCATGAATATCTCGGAAGATCCTGTCTCATGAATGGTGTCAAGTGTCTGGGTCATATGGTACTTGATAAGACAAGTACGAGAATATAAAGTGTCACGAATGTCCATCTCTAGATGACCGTACCCAACACCGCATACGGTGTTGGCACCCGACTGATAATCGGATGCTAAGTACATCACACGGTCCTAGGTTAAGCATGCACAGCAATATAATGAAGCAAGAAAAATATGTAACAATACTGCAGAGTTTGGCAAGGTACACTTGCCTGGTGTTTGAATATCAACAGTCGTCCCGGTATCAGCGGATCCTGTAGGTACTACTCCAAAAGCTGTAATAAATATCACCAACCATCTCAGAAGCTATCAAACTGCTAGAAATGCCTGTCCTTACGTCCAATTTGGACACAGGGGCAAAAAGGTCATTTCTAGGCCAAAGCGGGGTCCACATGTGGGCCACTTTGCACCAAAAAGCGTGCCAGGGTCAAGGGTCTCCAAATTCCTCAAACTCAGTGTCCACAAGTCAGGAACGGTGATACGAACCCAACGGAACTTCCAGAATTGGATTCCGATGAGCCGATCACAAAATCGCCCGTCAAGTGGAGCTTGTGGGGCCCACGATACGCGATTTTGTCAACGTTCTCAGAATCGGACCAAACTTGGGTCACAGGACCAGCGTATCTCTACGAGTCCGATGGTGCAAGTTTCGTCTCGATCCGACGTGTGTACACAAAGTTACAGCGTATTCCAGAAGGGACGGATACGGGGTGTCGTCGGCGGATACGCGTTGATTCTGGTGTGCACGCACATCCGAATCGACTTCAGCGAAATCTCACACGACCGTATCAACGTCGCGCACGGTTTGGTAAAGACCGCGTGCGACCAAGTCGTCCCGTTTGGCGGGGCGTACTCAGTTCCGGGGTAAAACGGGGAGTTGTTTTTCCTGTTTTTGGATCGCGGTGTACGATCACCAAAGGACGCGATGCACCGAGCGGGTTGTACGGGCACCGAGAGGGTTATACTGTCTACGCGTAGCAACTGACGGAAACTAAAACGGAGTTGCGAGGTGAGAGAAATTGGTACCTGAACAGGGCTCCGTGAACGCTGAATTCCAAGTGTCCGAGCGTCAACTCCGTGTCCTGCGTATCGAGTTGCTGTGTCCAGTGCTAGGGTTCAGATTGTGTCCGATACCGCGAGCAGCCGGAGATGGCTAGGGTTCGCTGTGGCCGGCCGGAGGGGATCGCTGCGCCAACAGGGTCGGGTACGCACAATCGGAGTTAGGGTCGGGGAACTCACAGCCGGTCGGGGTCGGGGTTGCATCGCGGTGGGGGATCGGTCGGTCCTGCGAGGGGGTCGTGCGGCGTTGGCAGCAGGCGGGGGGGGAAACTCAGAGTCGGCTGCGACGTCGGGCCGGAGGTCGATCCCGTCACCGGGGAAGAGGGTGGCGTAGATCGGTTCGGTGGAGAGGAACCGAGCGGAGGGGGACGGGCCGGAGCGGGGAAAAAGGGGGCGGCTGATGGGGTTCGATCCGGCGGCAGCGGCGAGTGAAAGAGGGTAGCGCCGACGTCGAGGCGGCCTCTTATAGGCTGCTACAGTACTCTGCGGCTAGGGTTCCCATCTGACTTCGGGTCCGGGTCGGGTTTGGCTCGGATCCGACCCGACCCGACCCATCAAGTTGGTTTGGTTCAGGGTTGGTTCAACTTGGGTCTGGTTCACTCTCCCAATAGTTTTTAAGGCTTTAAACGCGTCTCCGGTGTCCAATAAATACACCGAAAAATACCACATGTCCGGATTTCCATTTTACACCACATAATATTATTTCCATAATATTTTAACACCAATAAACTGTATTTAAAAATCCTTAAATACCTTGGTTCTTTTCCAGAAATTACCAAAAATCCGGGAATATTATTTTTAAAATTTTATTCTGAAAATCAGGGTGTTTACAATTTCGGCTTGGCGTATGTTGCATTCGGGTTGTGAAGGGTACTTAGCTTCTGTTTGAGACACCCAGCAGGAAAATGCAAACGCAGCTCAGGCTGATGTAATAGCAGATTTCCTCGACATGTTTCCGGACGAGCTGCCTGGAATGCCTCTTGATCGTGAGATTGAATTCAGCATTGACACTTTTTCAGATTCACGATCGATATCAAAGGCACCTTATCGAATGGCCCCAGTAGAGCTGAAGGAACTTAAGGTTCAGTTACAAGATCTGTTGGACCGAGGATACATTCGTCCAAGCATTTCTCTGTGGGGCGCTCCCGTGCTGTTCGTAAAGAAAAATGATAGATCCATGCGGCTGTGTATTGACTACCGAGAACTGAATAAGATGACCGTACGAAATCAGTACCCATTGCCAAGAATAGATGACTTATTTGATCAGTAACAAGGTGCAACAGTTTCTCTAAAGTAAATCTCAGGTCAGGGTATCACCATTTGAAAATCAAATCAGATGATATTCAAAAATCGGCATTCAGGATCCGATACTGACACTATAAATTTCTCGTGATGTCGTTCGGCTTGACGAACGCCCCTGCAGCTTTTATGGATCTGATGAACCGTGTATTTCGGTCATACGTAAAAAAGTTTGTCGTCGTGTTCATCGATGACATACTAATATATTCCAAGAACGAGGCAGAACACAAGGAACACCTGAAGACCGTGCTGCAAACATTACGAGAACATAAGTTGTTCGCTAAGCTCAGCAAGTGTGAGTTCTAGTTGAACAGTGTAGCGTTCCTTGGTCATGTCATCTCGGCAGAAGGTGTCGCCGTAGACCCGAAGAAAATAGAGGCGGTGGTGGACTGGAAGCAACCTACGTCAGCCAGCGAAGTTCGAAGCTTTCTGGGCCTAGCGGGATACTACCGTAGGTTCGTGAAAGATTTCTCTAAACTGGCCTCACCTTTGACTCGCCTTACTCAAAAAGGGATTGTATACAAATGGGGTGATGACTGCGAAGCCAGCTTTCGGGAACTTAAGCGGCGTCTTGTTTCAGCTCCAATTCTTGTACTTCCAGATGGGGTAGAGGAGTTTCAGATATACAGTGACGCTTCAGGACTTGGCTTGGGATGTGTACTCATACAACGGGATAAGGTAATATCGTACGCCTCCAGGCAACTGAAGCCGCACGAGAAAAACTACCCGACACACGACTTGGAATTGGTGGCAATTGTATTTGCACTGAAGTTGTGGAGGCATTATCTTTATGGTGTTGCTTGCAAAATTTTCACAGATCATAAGAGCCTCAAGTATCTATTCATCCAACGGGAACTGAACCTCCAGCAGCAGCGTTGGCTTGAACTGATTAAGGACTACGATCTAACGATCGCATATACATCGGGCAAGGGAAACATCGTTTATGATGCTCTGAGTCGGAAGCACGTAGGCTCGTTATCCATAAACAACCATTTACTTCGAGATCTTGAGGCGATGGGCATCGAGTTTCGAGTTCGACATCAAGGAGTGCAGCTGGCACCACTCCATCTTGAACCGATTTTACGTGATAGAATCAAATCAGCTCAGGAGGACGATCAGTTCCTAGCGAAGGTACGCAGATGAATCTCGGCGGAGAAGACATCTGACTTTGTGGCAGGCGAAGATGGGGCCTTGCAAATGAAAGGAAAGCTATGTGTTCCTAGCGACTCAGAACTCCGAAGGGAAATTATGGCAGAAGCACACTATGCGAAGTATTCGTTGCATCCAGGGAGCACTAAGATGTACATGGATTTACGCAGAACCTTCTGGTGGCAAGGTATGAAACGGGATATGGCGACCTTTATGTCACAGTGCATGGCCTGTCAACAAGTGAAAGCTGAACATCAGAGGCCCGGCGGGGAGCTGTAGAACCTCGCTATTCCCGAGTGGAAATAGGACAACATCACTATGGATTTCATTATGGGATTTCCGAAGACGCCGCGGGGGCATGATGCGATTTGAGTCATAGTTGATCGTTTGACCAAATCAGCCCACTTTCTGCCTATAAAAGTTGCTTGGAGCATCGATCGGTTAGCACAGATTTACATAGACGAGATCGTTCGATTACACGGAGTACCTGCCCCAATCATCTCTGAGCATGACGGACGTTTCTTATCTCGTTTTTGGACTAGCCTACAGTCTGCTTTGGGAACCAAGCTACAGTTCAGTACCGCATACCACCCCTAGACTGATGGCTAAACAGAAAGGACAAATCAGATACTTGATATGTTACGGCTGTGTGCGATCGATTTAAAGACTAGTTGGGACACGCACCTTCCGTTGGCGGAGTTCGCGTACAACAACAGCTACCAATCGAGCATCCAGATGGCACCGTACAAAGCACTTTATGGGTGCAAGTGTCGATCTCCAATATGTTGGGACAAAGTCGGTGAGCGGCAGGTACTCGGGCCAGAGCTGGTGGAGCAGGCAGTTGAGAAAGTTCGCTTGATTCGGGAAAGACTCCGCATTGCGCAGAGCCGACAGAAAAGCTATACCGATGCTCATCGTAGGCCTTTGGAATTCATGGTCGGGGATCATGTCTTCTTGAAAGTGACGCCGATGCGTGGGGTGATGCGTTTCAGCGTGAAGGGCAAACTGAGTCCCAGGTTTGTCGGCCCCTTCGAGATATTGGAACGAGTGGCAGTTGTGGCATACCGGATTGCACTACCTCCCGCCTTGGCTGAAGTGCATGACATATTCCATGTTTCTCAACTTCGAAAGTATGTGCATGACCCGAGTTATGTGGTTAGCTTTGAACAATTGGAACTGCGCACGGATTTATCATACTCAAAGGAGCTGGTGCAGATTCTGGATCGTAAGGAAAAAGTACTTCGCAACCGTACGATGTCCTTGGTTCGTGTGCTATGGCGGAACCATTCAGTTAGGGAATCAACTTGGAAGATGGAATCGGAGATAAAGGAGAAGTATCCTTCGTTGTCATTCAGTCGGAGGTAGGGCCTTGTTCTTAAGTTTCGGGACAAAACTTTTTCTTAGTGGTATATTATGTAGTGCCTCAAATCCCGATCCGATCGGGATGTGCACTATATAATTAGGCTTGTGGCTAGTCCGTCTGAGTATGCTTAGATCTTCGGCATCTTCTTGCCACGGACGAAATGCGATGATCCTTCCCAACTCATGGAAAGGCCTCTATTGAAACGAGTCCAATAGTTTTCATGTTTGGTTGCTTGGTTTTCTTGATTGCCGCTTTGGGATTTTGATTTGGTGTTGCTTTCGATTTGCTTGGTTTTCGCTGCTGGTTTTATCGATTGGAGCCTTGAATTTTGGGGAGTTCGGCAAGGAAGGATAGGCAAGAATTCTAACTCGGTGCTCGTGCTGTTGCAGGTCCGCGTAACTGACGCTTGATCGTCGCTAGGCGGGATTCCTTGTTTCAGCCTATTTTTCCTTAACCAGTGAGTGGTTTGGACCCTTCTTTCCTACTTCTTCACGCCCACATCTCTAATGTTTCAAACGTTCACTCGATGATGCTCGGTTGGACGCCTAGGAAATGCTTAGCCACAATGCATGCCAGCCACTAAGAAAGGAACATGGGAATTGTAGGCTAATTTTACTATATGCTTGCACACCTTATAATTTGAGTTGGTTGGAAAGGAAATTAGTTGTTGGTTACGGCCTGGTGCCTTGGATAGAGTTTGGACCTATGGGATACCAAAATCGGAACACCGCATTGGGAAAATATGAACTGTTGCATAAGATATATATTACTACTTTACTTCTTCTGTTTATTTAGACGCATTGTATGAGATATAAAACATTTATGCATTTGCATGGTCTGGGACAACTTGTGCATAAGGTTTAACATTTCCTCGAGACGGCATTTCGGGGCACTGGAATCATATCGATCCGGAGGGAAATATTGATTCGTGCTAGTCACGATGCATTGCGGGACCTCCAGCAGGGCTTGCTACCCGGGCTGATAGGGCGCGTCGTTAATGCTTGGAATAAGTCCCTAAGGTGTCGATCACACCAATGACCACATAGAATAGAACACATGCTAATTTATTGTCTTGTGCAGATGGTAAGTATACTTGTGTTTTATTGCAGGGAAGGCGTGCATCGGTTGAGTAAGCAACCGATGTACTGGTTGGATTCGATGTTATTTTTCATTCCTATCAAAACATGCAACTGATATGAATTGAATTCACTTGCTTCTTTATAGAAAGATCATCTTAATGCATGCTCGCCCCTAATAAGCTAGTGTCAATTTAGTCGAGTGGGTTTATCCCGCTCACCAGTACAAGTTGAGTACTGACCCACGTTGTGGGAAACTATTTTCGGCACTCAGACGGTGTAACGCTAGTGGATAGACGAAGAGGCGTTAGGAGCACCTCTATTTTGAAGTATAGTTGGAGTCAGTTCATTTTGGAGGCTTGGACTTTCAACCTATACAAGGGCGTAATGTATGGACGACATGGACTATCTGATGGAGCGCGCCCTGCATTTTGAGTTATCTTTTGTAATGCAATTCAAGTAGCCGAGAAGGCGCATCAATGTAGACTCTATGTAAATTACTCTGATTTATCAATAAAAAAGCATATTTCTTCCTGCACTTGTGTTCAATTATCTGTGAATGTGTTTCTAAATTGTGTTTCAAAATAGGTTCCTATAACTGCAAGTTCTTGCCTTGTACGAGCGCAACTCCAGGCTCGTACGGCATCACGCCCCAGCGAGGATGAATCGGTTCCGTGAAGGATCCAGCGAGGACGATTGACCCTTTCGGGATCGGGGCGTGACATTCTGGACCAAGCAGTCTTATCACGTACATTTGCAAATATTGCCTGAGTTGGCGTATTTCGAGGAGATAGCATACGGCGTGCTCCTATAGCTGAAAATAGCCTGGTGGCATATTTCTAGGAGATAGCGTACAGTGTGCTCCTATAGCTGAAAAATAGCCTGATGGCGTAATGTGCAGGGATGGTGATGTGAACGTATTAGTCCTAATTATAGCTCACCCAGTAATTAAAAGTAGAACCAAATCTCGTGCATTAAATGCAGAGGCGTGCCTCGAGTTCTGTACGAAGAACAGTTTTTGACGTGGCGTCTAGTTTTGTCTCCTCTTGAGCGTAAAAGCTCATGCTTGCATGTGTAAAATAGGTAGCGTATCCTTTAAATGCGTAAATGACGTCTTATGTCAAGGATTAGTCGCTAAATGACAGTCTGGGGCTCTGTGTAGAATCATCATTATAGCCGTCCTCTCGATCGTCGTGCGATACTCTTTGTCAGGAGTCAGGTTCATTGTACTGTCTAACAGGTTCATTCGAGGAATACGAAGAGTTCCTCGTACAACTCCACACTGCATTAAAAGCAGATAGGTTTTACGCCAAAATAGCGATGTAGCAACCCTTTTTATGCTAGAGCAGTCTGGAAATACTGCATTACGCGTGTTTTTCTGGAGCTACGTTGTACGCTGAATTGCGTTAAAGCTCTGTTATACGTTGATGGCTCTGAAGTCATGATTTACGCTGCACAGCACTGAAACTCTGCTATACGCAGACTTTATGCATATTGCGTATAATTCTGTAGCATATTTTTCATGCTTCTACAGTGGCAATGGCCAGCAGCACACTCTAATGGGCAAACCTAATTTAATGGACCCATCAAGGTATACTTAAGCTATAAAACAACAATAAAGGTCTACTAAATATGTCACAATCTAATCTCATCCATGGAAGATAAATATGATCAATATCAGCATAATAAAATATAACCAACATCAAGTCTCAATAAAGTATATCGGGGAACAATCCGATAATAAGTCTGATACAATAGTTCATTAGACAATAAATAAAGGAGTCTAATAACAACAAAGACTGCGTATAGATAAACAGATACTCAGGAGAATTCCTTGGCCATCACCTCGTCCTCAGGTATTGGTTCGGATCCAGTGTCTGCTCCTGCTTCTGCTCCAGTCCCGTATACCTCGGGATAGATCTCCTCTGCTATACCTGGGGACATAATCCGGATCCAGGTCCTTAGGGGACATAGCAAGGTACAAGAATAACTCAAGCCAAAGTAAATACAGTCCAATAATAAATGAATCAATAGGGTAAACTATGTAACCAGCTATGTGATATGCAAGTGAGAGCATCACTAGTACTCAGGCTGAGACTACTACAAGCTCTGTGTCGGGGAGCCGGTAGCAGTAATATCACGTAATGTGCCTAGCTCTGATGTAGAGTCTACGGCCTCACAATAATAATATATATAATCAACCTGTAGCCTGTGTGTCTCTCCCCATCCAATGTAATCACACGTCTTATGTTCACGACGTCTCATGTCCATGTCACACAAGATCATATCTAATGCAGCAAGTCATATGATAGCTATGGATATATATAAAGTCTATGTCACGAATCCTGTAGCCTATACAGAATCACCATGAATGACTCAGGAAGATTCTGTCTCATAAATAGTGTCAGGTGTCCTGTGGTACATACTTGATAATGCAAGCACGAAAATGTATAGTGTCTCGATATCCATCTCTAGGTGACGTTACACAACTCCGCGTACGGCGTTGACACCCGAATATTATTCGGATGTTAAGTAATGTCACATGGTCCTAGGTTGAATAGATATATCACAGAAATAGATCAAGAGAATAATATGAACCAAATTACTGCAAGTATGGCAAGGTACACTTGCATGGAGTTTGCTTTCCAACTGCTGCTCTGGTATCAGCGGGATCTGCAGGTACTCCTTCGGTTGCTGAAATAATCATTACCATTATGTTCAGAAGATATCAAATAGCTATAATTGCTTATCACTAAGTCCAATTTGGACACAGGGGCAAAATTGACTATTTCTGGTCAAAGTGGGTCCACATGTGGCCCGCTTCGTACTGAAAAATGTGCCAGAGATAAAGTTCTCCAAATTTGTCAAACTTAGTGTCTACAAGTCCAGAACGATGATACGAACCCAACGGAATATCCAGAACTGTATTCCAATGAGCTGATCACAAAATCGTCCTTCAAGTGGAGCCGTGGGGCCTACGATACAAAATTTTGTCAACGTTCTCAGAATCGAACCAAACTTGGGTCACAGGACCAGCGTATTCTACGAGTCCGATGGCGCAAGTTTCATTTTGAAACGACGAGCACACACGAAGTTACAACGAGTTTCAGAACAGGGCCGATACGGGGTATTATCGACGGATACGCGTTGATTCTGGTGTGCACGCACATCCAAATCAACTTTTGCGAAATCCTACACGTCCGTATTGACGGTGCACACCTTTCGGTGTAATTTGCAATGACCAAGTTGCCTCGTTTAGCGGGGCACACCCAGTTTCAAGAAAATTAGGGTTTTATAAAGACCAAGTTTTTGGTCATTTTCACCCTCAAATAAATTACAATCTATAGCTCAATAAAATAAACTAAAAACAGGATTTAAAACTCGGTTATACAGTCTAAATAACTGTTCAAGTAGATTTTAGAAATAATTAATAGGTTGCACGCAAAACAGTCGTGAACTTGTGAGTTTGGGATAAATTCTAAATTTTCAGAAATAAGGGAATATTTTCCTGTTTTTGCGTTGCAGTTTACGACCGACACAGGACGCGATACCCCTGTCTAATTATACGGGGTTCGAGAGGGTCACGTGTTCTACGCGTAGGATTCGACAGAATAAAAATCGAATCAATCCACAGGGAGTTACACGAGCGTGAAGACAGGTACCTTGATGTTGTATGCTGTTGCAAAAGAACACGGCGTGGCGGGGCACGGCGGTGGCGGCGGTTGCTGCGATGGCTGCTGGGGTTGGCAGGGAGATCGGTGTCGGCCAGAGCTGGGTCAGCGGGAGAGTCGGGCTCGCAGAGGCGACCGGAGAATGGTGGAGAGCGGTGGCTGGTGAAGACGGGGTCGGGGTCGAGGGTTTAAATAGGAGAGGTTCTCGTCGATTACGGGAAGGGAAGAGGTCGGCCGACGTTGGGGGAAATGGTCGACGGTTGCGGAGGTGAGCGGGCGCGACCGTTGGCGGCGGCTGGGAGGCGAGGAGACGCGGGGAAGTCGGAGAGTCGTGGCGGGGGGGAGGGGTCAGGATGGGAGTTTCACTGTAGCAAAAGTTTAAAGGGACGGGTCGGGTTAACGGGTCGGGTTAACGGGTTCGGGTCGGGTATAGATCCGACCCGATCCAATAGGGTTGGGTCAGTTTGTTTCAAGATTTGGTTTATTTAGTTGGGTTCGGTTTGGTTCAATTGGTTTAATTCGGTTTATTTAAAACTTTTGTTTTTAGGTCTTTAAAAATAGTTTCGGGGTCCAATAAATTCCAAAAAATTACAGTATGACTAATTATTATTTTACACCCAAAAATATTATTTTTAGAATATTTAATATTTAATTTAATACATAAAAATATTTAATTCAGAAGAAATATTATTTTAATTAGTTAAAAATCACAGAAAATTTCCGAAAATTTATTTTTAATTTCTGAAAAATCTGGGGGTTTACAATCTACCCCCTTAAAAGAATTGCGTCCTCTCAATCAAAGAATTAACTGATAAAGGAAATTAAAACATGGTAACTAGAAGAAATGCTTAGGTCATACCTACATCTTCGAATAGGTGAGGATAACGCTAGCGTATGATATCCTCTCGTTCCCAGGTAGATTCGCTGGGGGAGTGATGTTTCCAAGCTACTTGAACCAGTCTAATCGTTTGACCTCATAATATTTTTTTACTGATGTCGAGTATCCCAACTGGCTGCTCTTTATATCTCAAGCTAGAGCCCACTGCAATCTCAGAATGATCGACTACGTGGCTTGGGTCAATCACGTACCTCCTCAACTGTGAGATATGGAATACATCATGCACTCCCTATAAAGATGGGGGTAATGCAAGACGATATGCCACCTCACCAATACGCTCCAAAATATCAAATGGCCCAATGTACCTTGGGCTCAGCTTGCCTCTGCTCCCAAATCGAATAGTACCCCGAGTAGGTGAAATCCTCAAGAATACATGCTCTCCTTCTTTGAATTCCAAGGATCATCTATGTGTATCAGTCCAATGTTTTTGTCTGTCTTGAGCTGCACGAAGATGATTCTAAATTTGCTTCACTTCTCAACTGTCTGCATCACTAACTTTGGACCCAGTATCTGACGCTCGCCAACGTCACTCCAACATATCGGTGATCTGCACTTTCTGCCGAATAAAGCCGCGAATGGTGCCATCTGGATGCTCGCCTGGTAGCTGTTATTGTAAGAGAACTCTACCAAGTACAAATGGTCTTCCCAAGACCCTCCGAAGTCTAACATACACGATCGCAACATATCCTCCAGGATCTGAATCGTGCGCTCCGACTGACCATCTGTCTGTGGATGGTAAGCAGTACTGAACTTAAGTCGGGTGCCAAGACTCTTTTGCATGCTTTGGCAAAAATGGGATGTAAATCTTGAGTCACGATCTGACACAATACTAACTGGTACTCCATGTAATCTTACGATCTGTCTTATGTACATGTCGGCTAGAAATTTTGTGGACTGTCCAACTCTAAACGGCAAGAAATGTGCCAATTTAGTGAGTTGATCCACGATAACCCATACTGCATTTTTTCTACTAGGGCTTCATGGAAATCCTGTAACGAAATCCATAGTTACATGTTCCCACTTCCATTCGGGTATGGGAAGCAGCTGTAGCATACCAGCAGTTCTCTGATGTTCGGCCTTAACTTGCTGACAGACTAAATATTTTGCCATAAATCGTGCAATCTCTCGCTTCATTCCATGCCACCAATAATACTGCCTTAAATCTTGGTACATCTTTGTTCCTCCCGGATGAATAAAATACATGGAGCTATGTGCTTCAGACATCAACTCATGTCTTAATTCCCCATTCGAAACATATAGGCGATTTTCGCACCTTAACGACCCGTCCTCATGGATGCGAAGTCCCGTCTGCATACCGGCTTCCGTCTTCTCTTTAAGTCTCCGGAACCTAGCATCGGTGGGCAATGCCGCCTTAATCCTCTCCATAATTGATGACTTAACTTCAAGATTCGCCAACAAGCCACTTTGTCTAGGCAAAACAATATCTATCTTGAGCTCCTGTAGATCCTTTAATAACCGGGGCTGCATCGTCAAGAAATAAGTTGTGGGCTTCCTGCTGAGTGCGTCTGCTACGACATTCGCCTTGCCCGAATGGTACTGCAGATCTATATCAAAGTCGACCATCAACTCAAGCCAATGTCTATGTCTCATATTGAGCTCTTTCTGAGTATATACATACTTCAGACTCTTGTGATCAGTAAAGATTTCTACCTTCTCTCCATAAAGATAGTGCCTCCATATCTTTAGTGCAAATATTATTGTAGCTAGCTCAAGATCGTGCGTCGGGTAGTTCTTCTCATGGACCTTCAGCTGTCTCAATACATAAGCGATAACTTTGCCATGTTGCATCAAAACACATCCTAGTCCACTGCCTGACGCATCACTATAAACAACAAAGCCTCCCGATCCTGAAGGAAGAGTCAAGACCGGTGTTGTTGTTAATCGTCTCTTCAATTCTTCAAAAGTCTTCTGACAATCTTCCGTCCATGCAAACTCCTGGTCCTTACGTGTCAATCGCGTCATTGGCTCCACAATCCTTGAGAAATTCTCTACGAACCTTCGGTAATATCCAGCAAGTCCGAGAAAACTTCTCACTTCTGCAACTGATGTAGGTGTAGGCCAATTTTGTATTGCAGTAACCTTCTCTGGATCAACTAAAAGTCCTTCTCCTGAGATGATATGTCCCAAGAAAGGCACCTTATCGATACAAAACTCACATTTACTGAGTTTGGCATACATCTTCTCCTGTCTCAGCGTCTCTAGCACGATTCTGAGATGCTCCTCGTGCTCTTCGTGGCTCTTGGAATATATTAAGAAGTCATCAATAAACACAACCATGAACTTGTTCAAGTACTGATGAAAAACTCTGTTCATCAAACTCATGAACACAGCTGGCGCGTTGGTTAAACCAAACGGCATAACTAAGAACTTATAGTGTCCATACTTGATCCTAAAGGCTGTCTTCGGTGTATGCTCCTTCCTCACTCTAATCTGGTGATAACCAGATCCAAGGTTAACCTTTGAGAATACCCTAGTACCACTCAACTGATCGAATAAGTCGTCAATGCGTGGCAAAGGATACCGGTTCTTAATGGTTACCGCGTTCAGTGCCCTATAGTCAATACACAAGCGTACTGTCCCATCCTTCTTTGGAACAAATAGTATGGTTGCTCCCCATGGTGAAACACTGGGTCGAATAAAACCCTTCTCCAAAAGATCATCAACTTGCTACTTCAATTCTACCAACTCTTTAGGTGCTAGCCGGTACACTGATGAAGTTATAGGCTATGCTCCTAGAGTCAAGTCTATTATGAATTAATTTCTCGATCAGGTGGTAAACCTAGAAGATCATCGGGAAATACATCCATAAATACTGATATAACTCTTGGGTAACCTGACTCCCTTTCTACAGATAGTACCCTAAGAGTAGGCTGAACACCTTGCTCTATAGCTCTCCGAAGAAACTCAAACTCTGGATGTCCAAGCGGTCTAAATATAACCCGTCCAAGCCGGCAATCTAGGGTCGCATGGTACTAACTTAACCAGTCCATACCAAGTACAATATCATAATCTGGCATAGAAAAGATCAGAAATTGAGCTCGTATGTCTCTTCCACAGACTACTACCGAACAAGATCTACAGATGTCACTAACTGGGATAATTTTACCTCCCGTAAGAATTCTCTTAGTCTTCGGAAGGGGTGCGGTAGCTACTCTATGTGTGGCTATGAAGCTAGCAGCTATAAATGAATGCGATACTCCAGAATCAAATAAAGCTACAGCAGGTAATGAAGCTACTAATATAGTACCTGCTATAACCTCTCCTGTACTAGCTTCCTCCTCAATGGCCAAAGCAAATGCATGTCCTCATACCTGAGCTGGACCTCTCTACTGCCGTGCCTGCTGGAATAGTGCTGCCTGAGGTACGAAAGGTGGTCTCTGCTGATACCCTCCTGGAGCTGGTGGTCTGATGTCATGACCCGATTCCATGGAATCGTTGGGGCGTCCCCGAAGTCGTGATGCCGTGCGGGCCTAGGGTTGTGCCCGTACAAGGCTAAAGTATTTTGCATAACAAGCACATATTCAGAGTACGCAGATAAATTGAACACAAGTTGAAACATGGAAAAGTTCTCTTTATTGATAATGAACATCTATTATAAACTCTTGAACGAGTCAGCTAATATGCCGCACGGGCTTACAAAAGTGTTGACTCAAAATGAGATAGCAGTCCTGTACATTACATCCCTTTACTAAACTTCAAAATGTATAGACCTCCAGGCGGGAGGATAGCTTTGTCACGGAGCTGCATTGTATATATAGAGGTGCAAGCTCCTTTCTTCAAGTACTTCAAAAAGCAGTGCGATCAGGATGCGCCTACAGCTGGACTAGATCGGGAAGACGACTTCGGCTCCTCGCTCGGTTTGCCTTAGTGCGGAGAACCTGTTTCAACGAGGGTCAGTATGTCGAAATATACTGGTGAAGGCGAGCTAACCGAACTATACCAATCAACACGTTGTTTTAATGAAGCATGCATATTATTGTGGGTTTCTATCTTGCCTTAGTTCATTTACAACTAAGCAGCATATAGAATTTACTGAAATAAACTTGTCACCATTTGGTAACTTTTACCTGTCCGTCTGAACGACCTGCACAATACTTACCATGCCTTCCCTGCCATGAAGACACAAGTTAGTATGCAACAGGTTCAAATATATATAAGGAATACTGGCATGATGCCACAAAGGGATGGGTTATAGTCTCGGGACAAGAATGATATACAACGTAGGTGGCGAGCCCCGCTATATAGCATCTCGTCCATGACAAACGACTATACGAATTCTTCCGCCCAGATCGGATCGGCCCCAGTGCCCTGGCGACCGTTCGCGGAAGCCAAAATACCTTGTGCACAAGTTGTCCGTGATCAAGCATCATTTAGTTCGAATCATTTCATGCAAATTCTAAACGAATATGGGCAAGCTCCATAGCACAAACGGTTTTGCATAGTCTTAATGATCAATCTATGCCAAATCAAAGTGTGTTCCATATGCATAGCACAATCTATAGAAGAAACATGTATTCTAACTAAAATTGAAACATATAATGAATATTCCAAACGAACAAGCATGCAGTGTAAGTAATCGTTCCCAAGTTGAATGACAAGCAATAATCCAAGTCTATTCCTATTTTATCTAGACATCTTTTAGTTATTACTTGGTATCGTTTGATCGGGGCAACAAGAATGCAAGAGTTTTAGGTGTGAAGACTTGGAAGCAGGGCTAGCTAATCGGGATGGTAGTGACTCACTTACTAGTTGGAAGGGAGAAGAAAAAAGGCGCTTCATGACTCTGCTCGTAAGTCGCCTACTGCTCGTTCACCTGCATCACGAACAGCTCGATCAAAACTCCTTCCACTCTTTCCAATCTCTGAATTGAAGTGCAATTCAATAAACGAAAACAATAAAATCCATCGAAACCGTTCAAGGAAAACAAGCAAATCCGAAAACCAACTCAAAGCACGATAGCAACAAGCGACATCGAAATTCGAGGCAACAAAAGATAACAGCGGAGAGGTCCCTCCTGACTCTGCCGCTAAGTCGATCCCGGGGGCACGGTCCACTGAATATGGGAATCGATTCCGAAGAAACAAATCCATAATGAGGACGAGTTCTTGTTTCAATCTATCCCGATCGAACGATACCGTCTTGTATTTCTTAGTCACGCTCCCCGAATAGAAGGAACGGGGTGCCACATCCTACCCAACCAATTGGAAGTTTCGTCCCGAAACTTAGGAATAGAACCTACCGTTAGGGAACATTATGTTGCTAGCGGCGATCTGGGAGCGGACAGTTTCGAATCAAGTGTCCATTTTCGCTACAGTTGTAACAAGACCCATTCTTTAAGTAATAATTAACGATGGTGTGCCCCGGCCTGTTACAGTATTCACAGCGCACTCCTGCATTTCTCTTATTCCGACCACCGTTGTTTTGTCGCTTTGCAGCATTGTTTCCTCTATCGTTGCTTTGGCGTTTTTGATTGTAGGTATGCACAGCGCCGGTAGGAACGTGAGGATAGTGTGGTTCAAGCGATAGAGCGTGATTCATGACTTCACGCATGGCGTGATACTGATGAACGACTATGTGCACATGGATGGCAGGGCGTAGACCACCTTCAAACCTTCTAGCTCGACTCGCTACATCAGGTAAATAGGCCCTAGCGAATTTAGAGAGTCGGTTGAATTCGGCGGAATACTGTTTAACTGATATGCTGCCTTGCCTCAGTTGCACGAACTCGTTCTCCATCTGACGTTGTACTGGAGGGGATATAAACTCCTCTTCAAATGCGGCACGAAAAGTCGTCCACGATATCGCCTCCTCTCCATGGTCAAATTGGAGAGATCGTCGATGCACGTCCCACCAATCATGCGCGTTGAGGCGGAGCTGTAGTTGCACGCAGGAAACGCGCTTCTCTTCGGGGACCTCTAGCAGAGCAAAGTGGTCTTCAAATTCGGCCAACCAATCTAGAGCAACGACTGGGTCCTCAGTCCCGTTGAATAGAGTGTTGCAGACTTTCTTGAAGTGGCCAAAGTCGAAGGCAGTCACGTCCCTCGGCCTTGGAATTTGCGGCGTCTCTACTTCAAGCGCGGGCTGTTCCATCAGAGTCGTTGGCGTTGCCGCGGAATGGTTGGAAGCCAAAGTCTGAACGATCTGTTGCAGGGCATCCATCTGCTTCTGTTGGACTGAGAATCGAGCTTCTATATTGTCTTGAAACTTGAGTTAACTCTCCTCCGCCCGCTTCTTGGTCCGTTCATAGCGAGCCTCGTCCCTTTGTTGGTTTGCCTCCAACATCCGCAACATTTGCTGGATGGGATCAATGCTTGGCACGGCTCGCTGGCTCCTTGAACTTCCCGAAGTGCCCGAACTACTTTCTTGGCCTTGCGTTTCGTCCGGTGCTAGTGCTGTAGATTACGCTGGGGCCATTCCTTCAAAAGAAGGTAAATTACATTAGGATCATAATGTATTATGGACTTATTGCATGAACATATCTCATTTTGGCCTAGCGAGTTCAAGAGTTCGCATAGGAATTTGATCGTTAAAGGAACTTTTCCAGTGCGAGAGTCTAAGGAACTTGAATCTATGCTCTGATACCACTATGTCACGACCCGATTCTATGGAATCGTTGGGGCATCCCCCGAATCGTGATGCCGTGCAGGCCTGGGGTTGCGCCCGCACAAGGCTAAAGTATTTTGTATAATGAGCACATATTCAGAGTACACAGATAAATTGAACACAAGTTGAAACATGGAAATGTTCTCTTTATTGATAATGAACATCTATTATAAACTCTTGAACGAGTCAGCTAATATGCTGCACATGCTTACAAAAGTGATAACTCAAAATGAGATAGCAGTCATGTACATTACATCCCTTTACTAAATTTTAAAATGTATAGACCTCCGGGCGGGAGGACAGCTTTGCCACGGAGCTGCATTGTATATATAGAGGTGCAAGCTCCTTTCTTCAAGTACTTCAAAAAGCGGCACGATCAGGATGCGCCTACAGCTGGACTGGATCGGGAAGACGACTTTGGCTCCTCGCTCGGTTTGCCTTAGTGCGGAGAACCTATTTCAACGAGGGTCAGTATGTCGAAACATACTAGTGAAGGCGAGCTAACCAAACTATACCAATCAACACGTTGTTTTAATGAAGCATGCATATTATTGTGGGTTTCTATCTTGCCTTAGTTCATTTACAAGTAAGCAGCATATAAAATTTACTAAAATGAACTTGTCACCGTTTGGTGACTTTTACCTATCCGTCTGAACGACCTGCACAATACTTACCATGCCTTCCCTGCCACGAAGACACAAGTTAGTATGCAACAGGTTCAAATATACATAGGGATCACTGGCATGATGCCACAAAGGGACGGGTTATAGTCTCGGGACAAGAATGATATACAACGCAGGTGGCGAGCCCCGCTATATAGCATCCCGTTCATGACAAACGACTATACGAATTCTTCTGCCCGGATCGAATCGGCCCCAGTGCCCTGGCGACCGTCCGCGGAAGCCAAAATACCTTGTGCACAAGTTGTTCGTGATCAGGCACCATTTAGTTCGAATCATTTCATGCAAATTCTGAACGAATATGGGCAAGCTCCATAGCACAAACGGTTTTGCATAGTCTTAATGATCAATCTATGCCAAATCAAAGTGTGTTCCATATGCATAGCACAATCTATAGAAGAAACATGTATTCTAACTAAAATTGAAACATATGAAGAACATTCCAAACGAACAAGCATACAGTGTAAGTAATCGTTCCCAAGTTGAATGACAAGCAATAATCCAAGTCTATTCCCATTTTATCTAGACATCTTTTAGTTATTACTTGGTATCGTTTGATCGGGGCAATAAGAATGCAAGAGTTTTAGGTGTGAAGACTTGGAAGCAGGGCTAGCTAATCGGGATGGTAGCCACTCACTTAGTAGTTGGAAGGGAGAAGGAAAGAGGCGCTTCACGACTCCGCTCGTAAGCCGCCTACTGCTCGTTCACCTGCATCACGAACAACTTGATCAAAACTCCTTCCACTCTTTCCAATCTCGGAATTGAAGTACAATTCAATGAACAAAAATAAAGAAATCCATCGAAACCGTTCAAGGAAAACAAGCAAATCTGAAAACTAACTCAAAGCACGAAAGCAACAAGCGACATCGAAATCTGAGGCAACAAAAGATAATAGCGGAGAGGTCCCTCCTGACTCTGCCGCTAAGTCGATCCTGGGGACACGGTCCACTGAATATGGGAATCTATTCCGAAGAAACAAATCCATAATGAGGACGAGTTCTTGTTTCAATCTATCCCGATCGAATGATACCGTCTTGTATTTCTTAACCGCGCTCCCCGAATAGGAGGAACGGGGCGCCACATCTGACTCCTCCAACTTTCGTCTGTGGTGCTCCTAATACTGGATAAGCTGGCCTCGGTGCTGATAAAGTTGGTCAATCTACCATTGGTGCTCCCTCTCGGCGCTTAGAGCATTCCTTGGCTGGATGCTAGTTAGATCCGCAAATCAGGCATAGTCCCAACTGGCGTCTGCACTCCCTCTCAAAATAGCCTACCTTGCCACAGTAGTGACAAGTAGGAAGGGATAATGTAAACCTCCTCGATTTATTCTGTAGATAGTTAGAGTGGATCTGGAAAATTTTGATAGCAGATGTCGAGGTTTAGAGTAGAGGAAATTTATCTGGTATTTAATTCAATTAATTAAAACCCTTGGCGCGCCCTATTTTTGTCTAGTTATTCGGAGCCCAATATCACCCCATAAATTCCGTACAATTATTGTACTTTCGACTCAACTCGCCAAATTAGGCACTGGACTTTTCTGTCTTTTAAAATTAATTTTTATGTGGTCTGAATTAATTGCACAATATTTTGAAAACCGTAACCCATATTTAATTCCGTGTCGGACACCTGTGTCTTTACCCTAAATTTTGGGATACCAATTTAACCCGTTGAGCCGGACCAACTAAAGGGTACAAGACTGACTCCAAGCCCCCACCATTTTTGGCCTTTGCGTCATTTTCGGATTTTGACCCCAAGTGCCCCAATTAAATTAAATTCGCGAGACACTTTATTTCTATTTTAATCGGGAATACCAACTTTGTAAATCCCATTTTTTATCCTAAATTAATCCCAATGTCTTCCTAATTAAACCCGTGCCTAACGTACAACACCCTCTCACCATGGAAATTTCTAAATATATTTTTCTCCGCAATTTTTGTGTCATTTTATGTGTTCATGCAATTTCCCGAATTTACGGGGCTAAGTTGCAATTATGGAATTGTATGGCACCACCCTATTGGCCAAGAACTAATGAGAGGGCCCAAAATGGGGTCCCATTCTCACCCAACCATTCACCCTCATGAAGAAACCCTCTCCTCTTCATGTTAAATCCCAACCATCCATTTTGAATGGATTAATCCCAACCCTCCATCTCCTCCACACATTCCCCTATAAAGTAGCTCCTACACCCCACCCTCAACCAAAAACCTACCGGCCCTAATCCCAAAAATCTCTCTCTCTCCTCCTCCATTTAATTTTTTCATGCAAAGGAAAAATCCATTTTTCTTCTTCTCCTTCCTCCTTCACTGCCTCTCTCATATGAGACCCGACCGGCCGGCCTAAGCTCCGCCGAGCATCCTTCACTGCAGCCCGCGGTGAGCGTCCCCTCCGCTGCAGCCACGCCGTGCGTCCCCTGCTCCAGTGCACAGCCACCCCGCGGCCGTGCGTCCCCCGCCGGCACTGTCGTTCTTCCCCTACTGTGCAGGCAGCCGACCCGCCGCCGGACTGCACTGCTGTCCCGCCGGCCAGAGCTTCCAGTCCGGCCACCCCCTCGATCTCAGACCAACCACCACCTCCTTCTTCATCACCACCACTATCACCATTATCACCACTACCTTCAACTCCACCACCACCGGACATTCCCCATTTTCCGGCCAGCTCCTCCTTGCTCCGGCCGTTTGGGTATACTCCTCCCCCTCTCTTTACATTTATACATGTTGTTGATTTATATATTCATGGGTTAATGTTAGCTAGGGTTTCACCTATGCATATTCATGTGAGCATAGTATTAAGGTTTCATTTGTAGGGTATGTTGAGGTTGGATTAAGATTGATAAAGGACATGGGAATCTGACTTGTGGTATGATGTAGAGGTATAAAATGATAGGATTAATGTAGGTTAGGGTTTCTCTTCGACATGAATTAAAACAAGTTATTTTAGATATCGGTTTATGGAGATTTAAGTTCTTATCTTTGAATAAAGGATCGAGATATATTTCATGGTGGTAAATGCTAACTTATTTAACGAGAATTAAATTGATGAAGAATTTATGTGCAATGTAAAATGTTTAATTTAAATGTATGATTAGTAAGGATAGTAGTTGGATGACTGATTGAGGACTGATAATATTAGTGAATTTTTAATTGAGGATTAGTTTATATAGTGGAAATGTTAGTTTATTTTTGGAGAATTTAATCGGGGAGAATATACGGATGACTATTTGATGGATTATCGTACTGTTAGTCAGTTGTAGTTAGCCCTCTAGTATCTTGCCCTTGTGAGTCGCAGAATAGATTGTTAATTCGGGTTTGTATCTCTTCACTAGGTACTGCGGGACCCGAGGACTTGGACACGGCACCAGATCTCTGTCATCAGCAGCCGCGTGCAGGCAAGTGTACCTTGCCACCCTGTATTTCAATTTACAGATATTATTGCTCTTCATATACTCGTGTGCGTATTTATGTTGAAGTTCGATATTCCGTGTCCGGTTCATAATCGGGTGTTGATATTCGACTTAACGTCTTAGAATATATACTAGATGCTTCATAGCACCTCGATGCACGTACCTGAGTACATCGATACCCCAGGACACACTCATACACTATGATCGTGCCAGATTCATGTATCCTGATACTGACATCATGACCAGAGACTGGGATGACCTTAGGGTCGCGTCTGTAGGGTTAATTCCTTGAGTCGAGACTGTAGTTAGAGGTTCAGGTTCAACGCACAATCGTTGACCGCTTGGGAAGGGGAAGACAGTTACCAGACGTTTGGGCTACTCTGCACGCGCTTATATATATGTAGTATTTTGTAGTGATACCTGTATCTAGTGTAGCTATTTCACCCGTGTGACTCTTTGCCCGGAGCTGCGGTACGTGCCGTGTGTTTCCGTGTCTGGAGCTACGGTTTTATTTTGGACGGCCCACGCGTCGAACGTTGTCTTTAAATTGTGTCACACTTGTTTGGTTGTACCAGATTACCCTGTTGTTGCACTTGTACTGTCTGTTTACCTGGCATGTTATTTTTTTGTACCTTGTTACGTCCCTCTAAGGACCTGGTTCCCTTCCAGGTGTAGGCCACGAGGATTATCCGGAGGAGTACGGACCGGGCATCTATCTAGCAGCTGTACTCACTGCCGAGGACGAGGTCATTCCTGAGGACTTTGCCTGATCGCTGGTAGTGACTCTTTCCTTGGGACGGTATCCTTACCTAGTTACCTGCTGCCGTTCCAAGTTATCTTATTGCTTACTTTCATTCCAGTATATTTGTACTAGTGGGTTTGTCCCCGTATGACTACTCTAGTATTTGTATTTGATACTTGTCTGGACATTTCTTTCCTGCACATTAGATGTTGTATTTACTTCTATTGTGCTCTTATATTGCTGCCTGTGGATGAGATTTAGATTGAGTTTACTTATGTTATGTGTTGGGTTATTCATTGTACTTCACAGCTTAAGTGTACTCCGACGGGCCCATTAGATTGGAAAGCCCGTCGAAGTACACTGTTGGCCATTGCCACGTGTCTTGGTTCCTTATCCATGGAACCAGGGCGTGACAAGATTTTTGTGGTAGCCTGTGCAGGTCCGATTTAAAATCGTCTTGGTCACCTGACTGTGCCAAGCGAGCCTGCAAATTAGGAATAGAGTTAGAAATCTCATCCGTAAAGTTTAAAACCTTCACATGACACCTCTATCTCGATATCGTTTACCAAATTGCATCTTGTTTATTTTTCCTCAAACGCTGATCGCAGTCATGACTTCTTTTCAGAGTTATGAATCTCCGCAGTGGACGTATCGTACAGCCTGGCGACGTTCCCCGAGATGCTGGATCATCCGGAGAACCGAATCTGGAGCAGGTCCTTCTACTGACTCCAGCTCCCATGGGACAGTCATTAGGACATCCCGAGGTGCCATCAGACGGACACCAGACTCCACATCAGGCAGGACCTGAGGATCAGAGGATCCCGAGTCAGGAGGAGCAACAGCTACCACCTCCTCCACCATTCCCACCCCAGATGCCCTTTATGCCATTCCCCGCAGGGCAACCGATGGACGGAACCCAGATGTTCCAAATGATGTTTGCGTGATGCAGGCCCAACAGCAGGCCCAGCAGGCCCAGCAGGCCCAGTAGCAGGCTCAGCAGCAGGCCCAGCAGCACCAGGCTGAGACTCTGAGAGAGAGCATCGTGACGGCCTTGGGGCAGGCGTCACCGCCAGCATACGAGCCGACGCGAGGGTCTGTCATAGACTTTCGTCGTTTGATGCCGCAACCTTTTGCGGGTACTGAGGAGCCGACGGAGGTCTACGCTTGGCTCACCGGCATTCAATACCAGCTGGAGGCTACTGACCTCCCCCGACACCGATGGATGACGGCTGTCAGGATACAGCTCACCGGCAACGCTCATCACTGGTGGCTTTTCGAGGAGCAACATTTGGGACCGGATCGCGCCACCTGGGAAGAGTTCTCTAGACTCTTCCAGGAGATGTACATACCCTCTATCGCCCGAGCAGAGCTTCTGAGCAGATTCCAGAACCTCAGCCAGGGGAGTATGACTATAGAGGAATACAATTCTGAGTTCCTTCGCCTGAGCATATTTGCACCATACCTGATCCCCACTGCAGAAACGAAGGCCGAGAAGTTTTATGAGAGCCTGAGTTATGAGACCCAGAGGCTTATCGGGTCCACAGCCCCCATCTCTTACTCCGAGGTACTACTAGCAGCACGACGCCAGGACCGTATCAACAAGTTGGAGGCCAGCCAGAAACGCCCCTATGCGTCGACATCAGCAGTCCGAGCCCCGCAGGGAGGACCTGCGAAGCGTCCTCTGGTACAGCAACAACACCAAAGGAAAGCACCACAGCAGGGTGCAGTCATTCCCACTTGCCATTTCTGCGGCAAGAAGGGACATATATTGAGGGACTACCGACGAAGACTGGGCGCTTGCTTGAGATGCGGATCGGACCAGCATGCAGTCCGAGATTGCCCAGAACAGAGGGACCCAGCACAGATGGTTCACCGGCCAGCCCTGCCAGCGCCGAGACCTTATCAGCAGCCTCCTGGACCGAGGCCGCCGTACGCAGGAGCTGGAGCACAGCGACCACCAGCACCAGGGGGAAACCAGAGGAGGCCACCTTTGGCTCCACAGGGAGATCGATACCAGCAGGTTCAACAACAGCAACCGAGGGCACCGGCACTGAGACAGGGACAGGCCTATGCTATGACCATAGAGGAGGCTGAGACAGCCGGAGAAGTGATCGCAGGTACAATCTTAGTAGCTTCATTACCAGCATTAGTCCTATTTGATTCTGGTGCCACACACTCTTTTATAGCTGCTAGTTTCGTGGCTACCCATAGAATAGCCACCGCACCCCTTCCGAAGGTCAAGAGGATCCTTACGGGAGGTGGAATAGTACCTGTTAGCGACACTTGTAGATCATGTTCAGTAGTTGTCTGCGGGCGAGAGATGCATGCCCGATTTTTGGTTTTCTCCATGCCGGACTATGACATTGTCCTAGGCATGGATTGGCTGAGCTAATACCATGCAACGCTAGATTGCCATCGTGGTTGTGTCATCTTTAGACCCCCAGATCACCCAGAGTTTGAGTTTCTTCGGGGAGCCCAAGAGCATGGTGTCCAACCTACCCTAGCGACACACATTGCAGAAGGTGAACCGATGTACCCTCACTTTATAGCAGAGTTCGAGGATGTGTTTCCAGAGGATCTCCCAAGACTGCCACCTGACAAAGAGATTGAGTTCACTATAGAGTTGACTCCAGGAGCCGAGCCAGTTACTTCCCCAGTTTACAGACTAGCACCGAAGGAGTTGGTTGAGCTGAAGGTTCAAGTAGATGATCTCTTAGAAAAGGGTTTCATACGGGCTAGTGTATCTCCATGGGGAGCACCCATTATGTTTGTACCGAAGAAGGACGGGACGGTACGCATGTGTATCGATTACAGGGCGCTAAATGCTGTAACGATAAAGAACAAGTATCCACTACCGCGCATCGATGATTTGTTTGATCAACTTAGCGGTGCATGTGTATTCTCGAAGATCGACCTCAGATCCGGTTATCATCAGATCAAGGTACGGAAAGAGGACATCCAGAAGACGGCCTTTCGGATGAAGTATGGCCACTATGAGTTTTTAGTCATGCCGTTTGGTTTAACCAACGCGCCAGCAGTATTTATGTGTTTGATGAACAATGTCTTCCACCAGTACTTAGATAAGTTCGTGGTGGTATTTATAGATGACATCTTGATATATTCCAAGAGCCAGGAGGAGCATGAGAGGCATCTCAGGATCGTATTGGAGACGCTGAGACATGAGAGGCTGTACGCCAAACTCAGCAAATGTAAGTTCTGCTTGGACAGAGTACCATTTTTGGGGCACATAATCACCGGAGATGGACTATCAGTTGACCCAGAAAAGATAGCTGCAGTAGAGACCAGGCCTACCCCTACATCAGTTACAGAGGTTAGGAGCTTCCTCGGACTTGCCGGATATTATCGGAGGTTCGTGGAAAACTTCTCGAGGATAGCTGCGCCTATGACGCGACTAACGCGTAAAGGCGAAGAGTTTATCTGGACCGACGAGTGTCAGGCGGCTTTCGATGAGCTGAAGAAGCGTCTGACATCAGCACCGATTTTGACACTACCTTCAGGATCGGGAGGATTTGTAGTGTACAGTGATGCATCAGGGAGCGGATTGGGATGTGTACTGATGCAACACGGCAAAGTGATAGCCTACGCATCGAGACAGCTGAGAGTTCATGAGAAGAACTATCCGACGCACGACTTGGAGCTAGCTACGGTGATATTTGCACTAAAGCTATGGAGATATTACCTTTATGGTGAGCGTGTTGAGATTTATACAGATCACAAAAGCCTAAAGTACGTCTACACACAGAAGGAGCTCAACATGAGGCAGAGACGTTGGCTAAAGTTGATGACAGATTATGACATTGAATTGCAGTACCACCCTGGCAAGGCGAATGTCGTAGCGGATGCCTTAAGCAGGAAGACCATGGCATACTTTTTGACGACGCAGCGACAGTTGCTAGAGGATCTCCAGGAGCTTGGGATAGAGATCGTATTGCCAGGCATGGATGGACAGATGGCCAGTCTTGAGGTTCAGTCTACTTTGATTGAGAGGATCAAGGCAGCATTGCCTACAGATGCGAGATTTTGACGTCTGCGAGAGAGAACATAAGCAGGCATACAGACGGGACTCAGGATTCATGAAGACGGAACGTTGAGGTGCGGAGATAGCCTATATGTTCTGAGTGGCGAGCTACGCCAAGAGTTGATGATCGAGGCTCATAGCTCGATTTATTCCATTCATCCCGGGGGCACGAAGATGTACCGAGACTTGAGACAACATTTTTGGTCGCATGGGATGAAGAGGGAAATTACAAGATTTGTGGCAAAGTGTTTAGTTTGTCAGCAAGTCAAGGCTGAACATCAGAGGACTGCAGGATTATTGCAGCCACTCCCCATTCCCGAGTAGAAGTGGGAACACATTACCATGGACTTCGTCACAGGATTTTCGCGGAGCCCTAGCGGAAAGGATGCAGTTTGGGTTGTCGTAGACAGACTCACCAAGTCTGCACATTTCTTGCCCTTCAGAGTTGGGCAATCCACAGAGATACTAGCTGACATGTATATGAAGCAGATAGTACGATTACATGGAGTGCCTGTTAGCATCGTATCGGATCGTGATTCCAGATTCATGTCACATTTTTGGCGGAGTATGCAGGAGAGCCTAGGAACTCGACTCAAGTTCAGCACTGCGTATCATCCACAGACTGATGGACAGTCAGAGCGCACGATACAGATATTAGAGGATATGTTGAGAGCGTGCATGATTGATTTTGGAGGATCTTGGGAGGACCACCTACACTTGGTAGAATTCTCCTACAATAACAGTTACCAGGCCAGCATACAGATGGCACCTTATGAGGCACTGTACGGTAGGAAATGTAGGTCGCCAGTTTGTTGGAGTGACGTAGGAGAGCGTCAGATACTGGGTCCAGAATTGGTGACACAGACAGTAGAGAAGGTTAAGCAGATTCAGAGCCACCTGCGCGCAGCACAGGACAGACAGAAACACTGGGCAGATGCACACCGTAGACCATTAGAGTTCAAGGAGGGTGACCACGTATTTTTGAGGATATCACCCAGCCGCGGTACCATCAGATTTGGAGGCAGAGGCAAGCTGAGTCCGAGGTACATCGGGCCTTTTGACATTTTGGAACGAGTTAGCGAAGTGGCTTACCGTCTTGCATTACCTCCATCATTAGAGGGAGTACATGACGTATTTCACGTATCGCAGCTGAGGAGATATGTCGCAGACCCTAGCCACGTGCTTGATCATTCGGAGATTACAGTCGGGCCCAGTCTGTCTTACGTAGAGCAGCCAGTTGAGATCCTCGATCGCAGCGAGAAGACTTTGAGAGGGCAGACGATTCGATTGGTCAGAGTGGCATGGAAGCACCATTCACCAGGCGAGTCTACTTGGGAGCGCGAGGATTCTATTCGACAGCGATTCCCGTACTTATTTGAGGAGCAAGGTACGATTTTTCGTACGACATTTGATTACTAGACTATTTTAAAATTTCTGCTAGATATTATCGTGCTTTACTTTTAATTTCGGGGATGAAATTTTTCTAAGTTAGGAAGAATGTAAACTCCCTCGATTTATTCTGTAGATAGTTAGAGTGGATCTGGAAAATTTTGATAGCAGATGTCGAGGTTTATAGTAGAGGAAATTTATCTGGTATTTAATTCAATTAATTAAAACCCTTGGCGCACCCTATTTTTGTCTAGTTATTCAGAGCCCAATATCAGCCCATAAATTCCGTACAATTATTGTACTTTTGACTCAACTCGCCAAATTAGGCACTGGACTTTTCTGTCTTTTAAAATTAATTTTTATGTGCTCTAAATTAATTGTGCAATATTTCAAAAACCGTAACCCATATTTAATTCCGTGTCGGACACCTGTGTCGTTACCCTAAATTTTGGGATACCAATTTAACCCGTTGAGCCGGACCAACTAAAGGGTCCAAGACTGACTCCAACCCCCACCATTTTTGGCATTTGCGTCATTTTCGGATTTTGACCCCAAGTGCCCCAATTAAATTAAATTCGCGGGACACTTTATTTCTATTTTAATCGGGAATACCAACTTTGTAAATCCTATTTTTTTATCCTAAATTAATCCCAATGTCTTCCTAATTAAACCCGTTCCTAACGCACAACACCCTCTCACCATGGAAATTTCTAAATATATTTTTCTCCCCAATTTTTGTGTCATTTTATGTGTTCATGCAATTTTCCAAATTTATGGGGCTAAGTTGCAATTATGGAATTGTATGGCACCACCCTATTGGCCAATAACTAATGAGAGGGTCCCAAAATGGGGTCTCATTCTCACCCAACCATTTACCCTCATGAAGAAACCATCTCATCTTCATGTTAAATCCCAACCATCCATTTTGAATGGATTAATCCCAACCCTCCATCTCCTCCACACAATCCCCTATAAAGTAGCTCCTACACCCCACCCTCAACCAAAAACCTACCGGCCCTAATCCCAAAAATCTCTCTCTCCTCCTCCATTTAATTTCTTCATGCAAAGGAAAAATCCATTTTTCTTCTTCTCCTTCCTCCTTCACTGCCTCTCTCATATGAGACCCGACCGGCCGGCCTAAGCTCCGCCGAGCATCCTTCGCTGCAGCCAACGACGACCGTCCCCTCCGCTGCAGCCACGCCGTGCGTCCCCCGCTCTAGTGCACAGCCACCCCACGGCCGTGCGTCCCCCGCTCTAGTGCACAGCCACCCCGCGGCCGTGCGTCCCCCGCCGGCGCTGTAGTTCTTCCCCCACTGTGCAGGCAGCCGACCCGCCGCCGGACTGCACTGCTGTCCCGCCGGCCAGAGCTTCCAGTCCGGCCACCCCCTCGATCTCAGACAAACCACCACCTCCTTCTTCCTCACTTCCTTCTTCATCACCACCACTATCACCATTATCACCACCACCTTCAACTCCACCACCACCGGACATTCCCCATTTTCCGGCCAGCTCCTCCTCGCTCCGGCCGTTTGGGTATACTCCTCCCCCTCTCTTTACATTTATACATGTTGTTGATTTATATATTCATGGGTTAATGTTAGCTAGGGTTTCACCTATGCATATTCATGTGAGCATAGTATTAAGGTTTCATTTGTAGGGCATGTTGAGGTTGGATTAAGGTTGATAAAGGACATGGGAATCTGACTTGTGGTATGATGTAGAGGTATAAAATGATAGGATGAATGTAGGTTAGGGTTTCTCTTCGACATGAATTAAAACAAGTTATTTTAGATATCGGTTTATGGAGATTTAAGTTCTTATCTTTGAATAAAGGATCGAGATATATTTCATGGTGGTAAATGCTAACTTATTTAACGAGAATTAAATTGATGAAGAATTTATGTACAATGTAAAATGCTCAATTTAAATGTATGATTAGTAAGGATAGTAGGTGGATGACTGATTGAGGACTGATAATATTAGTGAATTTTTAATTGAGGATTAGTTTATATGGTGGAAATGTTAGTTTATTTTTGAAGAATTTAATCGGGGAGAATATACGGATGACTATTTGATGGATTATCGTACCGTTAGTCAGTTGTAGTTAGCCCTCTATTATCTTGCCCTTGTGAGTCGCAGAATAGATTGTTAATTTGGGTTTGTATCTCTTCACTAGGTACTGCGGGACCCGAGGACTTGGACGCAGCACCAGATCCCCGTCATCAGCAGCCACGCGCAGGCAAGTGTACCTTGCCACCCTGTATTCAAGTTTACAGATATTATTGCTCTTCATGTACTCGTGCGCATATTTATGTTAAAGTTCGATATTCCATGTCCGGTTCACAACCGGGTGTTGACATTTGACTTAACGTCTTAGAATATATACTAGATGCTTCATAGCACCTCGATGCACGTACCTGAGTACATCGATACCCCAGGACACACTCATACACTGTGATCGTGCCAGATTCCTGTATCCTGATACTGACATCATGACCAGAGACTGGGACGACCTTAGGGTCGCGTCTGTAGGGTTAATTCCTTGAGTCGAGACTGTAGTTAGAGGTTCAGGTTCAACGCACAATCGTTGACCGCTTGGGAAGGAGAAGACAGTTACTAGACGTTTGGGCTACTCTACACGCGCTTATATATATGTAGTATTTTGTAGTGATACCTGTATCTAATGTAGCTGTTTCACCCATGTGACTCTTTGCCCGGAGCTGCGGTACGTGCCGTGTGTTTTCGTGTCCGGAGCTACGGTTTTATTTTGGATGGCCCACGCGTCGAACGTTGTCTTTAAACTGTGTCACACTTGTTTGGTTGTACTAGATTACCCTGTTGTTGCACTTGTACTATCTGTTTAACTGGCATATTATTTTTTTGTACCTTATTACGTCCCTCTGAGGACCTGGTTCCCTTCCAGGTGTAGGCCACGAGGATTACCCGGAGGAGTACGGACCGGGCATCTATCTAGCAGCTGTACTCACTACCGAGGACGAGGTCATTCCTGAGGACTTCGCCTGATCGCTGGTAGTGACTCTTTCCTTGGGACGGTATCCTTACCTAGTTACCTGCTGCCGTTCCAAGTTATCTTATTGCTTACTTTTATTCCAGTATATTTGTACTAGCGGGTTTGTCCCCGTATGACTACTCTAGTATTTGTATTTGATACTTGTCTGGACATTTCTTTCCTGCACATTAGATGTTGTATTTACTTCTATTGTTCTCTTATATTGCTGCCTGTGGATGAGATTTAGATTGAGTTTACTTATGTTATGTTTTGGGTTATTCATTGTACTTCACAGCTTAAGTGTACTCCGACGGGCCCATTAGATTGGAAAGCCCGCCGAAGTACACTGTTGGCCATTGCCACGTGTCTCGGTTCCTTATCCATGGAAACGGGGCATGACAGATAAGGTTCTTGGTGCTGCTATCTGAGGTAGATTCCTCTGGGGTCGCTTTGCAAACTCTCCGTGTGATGCTCTGGATGGTGCTGATGTGAATGGCCGCTTCAGACTGGACTCCCTTCTGGTGACGTGCTTCATGCGTCATACTGCAGCAAGGACGTCTGTGTATGATATAGGTGCAACAGATTTGATCAATCTCTGGAGCTCAAACCTAAGTCCATCGAAGAACTTCTCCGCATAAGCTTCCCTTTGAGTAGGGGCGAAGCGACTCAGTCGAATAAACTCCGCATTGTATTCTTCCACCGTCATATTGCCTTGAATAAGGTGGTTGAACTTGTCTCAAAGTTTCGATCGAGCAATAGCTGGGATATAGATCTCCTGGAAGAGTCTAGAGAACTCTTCCCAAGTGACTCGGTCATGTCCGAGCCTCCTCTCTTCAGATAGCCACCAATACTGCGCATTATTCATCAACTGCATCCTGACGGCAGTCATCTATCGCTCCCTCGGAAGTTCAGCTGCTTCCAACTGGTGTTGTGTATTCGTGAGCCACTCGTGAACTTCAGTTGGATCCTCCTTGCCAGAAAAGGTATGGGGCTTCAGCTGACGGAAATCAGTGATAGATCCCGCCGATGGTCGCCTAGCTGGTGGGTTCGCCTGCTCCAATGCGGTTACTAGGTTGTTCCTCAAATTCTCTGCCTCATGATGCTGAGCCTCTTGTTGAACCTGCTGTTGGGCTTGCATTATTGCATAAAATATTTGAAACATCTACTGCCCGTCCATGGCTTGCCCTGGTGGAAAAACAGGCATTGGTAGAGTAAACTGCGGCGGTGGTAGAATGTCATCACGCCGAAACCTTGAGGTATGCTTGCCTGCCTGATTGCTTTGAGCTGATTGTCCTCTATCTTCTGGTGTCACTCCATCATCATAGGTAACCACAGCATCTTGGGGTGTACCTAAGGGGTTCTCGTTAGCAGTTCTTGGATCCATTACTCTGCATAAAAATAAACTATGAGATCGTACGGAGGAATCAAGACAGGATGCAAATCAAGCAATTAATTCGAATCTGATATAGAGATAAAAATGATTGAATTCAAATGGATGAGATCCTATAACTTATCCTATCCTTATTGCAGGTTTGCTCGGTCCCTTAGTTGAAACCGAACAATTTAGTCGTAGACCTACATGGGCCAACACAAAAACCATGTCACGCCCCAGTCCTAAAATACCGAGAGACTAGACACGTGGCAATGGCCAGCAGCACACTCTAATAGGCAAACCCAATTTAGTGGACCCATCAAGGTGTACTTAAGCTATAAAACAACAATAAAGGTCTACTAAACATGTCACAATCTAATCTCATCCATGGAAGATAAATATGATCAATATCAGCATAATGAAATATAACCAACATCAAGTCTCAATAAAGTATATCGTGGAACAACCCGATAATAAGTCTGATACAATATTTCATTAGACAATAAATAAAGGAGTCTAATAACAGCAAACACTAAGTATAGATAAACAATTACTCAAGAGAATTCCTCGGCCATCACCTCGTCCTCAGGTATTGGTTCAGCTCCAGTGTCTGCTCCTGCTTCTGCTCCTGTCCCGTATACCTCGGGATAGATCTCCTCTGCTATACCTGGGGACATAATCCGGATCCAGGTCCTCAGGGGACATAGCAAGGTACAAGAATAACTCAAGCCAAAGTAAATGCAGTCCAATAATAAATGAATCAATAGGGTAAACTATGTAACCAGCTATGTGATATGCAAGTGAAAGCATCACTAGTACTCAGGCTGAGACTACTACATGCTCTGTGTCGGGGAGCCGGTAGCAGTAATATCACGTAATGTGCCTAGCTCTGATGTAGAGTCTATGGCCTCACAATAATAATATATATATAAAATCAGCCTGTAGCCTATGTGTCTCTCCCCACCCAATGTAATCACACGTCTCATGTTCACGACGTCTTATGTCCATGTCACGCAAGATCATATCTAATACAGCAAGTCATATGATAGCTATGGATATATATAAAGTCTATGTCACGAATCCTGTAGCCTATATAGAATCACCATGAATGACTCAGGAAGATTTTGTCTCATAAAAAGTGTCAGGTGTCCTGTTGTCACGTCCCAATCCCGAAAGGGTCATTCGTCCTCGCCGGATCCTTTACGGAACCGATTCGTCCTCGCTAGGGTCATGATGCCATGCGAGCCTGGGGTTGCGCTCGCACAAGGCAAGAACTTGCAGTTGTAGGAACCCATTTTGAAACACAATTGATAAAACACATTCACAGAGATTTGAACACAAATGCGGAAGAAACATGCTTTTTCATTGATAATTCAGAGTAATTTACATAGAGTTTACATTGATGCGCCTTCTCGGCTATTGAATTATATTACAAAAGATAACTCAAAATGAAGGGCACGCTCCTTCAGATAGTCCACGTCGTTTGCACATTATGCCCTTCTATAGATTGAAGTCCATGCCTCCAAAATGAACTGACTCCAGCTATACTTCAAAATAGAGGTGCTTCTAACGCCTCCTCGCTACGCTCTAGCGTTGCACCATCTGAGTGCCTGAAATAGTTGCCCACAACGTGGGTCAGTACTTAACTTATACTGGTGAGCGGGATGAACCCACTCGACTAAATCGACACTAGCTTGTTAGGGGCGAGCATGCATTAAGATAGCTTCTATAAGGAAGCAAGTGAAATCAATTCATATCAGTTGCATGTTTTGATAGGAATAAAAATAGCATTGAATCCAACCAGTACACCGATTGCTTACTCAATCGATGCACGCCTTCCCTGAAACGAAACACAAGTATACTTACCATCTGTACAAGACAATAAGTTAGCATGCGTTCTATTCTATGCGGTCATTGGTGTGATCGACACCTTAGGGACATATTTCAAGCATTAGCGGCGCGCCCTATCAGCCCGGGTAGCAAGCCCTGCTGGAGGTCCCGCTATGCATCATGACGAGCACGAATCAAATATTTCCCTCCGTATCGATACGGTTCCAGTGTCCCGGAAAGCCGTTTCGAGGAAATGCCAAACCCTGTGCACAAGTTGTCCCAGACCATGCAAATGCATGAATAATTCATATTACATACAATGCATTGAAAGAAACAGAAGAAGTAAGCAGCAACATATATATATCTCATGTAACAGTTTATATTTCCCAAGCGGTATTCCGATTCAGTTATCCCATAAGTCCAAACTCTATCCGAGGCACCAGGCCGCCACCAACAACCAGCTTTCCTTATAAACAAGCTCAAATTATAAGGTGTGCAAGCATATGATAATTTAGTCTACAAATCCCATGTTCCTTTCTTAGTGGCTGGCATGCCTGTAGCTAAGGATTTCCTAGGCGTCCAACCGGGTATCATCGAGTGAACGATTGAAACTTAGAGATGTTGGCATGAAGAAGTAGGAAAGAAGGGACCAAACCACTCACTAGTTAAGGGAAAAGAGGCTGAAACTAGGAATCCCGCTAGCGACGATCAAACGTCAGTTACGCGGACCTGAAACAGCACAAGCACCGAGTTAGAATTCTTGCCTATCCTTCCTTGCCGAACTCTCCAAAACCTCAAGCTCCAAACGATAAAACCAGCAGCAAAAACCAAGCAAATCGAAAGCAACACAAATCCAAAACCTCAAAGCGACAAGCAAGCAAAATCCAAGAAAATCCAAGCAACCAAAACACGAAAACTATTGGACTCGTTTCAATAAAGGGTACCGCGTAAGTCCTTGTACATCTTAGTGCTCCCCGGATGCAAAAAATACTTCGCGCAGTGTGCTTCAGCCATAATTTTCCTCCGGAGTTCAGGGTCGCTAGGGATGCATAGCCTTTCTTTTATTTGTAGGGCCCCATCTTCGCCTGCCACAATGTCAAACGTCTTCTCTGCCGAGATCAATCTGCGTACTTTCGCTAGGAACTGATCGCCCTCCTGAGCTGACTTGATTATATCCCGTAAACTCGATTCAAGACGGAGTGGTGCCAGCTGCACTCCTTACTGCCGAACTCGAAATTTGATGCCCATCGCCTCTAGATCTCGAAGTAAACGGTTGATTATAGATAACGAGCCCACGTGCTTTCGACTCAGAGCATCAGCAACGACGTTTTCCTTGCCCGGAGTATACGCGATCGTTAGATCATAGTCCTTAATAAGTTCTAGCCAACGCCGCTGCCGGAGGTTCAGTTCTCTTTGGGTGAATAGATACTTGAGGCTCTTGTGATCTGTGAAGATTTTGCAAGCAACACCATAAAGATAATGCCTCCACAACTTCAATGCAAATACAATCGCCGCCAATTCCAAATCGTGCGTCGGGTAGTTTTTCTCGTGCGGCTTCAGTTGCTTGGAGGCGTACAATATTAGCTTGTCCCGTTGCATGAGTACACATCCCAAGCCTAGTCCTGAAGCGTCACTGTATATCTGAAACTCTTCTACCCCATCAGGAAGTGCTAAAATCGGAGCTGAAACAAGACGCCGCTTAAGTTCCCGAAAGCTGGCTTCGCAGTCATCACCCCATTTGAATACAATCCCTTTCTGAGTAAGGCGAGTCAAAGGCAAGGCCAGTTTAGAGAAATCTTTCATGAACCTACGGTAGTACCCTGCTAGGCCGAGAAAGCTTCGAATTTCACTAGCTGGCGTAGGTTGTTTCCAGTCCACCACCGCCTCTATTTTCTTCGGGTCTACGGCGACGCCTTCTGCTGAGACGACATGACCAAGAAACGCCATGCTGTTCAACCAGAACTCGCACTTGCTGAGTTTAGCGAACAACTTATGTTCTCGTAATGTCTGCAACACGATCTTCAGGTGTTCCTTGTATTCCGCCTCGTTCTTGGAATATATTAGAATGTCGTCGATGAACACGACGACAAACTTGTCTACGTACAGCCGAAACACGCGGTTCATCAGATCCATGAAAGCTGCAGGGGCGTTCGTTAGGCCGAACGACATCACGAGAAACTTATAGTGTCCGTAACGAGTCCTGAACGCAGATTTTTGAATATCTTCAGGTTTGATTTTCAACTGGTGATACCTTGACCTGAGGTCAACTTTAGAGAAAACTGTTGCACCTTGCAGTTGATCAAATAAGTCATCTATCCTTGGCAAAGGGTACTGATTTCGCACGGTCGCCTTATTTAATTCTCGGTAGTCAATATACAGCCGCATGGATCCATCCTTCTTTTTCACAAACAGTACCGGAGCACCCCACGGAGAAACGCTTGGACGTATTTATCCTCGGTCCAACAGATCTTGTAACTGAACCTTAAGTTCTTTCAGCTCTACTGGGGCCATTCGATAAGGTGCCTTCGATATCGGTTGCGCATCCGGAAATGTGTCGATGCTGAATTCGATCTCACGATCAAGAGGCATTCCAAGCAGCTCGTCGGGGAACACGTCGAGGAAATCTGCTATAACATCAGCCTGAGCTGCATTTGCACTTTCCTGCCGAGTGTCTCGAACGGAAGCTAAGTACCCTTCACAACCCGAATGCAGCATACGCCTAGCCGAAATTGCTGATATCACCATTGCCGTCTTCGGTGCAGTGCTGCACGAATAGTAGAAGTCTGCCTCGCCGGGTAGACGAAATACGACTCGCTTCTCCGCGCACTCGATTGTT
Organism: Iris macrosiphon; assembly: GCA_036927795.1. NCBI lineage: Eukaryota > Viridiplantae > Streptophyta > Magnoliopsida > Asparagales > Iridaceae > Iris > Iris macrosiphon. The sequence continues at coordinate 80,534,653 of JAYESA010000015.1, read as the reverse complement.
GCATGGCAAGCACCCAACCAATCCATCCCGAGAATAATATCGTAATCCTTAATGTCTAGTACAATGACATCTAAGGAAAGCTTTCTCCCTCCGATGCAAATATAACCATCCCTATAGATCGCATGGGCGGGCATATCGACTCCCGAAGGTGTGCTTACACAAAGGTTCATAGTTAAGGGAGTATAAGCTAATTTATGCTCAACAGTAAAATCAGCAGATATGAAACTATGCGTAGCACCTGAATCGAATAAGACTCTAGCGGGCAATTCTCTAAAAAGTAATGTACCTATCACAACCGTTTCAGAGACAGATGCCTCATCCCGAGTCAAGGCATAGACTCGGCCTTGAGCACCTTGGCGTTGTGAATTTACTGGCACAGCATTGGCATCACTTGCTGGAGGCCCCCTGTTCTGATTATTCCCGTTGTTCTGACTCGGCTTACCCTCCCGGCAGTTAAATTATTTATGGCCCAGACGACCACATTTGAAACATCCAGTAACCCGACATTCGTTTACTCGATGCCCTGATTTGCCGCACCTGGTACAGTTCGGTGCCTGAGATTGACCCCTATTATCAGACGTGTGTGGACGCTTTTGCGCTCCAGACCCTCCCGTTTCCTGAGGTCGTTTATTGTTGTTGGTACGGGGGATTTGTGCCTCTACCTTTGGGGGATGGCGCCCAAAGATCCGCTCGCTGCCCAGAGATGCTTCGTAGCATTCTCTATAGGTTTGACATTTTTGGTTGATGACGTCCCTACGCAACTCATCATTCAAACCTTCTTGAAAACGATAGCACCATGCCTGCTGGTTAGGCAGGAAGTGCCCAGCAAACTTTGCCAGCTTAGCGAACACTGAGTCGTAATCGTCAACAGACAAACTCCCTTGCACCAGATTGCTGAAGTCGTCTTCCTTTTGTTGACGCACGGCTCGGGGAATATACTGTTCAATGAAAGCTGATTTGAACATTTCCCAAGTAATTTTGCAGTTGGGATTGGCATCGTAAATCCCTTGCTTCGTTGCCTCCCACCAATCATGCGCACGCAGTTCCAGCTAAACTGATGCACAGGCCACTCGCTTGGTTCCCCGGATGCCACCTAGATTGAAGAGTCCCTCCAGCTTAGCAATCCATCCCAACACCACGTCCGGTTCCGCTCGTCCATTGAACGTAGGGGGATGCATTTTTATGAACTCTGCTGCTCGGCAGGTGTTCCTAGCTGAAGGCTGAGTTTCTTCGGACTCATCCTCTACCGCCACGGCCGGCGGCGTCACTATCGTTCCTCCGTTGGTGGGTACCAATGATGCAATCAGTTGCATCATAGTATCCAGCTGCTTCTGTTGAGCAGCAAATTGGGTCTGAATATTTTCTTGTTGAGTAACGGCTTGTTGTTGCTGCGCCTGCCGTTCTGACATCCCGTTCAAACCCGCTCCTCCGGATTCTCCAGAACTTATCGGATCGCTACGAATAGGCTGAGCACTGCTTGCAGCGGCAGTGTTTTTCTTAGCCATTGCTACAAAAGAGAGTAGCTTGTTAACACTCCAAAATCGATAGATTTTATATCTACGGGCTCATTGTATAGGCGACTCATCTGATGCAGCGGACGTCGAACGCAACTTAATAGAGAGGCGCATCAAACTCCTTTATATTCTTTTGAAATCCCAAGGAAGTACAACCGTGCTCTGATACCAATATGTCACGCCCCGATCCCGAAAGGGTCATTCGTCCTCACCGGATCCTTTACGGAACCGATTCGTCCTTGCTAGGGGCATGATGCCGTGCGAGCCTGGGGTTGCGCTCGCACAAGGCAAGAACTTGCAGTTGTAGGAACCTATTTTGAAACACAATTGATAAAACATATTCACAGAGATTTGAACACAAATGCGGAAAAAACATGCTTTTTCATTGATAATTCAGAGTAATTTACATAGAGTTTACATTGATGCGCCTTCTCGGCTATTGAATTATATTACAAAAGATAACTCAAAATGCAGGGCGCGCTCCTTCAGATAGTCCACGTCGTTTGCACATTATGCCCTTGTATAGATTGAAGTCCATGCCTCCAAAATGAACTGACTCCAGCTATACTTCAAAATAGAGGTGCTCCTAACGCCTCCTCGCTACGCTCTAGCGTTGCACCGTCTGAGTGCCTAAAATAGTTGCCCACAACGTGGGTCAGTACTTAACTTGTACTGGTGAGCGGGATGAACCCACTCGACTAAATCGACACTAGCTTGTTAGGGGCGAGCATGCATTAAGATAGCTTCTATAAGGAAGCAAGTGAAATCAACTCATATCAGTTGCATGTTTTGATAGGAATAAAAATAGCATTGAATCCAACCAGTACACTGATTGCTTACTCAATCGATGCACGCCTTCCCTGAAATGAAACACAAGTATATTTACCATGTGCATAAGACAATAATTTAGCATGCGTTCTATTCTATGCGATTATTGGTGTGATCGACACCTTAGGAACATATTTCAAGCATTAGCGGTGCGCCCTATCAGCCCGGGTAGCAAGCCCTGCTGGAGGTCCCGCTATGCATCATGACGAGCACGAATCAAATATTTCCCTCCGGATCGATACGGTTCCAGTGCCCCGGAAAGTAGTTTCGAGGAAATGCCAAACCATGTGCATAAGTTGTCCCAGACCATGCAAATGCATGAATAATTCATATTACATACAATGCATTGAAAGAAACAGAAGAAGTAAGCAGCAACATATATATATCTCATGCAACAGTTTATATTTCCCAAGCGGTGTTCCGATTCAGTTATCCCATAAGTCCAAACTCTATCCGAGGCACCAGGCCACCACCAACAACCAACTTTCCTTATAAACAAGCTCAAATTATAAGGTGGGCAAGCATATGATAATTTAGTCTACAAATCCCATGTTCCTTTCTTAGTGGCTGGCATGCCTGTGGCTAAGGATTTCCTAGACGTCCAACCGGGCATCATCGAGTGAATGATTGAAACTTAGAGGTGTTGGCATGAAGAAGTAGGAAAGAAGGGACCAAACCACTCACTGGTTAAGGGAAAAGAGGCTGAAACTAGGAATCCCGCTAGCGACGATCAAACATCAGTTACGCGGACCTGAAATAGCACAAGCACCAAGTTAGAATTCTTGCCTATCCTTCCTTGTCGAACTCCCCAAAACCTCAAGCTCCAAACGATAAAACCAGCAGCAAAAACCAAGCAAATCAAAAGCAACCCAAATCCAAAATCTCAAAGCGACAAGCAAGCAAAATCCAAGCAAATCCAAGCAACCAAAACACGAAAACTATTGGACTCGTTTCAATAGAGGCCTTTCCATGAGTTGGAAAGGATCATCGCATTTTGTCCGTGGCAAGAAGATGCCGAGATCTAAGTTATGACTCAGACGGACTAGCCACAAGCCCAATTACGTAGTGCTCGTCCCAGTCGGATCGGGATTTGAGGCACTACACCTGTGGTATGACGTAATTGATAATGCAAGCATAAAAATGTATAGTGCCTCGATATCCATCTCTATGTGACGTTACATAACTCCGCGTACGGCATTTACACCCAAATATTATCCGGATGTTAAGTAATGTCACACGGTCCTAGGTTGAATAGATATATCACAGAAATAGATCAAGCAAATAATATGAACCAAATTACTGCAAGTATGGCAAGGTACACTTGCCTGGGGTTTGGTTTCCAATTGCTGCTCTAGTATTAGCGGGATCTGCAGGTACTCCTCCGGTTGCTGAAATAATCATTACCATCGTATTCAGAAGATATCAAATAGCTAAAATTGCCTGTCCATAAGTCCAATTTGGACACAGGGCCAAAATTGACCGTTTCTGGTCAAAGTGGGGTCCACATGTGGCCCACTTCGCACCGAAAAATATGCCAGAGACAAAGTTCTCCAAATTCGTCAAACTTAGTGTCTACAAGTCCAGAACGACGATACTGTAGAAGCATGAAAAATACGCTGGGAAGAGCTACGCGGCGTCTCAATACAAAGCAGCGCAAACAGAGGCCTTCAGAGCCATCAAGCGTAAAACAGAGTTCTTCATCGCCTCCATGGCGTAAAACTCAGCCGCTCTCAAAGCAGCATTAAAGCGTACGAGGAACGCTTCGTCTTCCCCGAAATGAACCTGTCAAAGTCACACAGTGAACCTGACCTCTGACTTCTGACAAAAAGCGCTGCACGACTACCCAGACGACGGCTGGAAATGATGGCAGACCCCTCGGGACGTGCTCCACAGTATGATGGCGGATCTTCGCAATTAATGCAGAGGATTTGGTTAAAATATCACCGAACCGTCGTTTACTGAAGTCCCCTCAGCGTAAACCGCTCTTTCGCGTGCAAGGGAACGCGCTGTCTTATTTTACACAGGCAAACATGGGCTGTTTTACGTTCCGCAGTAGACAAACCGCCTGCCACGTCAAAAGCTGCACTTTGTACGGGGCACGAGGCACGTCTCTACGTCTAATTGCACAGAGCGGTGACAGTTTCCCTCGAGGCACATCTCTGCGATGGATGCACAGAAGGGTTGCAGACCTTCAAAACACGTCTCCGTATTTAATGCACAAGATGATGGCAAATCTCTGTGGAAGATTTGATTATATCTTCAAAAGCCATAATTCCGGCTAAAGACGTCCACGTCAGCACTCAGCACATTACGTAGTGGCTCCTACGCCCGTTCAGCTTCAGTGCTCTTTCGGCTTCCACGCCCTTTCAGCTTCTATGCTCTCTTGGCTCCTACGCCTCCTCAGCTTCTATGCTCATCCGGCTTCTATGCCGTCAGGCTTCTACGCCTACCTGGCTTCTATGCCTACTTGGCTTCTATGCCATGGTGACAAACGTTGGCTTTTACGCCCACCTCTTCTACACGAAGGATACCTACCTGCGTGGCTTTTACGCCGTGATCTTTGTAGCAATAGTACGCGTTGTGTCCCCTTAGTTGGACCCGCGTCATACGCGCATTCAAAAGATCATCCATACGCAGACTTTGGTTACTTTAACCATCGTATAAAAGGGTGCTGTGTTGTCCACTCCTCGGTATTTACACCAACCGAGTGGTCACTGTCACCAAAAATCTATAAATAGAGACCTCTATCAACAAAGGAAAAGGTCAAAAAATTGAAAGATCGAACAATTGAAGATCCAGAGAAGAGGTCGAGCAATTGAAGGTCAAACAAGGAGAGAAGAGATCAAGAGAGAGAGAGAGGAGCCCGGAGCTCGGCAAAGAGTAGGGATCGACGACTTTGGCATCGTGCATCCACCCTCCTTTGCAACCTTCGAAGCTGCTACCTGTCTTCCACGGCACTTCTTCAACATCGTGTAGTCCAAGGGCTAAAGTGATCGACTGCAGATCAGACACCTATAGCAATTTATACCCAGATTAAATAAATTGTACTCCCACATCCTCGTATAGGATTACATTGTACAAGTTTGTTTGTAAACCAAAGGGCGCGGGTCTCTTATAAGCCCCGTCATTGAAATACACTTTCATTCTTTCGTTTAATACCACAAACAAGATGGCGACTCTGCTGGGGACGTCTTTCTCTTCTGACGAGGAAGTAATTGCTCAACACGATGTGGTATCTATAGGAACCGTGAAGAAGACACTGGTCGTCCGCTTCGACCAGTCAGCCTACGAAGACATGCTTCAGACCGGGGGTAGCTCTCACCCTCTCTCCGTCCAAGACAACAGGAAGCTGCGCAAAGTATGGATGCCCAAGACATCCTCTACCATTCCTGTGGACTCTCCGATCTCTCCGATCTCTTCGATCTCTCCGACCAATGAGGTTGTAGCATTGCTCCCTCCGTGCCCCGTACGTAAAATTCAGTCTCCCGCTACGCGCGGTACAGACAAAACTCCGGGCAAAGCCTCAGCGCTAACCCAGGAGTATCCACTGCGCTCTACGCGTAGAAACCAGTCTCCCGCTACGCGCGGTACAGACAAAACTCCGGGCAAAGCCTCAGCGCTAACCCAGGAGTATCCACTGCGCTCTACGTGTAGAAACCAGTCTTCCGCTACGCGCGGCACAGACAAAGCTTCTGATGGTACCTCGGCACCAATCCGGAAGTATAAATCACGCTCCGCGTGCAAGACGACATCTGATCCCCACGAGGAACCAGGTGAGCGCTGTGATCTCCGCAAGGGGAAGCAAGCGGCAGAGCACTCAACTTCTCGGCCTTTATGCCAGCGAGGGGACGATCTGCATACCCTCCAGATTATGCGAGAAACCAGCGGCCGACTGAAGACCTCTTCAGCTTTACGCCAGCCTGAGCAAATCTCCAAGTTACGCCTCGACGTAAAGCAAGCTCAAGTTGTGGAAAGGCACCCTCACCGGGGGTTATCCGCCACCCAGATGGCCAATCTGTTGTACACAGGTGGCGCAGCAAGAACTATGGCGCCCAACCGCCGCATGACCGCTAGTGGGAACGGAAGGAGCAAATCATCGCCTTCTCCTTCCGCGACTCCCCTGATCCAGAGATGCAAAGACAGGAGTCACGAGCAGGCCTCAGACCCCCTAGGCGTCAAATGGGGAGAGATCGTATGGGAAGATGTGTCAACATCTAATGTCATCATGATATATGAACCATGCGAAAGTGGGACCTTTATTATCCCCCCAGCTCGCGACGACCAGTATCCGATAGTCTTCAACCACGGGCAGAGTGGCCCGATTGTACAAGAAGACCTCCGCGAGTCTGAGGGAGGGAGGGTGCAAATCCACAGGTACAGCCCTCAAGCTCTGAAGATTATACAGAACATGGGTTACGATTTGGAATCAAAGCAGGGCCTCAACTATGGAAGAGGCAGGCGAATACCATTGCATAGTAATACTTACTATCGGCAAACTCGTTTCGGATTGGGGTACCCTGCATCCCCTGCACACTCCAAACTTCCAGAGGATGATCCTATAATACCAGAAGCAGGTCTTTCCAAACCAACTCCTAGGAACAAATACAACGACAAGACAGGGGGTAGAACCCTCTCAAAATCTAGGTATAATACGGCGAGGGCGGTCCACACGGAAGATCAGAAGACTCGGGCATCAGAATCCCGAAAACCGAGAGGGGCCTTCTCCTTCAGGGAAGACGACGTCATCGAAATATTTAACATGTTGGTTAAAGAAAACAAACTTCAGGTTCCCAACATCAAATACCCCGAGAGCGCCGGCGAAGTCAATGATCCAGATTATTGTCTCTTCCATCGATACGTTCACCACCCTACGAGGGCCTGCCATTTGTTAAAAAGAAGAATTCAGGAGTTGATCGATGCCAAGATCATCACTTTACATCTATAAGCAAGGGAGCGACCTTTGTGAGCTGGATCCGTTTTATCCCTCAAGAAAGGTACGGGATAGTGAACCCCGAAGGCTTCCCCAGTGGATCCTACGGGTCTACCCCCACTCAAAAAAGTCAATATATAGTAAAAACTTTCCAAGAAAGAATAGAGGGGTTTACCATTATAGACTTTCGACTAACGATTATCATCAATTGTCATCTACACTTAACATTCGTACTTACCCCAAAGTACACCAGTAGTGTTAAGTCCACAAAAGTTGCCATGTCCTTTAAACAGGAATCCACTCCCAGTGACGAGATAGAACCCATAGCACAAAACTTCTTGGCAGCTATAGATTCCTATCATCCGTACATCTGGGAGGTAGCGTCATCATCCAACGTCGTCATGACATATGGGCCACATGAGGATTCTATCTTCATCGTCCCACCTACCTGCAGCAGCCAGCGTTCGATAGTCTTCGGTCGCATGCGCAATCAACCGACGGTCCAGGAAGATACTTTCGAAGACGATGCGAGAAAAATGCAGGTTCACCGATACAGCCCACAAGCGCTAAAGATCATGCAAACCATGGGCTACGACTTGAAGCGGAAGCCAGGCCTCAACTACGGAAGAGGCAGACGAACGTCGCCACGCGGCAACACCCGCTATCGACAGACCCATTTCGGATTAGGGTATGCTACCTCCCTTACAACTTCCAAGTCAGATGAGGACATCCTTTCCCAGAACAGCTCGTCGCCCTCCGACTCACCTGACGCTCCCGAACGGACACTATCAGTAAATATGGTGGTGACAAATCCCGCGAAAGCAGGTGAACAGGATCCTGAGCCATTCGAGAATGACTCCTGGGCTCAACAGATGGATACATAGTGGGAATTCTGCTTCGAGCAAAGAGAGCCTCCCACCAAGGACGAAGTTATCCAAATCAACGTTGGGGGTGAACTCTCGCCAAAACCAATATTTATCAGCAACAATCTTCCCCCAGCTGAAAGGAAAGAAATTATACTGCTGATAAAAGAATATATCGACGTCTTTGCATGGGATTATGAGGATATGCCAGGCCTAGACCCGAAGGTAGCCACTCATAAGCTCAATATACTGGTCGATTCGAAGCCAGTAAAGCAGCACCAACGCCGGTTCCGCCCAGATATGATGGACGCCATCGAAGCTGAAGTCAAGAAGCTGATAGCCTGCGGTTTCATCCGGGAAGAACGACATCCCGACTGGGTCGCCAACGTCGTCCCAGTAATGAAGAAAAGTGGGAAGGTACGGATCTGCATCGATTACCGGGATCTAAATACGGCCTGCCCCAAGGATGAATTCCCTCTTCCCATCACAGACATCATGATCGACAATACTTGCGGCTTCGAACGCATGTCTTTCATGGACGGGTTCTCAGGATACAATCAGATCAAGATGCATCCTGAAGACGAGAAGCACACTGCCTTTCGAACACCATTGGGAGTATATTGCTACACGGTCATGCCCTTCGGATTAAAGAACGTCGGGGCTACATACCAACGGGCTATGAGTAACATATTCCACGAGCATTTACGCAAAACAGTGGAATGTTACGTAGACGACATAGCCGTCAAGAGCCGCCTCGAAGGTGATCACATTCAAGACTTGAGGATGGTATTCGAGTTAATGCGCCAACATCAGCTCAAGATGAACCCTATGAAGTCTTTTCTGGGTGTATCTAGTGGCAAATTTCTGGGATTTGTCATTACCGCCAAAGGCATCCAAGTGGACCCTGACAAAGTCCAGGCAATCGTAGAAATGCGACCTCCCCGTAATCTGAGGGAACTCAGGGGATTTCAAGGACGTCTGGCTTACATCCGGCGATTCATATCCAACCTCTCGGGGAGATGCCAGCCCTTCTCTCATCTCATGAAGAAAGGTGCATCCTTCATATGGGACGAAGCCTGTCAGCAAGCGTTCGGAGATATCAAGCGCTACCTCACCAGTCCGCCAGTTCTGGTGCCTCCCGTCATGGGAAGACCATTCTTGCTGTACGTTCGAGCAATGGATCATTCGTTAGGAGCTCTCCTCGTACAGAAGAACGATATGGGCCATGAACAGGCCATCTACTACCTCAGCAGGATGATGGTCGGAGCCGAACACCGGTACAACCCAGTGGTCAGGCCATATATGTGTGTGCGTGTGTGTGTGTGTGTGTGTGTGTGTGTGTGTGTGTGTGTGTGTATAATTATATATACCTTATATATTTAGTATATTAGTAAGAGAAATATATGTATATTATATACATATATATATTATTATTTACTTGTATACTTAGTACATAAATATGGTTATATATTTATAAATAAATATATATATATATATATATATATATATATATATATATATATATATATATATATATATATATATATATATATATATATACTTTTGAATATTAATATGTGTAGGAATGAATATTAATATGTGTAGGAATATATATATATTTAAATATATATAAGTATGTTATGTATATTTTTACTTAGGCACCAAATTACTATTTAAATACATATAAATAATGTTGTGTATATTTATTTATGTACATAAATAGTATCTAAATATTTGTATATATATGACTTTATGAATGTTATCTATTTTATATATATGTATTTACTTAATATATCTATTATTGCTAAATAATACATAAATACTATTTTGTACTACTAAACATATATATTATTCTAATATAATTAAATATGATTTAGTGTATATATATATATATATACTTGTAATAGCTATATATATATACAGTCCAGACCCTGTGTCAGCTGTAGATACAAGCAGTGTATCTTAGTCGTGCTATTGTAGCAACTAATATTGTCATTACTATATCATATATAGGACTGCTGGACAGTACCGCCGAGCCATCAGGAGCAGGACTTTGGATTTCGCAGCTACCCGGGACAGGCAAGTATACCTTGCTGGATTACTGCTTAAAATTAAATATTAAATGTTGCAAATATACATGAACTGTGCGCGTCCGAGATTGACTCGGGTGCAGTCGACAATGCGTCGATGAATAGTGTACTTGACCTAGTTGTTAGCGGACTCTCCTACAACTGTGAGGATATTTTGATATCTTCCTAGACCGTGACACCTACACGTATCACGATGGTACACTCATATTGGGATGCGGGTCTGCGTACCCGATTCGCTATCGGTACGTACGACATGCATCACGGACTAGCCTGTATTCTAGAGTAGTATAGTTAGATGAGACTTGGCATAGATACGGTACACTCATGTCGTGTATTCGACTTGCGTATCTACATTGGGCGGGAAGGACAACTGATAAACGTATGGGATACACCCATCGGACTCCGTGGTATCCAGAGGAACCACAGACCCGGTGACTCCCTATATTCAGACACCGCGCTCTTCGGAGTGTTACGGACGTATATACATTGCAGATACCACGTCCCTTAGAGTGTGGACGTTATATATATACAGATACCTTATTCTTCGGAATGATGGACGTTGCAGATACCACGTCCCTTAGAGTGTGGACGTTATATATATACAGATACCTTATTCTTCGGAATGATAGACGTTGCAGATACCACACTCTAGAGGACGTTGGACGTTATGCCTACACCTACCTATACGTTCCGAGGTTGTCCTTATATTGCATTCACTTAGATGGTTAGCACACCCTCTTTACTTTTATTCAGTACTATATCTGGCATGCAGATTGTATCTTGTTACGTCCCTCTGAGGACCTGCTTATCTTCCAGATCTGGACGAGGCCTATTATCCCACAGTGTACGGGCCAGGTGTGGAGACAAGGTTTGCTCTTGACGAGGAGCTAGAGGTCCTTCCATCGGAGTACCCCTGATCACATTGGTAGGCCTCCCGCCTATGACTGGTGCTCCATACCTAGTTAGCAGTTGTTCCAGTCACTCTTATTATCAGTACTTTATTTCAGACTATCAGTACTTTATCTCCAACATTTGTAGTGGGTTTGTTCCCACCAGACATATTTCAGTTGTACTATGTCATTCGACTATGTCCTTATATTCCAGTCTTTCATTTCAGTATTTTACTTGTTGTTTGTGGATGAGATTAGTCACTGCCTGTTGTTGATATTAGACTTGTTAGATTTAGGACAGCGTAGCACGCTTCGCCAGGATCCATTAAATTGGGATATCCTCGAAGACGTGTCAGCTGGCCAATGTCACGTGGCCTGGTTCCATATATTTTGGGACTGGGACATGACAGATGGTGCACACTTTTTGGTGTAATTCACACACGATCAAGTCGCCTCGTTTAGCGGGGTGCACCCAGTTCCGGGAAAATCAGGATTTTATAAAGACCAAGTTTTTGGTCATTTTCACCCTCAAATAAATTACAATCTACAGCTCAATAAAATAAACTAAAAATAGGGTTTAAAACTCGGTTATATGGTCTAAATAACTGTTCAAGTGGATTTTAGAAATAATTAACAGGTTGCACGCAAAACGGTCGTGAACTTGTGAGTTCGGGACAAATTCTGAATTTTTAAAAATAAGGGAATATTTTCGTTTTTTTTGGTCGCGGTTTGCGACCAACACAGGACGCAATACCCCTGTCTAATTACACGGGGTTCAAAAGGGTCACGCGGTCTACGCGTAGGATTCGACAGAACATAAATCGGATCAATGCACAGGGAGTTACACGAGCGTGAAGACAGGTACCTTGATGTTGTATGCTGTTGCGAAAGAACGCGGCATGGCGGGGCATGGCGGTGGCGACGGTTGCTGCGGTGGCTGCTAGGTTGGCGGGGAGATCGGTGTCGGTCAGAGCTGGGTCGGCAGGGTAGTCAGGCTCGCGGAGGCGGCCGAAGAATGGTAGAGAGGGGTGGCTGGTGAAGACAGGGTCGGGGTCGAGGGTTTAAATAGGAGAGGTTGTCGTCGGTTATGGAAGAGAAGAGGTCGACCGGCGTTGGGGTAAACGGTCGGCGGTTGCGGAGGTGAGCGGGCGCGGCCGTTGGCGGCGGCGGGGAGGCGAGGAGACGCGGGAAAGTTGATGAACCACGGCGGAGGGGAGCGGTCGGGATGGGAGTTTCACTGTAGCAGAAGTTTAAAGGGACGAGTCGGGTTAACGGGTTCGGGTCGGGTATGGATCCGACCCGATCCAATAGGGTTGGGTCGGTTTGGTTCAAGATTTGTTTTATTTAGTTGGGTTCGGTTTGGTTCAACTGGTTTAATTCGGTTATTTAAAACTTATGTTTTTAGGTCTTTAAAAATAGTTTTTTGGTCCAATAAATTCTAAAAAAATTACAGTATGACTAATTATTTATTTTACACCGAAAAATATTATTTTCATAATATTTTAATATTTAATTTAATACTTAAAAATATTTAATTCAGAAGAAATTTTATTTTAATTAGTTAAAAATCACATAAAATTCTCGAAATTTTATTTTTAATTTCTGAAAAATCTGGGGGTTTACAACCACATAACCCGTAAACACAATATATCTGAACATAGTGTTCCGTTGCCCATATACAGATCAGAGTAACACCCTTCTCTCTTGCACCTAACATATGTCCCGTACTCATTCAAGGACCTCTCACCAATACTTTACTATTTCCTAGTGTTCCACCTCCTGACTCTAGCTCCCCGGCATCATGGATCATACATAACACCACACCACACTAGTCAATACACACAAAACTAATATTCACTAATACTCACATTAGGACATTGGTACTTACTTGTATCGGTATCACCTATTCAACCCACATGTATTTGGATATCTAAGATACATCACACCCTCACTACCTTAAATATATGAACCTCACTATATACACATATATATATTCTTATACATCATTGGGACTCATTTCTAATATGCATATGTGCATTCATCACTGATACACAAACCTTTGATACACACTAGCACCCTACACTAGCATTCATGATACTAACCTCTATCCTCTCACATTGTTGTGCACACAACTAACCCCCTACCCCAACTGGAATAACTCCCCTCTTGGATATTGCACACTCCCTAAGTATGCAGTATACAAACTGCTGCCATTAACTCATCTGATCCTTGAATCTCAGACCTGCACCCCCAGAGCTGCTGATACTCTCCATACTTGTGCATCTGGTATCAATCCCCATAAACCCTACACTCAACTAATACACTTGGTATCAATCGTTGCCTCCACCCTCATAGATGCTCAAGTGCAGTGCACCCCCGAGATCTCACATATGCTGTAAACAAAGAACTAAGTTTCCCCCTACCTGGAAACTAAACACAACATGGTCCACAGTCACTCACTAATCCAGTTTCTATGCACACTACCCATTTGGTCACAATATGTTTCCCCCCTCATCTTCTTGAACACTCAACTAGTATCAATATCTATATAATTATATATCAATACATAATGTAAATATACACACAAGTATATATATATATACACACACACACACACACACACAATGGTTTAAATGCACAATTTTCACACTAAAGGCTATTTCACCAAACACATAGAGTGTACCATGTGGATACTTACGATACGTGTCCAACTCAAGTGCCAAAAACCACCATTCCTCACAATTAACATATATACATATTTAATACATCATAATATCACTAAAGTAACTTGTTAAAATAAGAATTAAGGAGTAATTGCACAAAACATCCAAAATAGAGCTCTGTATCACACGGCATCATAATGTATCGTGATACGGCCTACTCATATCCATTTGTGGATACGTATCTAGTCCCATAACCCCAATCTAAGTCTAATTAGATCTAATTGGTCTCATGACACACAATTGATGTGTCAATCTCATAATTTTCCCGATTTTAATACAAATTACTATGTAGAAATCAAAATACACAACCAAAGAGCCTAAAATTTGTTCATATTGGTAGCCCTATGCCATAGGGTGGTTCCTAATGGTCAAATGCATAATTTAGAAGCTATAATGAGAGAAAATCAGAATTTACCAATTGTGGACACGTATCTAGTCCTACAACCCCGATCTAAGTCTAATTAGATCTAATTGGTCTCATGACACACAATTGATGTGTCAATCTCGTAATTTTTCCTATTGGACACAAATTACTATGTAGAAATCAAAATACACAACCAAAGAGTCTAGAATTTGTTCATATTGGTAGCCCTATGCCATAGGGTGGTTCCTAATGGTCAAATGCATAATTTAGAAGCTACAATGAGAGAAAATCAGAATTTACCAATTGTGAGATAGATTTTCAATAAAAAAATACAATTGGACACGATCTGGACACAATCTCTTCACTAATGCTCCTCCTCCTTGTGCTTCTTGCTTTTCCAAGCTTCAAAGCTCCTTGAGTGATGAGAATGAGTGGGAGTATGAATGAATTGAGGAAAATTAATGGAGGGATGAATGAATTGGGGAATGTCACGCCCCAATCTCCCGCAAGCTCAATAGTCCCCGCTGAACGTGAATCACCACGTTGCAGCTCTCCCGCAGGACAATTGTTCTCTTCGGGACGTGATGTCATACGAGCCTGGAGTTGCACTCGTACAAGGCAATGTTGTCAAACACCAAAGTTATCATCGAAATGACCAAGTTGCAACAAAAGTCAAGTATTGTGTACCAAGCACACATCAGAGTAATGCGCAGCGAAGCTCTCGATAGGGTCCAAATGAAATGCCACATTGAGAATGCCACAAAGGCTAATGCAATACTCTTGCTCTTTCTCTATCCCACAAAGGTACTTACGGTTCATACATCATGTCCCGTATATCCAAGCAGCACCACTACACCTGCGTACCTAAAATAATGCCCACAAATGTGGGTCAGTACACAACCGTACTGGTGAGCGGGGTAACCCACTCGTCTAAGCCGACACTAAGTAAATAGTGAATGCAAACAGTTATATGGTGATCTTTCTAGCTGAATCCTAGATTTATTTTATGGCATAGGGATGACATGTTAAGGAAATCTGTAAAGCAGTTTAAGCATGCAAGCATTCAACTCAATCCAATCGACAAGCAATATATAACCAACTCAAAGGAAACTAGCATGCAACACGTCCTACTCAAGCCCAAGCAACACGATAACATATCCAACCATCATCCAAGCCTCAATATCCATCCTCAACCAAAACTTACAATCCAATCTCAAAGTGCACACTCTTGCCGAGGCAAGGTGGCCGCACCTATACGAAGCACAAACCAACCAAAGAAAAGCAAGCCAACACTTATCTATATGAAGTCACTGGCCAAGCCATAATGGACATTGATCGGACTAATCAATAGGCAGTCCTACCCGATCTAGCAATAGGCAGCTACCCCCTTCCGGTTCGTATCGAACTACCGGCTTCGCGCCCAAGACGCGTTACCCTTGTCTCCTCCATGGCCGAACGGTCCCGGTGCCCCGGTGCCAACCCGTTCAAGAAAACCAAACCCTGTGCAACACAGGTTGTCCATGACATGCAGACACCAAGTAGGTATGACAAGAGGATCGAACATTCTCGCCCCACCAACCGATCCTAGACTCGTTCAACCAAAATATCCATAACCAAAAATATCCATAACCATTCTTCCAACATATAGCCCAAGGCACAAAATCTCAAGTTATTTCCATAGGCACAATGCTGCTTCTCAATACAGTATTCCAAATGGGTGCAACACCCCACGCTCAGAACAATCCCATGGCACAATGCCCTCGCCGATGCAGTTGTTCAGTTTCAAACCACAACTGCTTGCTTTGCAAGATAAAGCGTCCAAGTGATACTCGTGCACGGATGCACGCTCGCTCGCCCGAATTCTCGATGTTCCAACCAAAATATCTATATTCCAACTGCTTCTCCAACTGCCCCAAATGTATAATCCAACTCTAGCTCCAACTATCCATACGCGCAAACTAATTCAAGCCACAGTCCTATCCAAGCAAACGATGTACACTCTATGCACGCCTCAGTGTAGTGATTCCCAAGTTCCAGTCCAAGTGTTCAAGCTTTTACGTGTTTTCTATATTATTAGGCATGAAGGAGTAGAAGAGAAGGGAAAGAGCCCACTCACAATGTTTGATTCCGTTAAGCATCATGTCCTGCCAATACGGCCAATCCCTTGAACCCGTGGTCTGATGCAAAGCGTGATCTACTCAACTGGTATGACCGTGTGAGCAGGCCGTGCTCTCCAAATTATCCGACCAATCAGACTAAGGAAGACGGCATTATCGCTCCCATCCAGCTATCTCAGTACTGTTTTGAACGAACACCTGATTTCCATCGAACTCCGCTAGCCATCTGCACATGAAACCAACTAAATCAATACTTCTTCCCAAAATCCACCAAATCAAATATAACCAGCTATTGTTTTATTCAATCCGACTCAGCGTAATACACCGTGCGATTCTGGGGCGTTACATAATATACCACTTAGAATCAGGTTCGTCCACGAACCGTGCTGGTACTCATTCCTATCACATACCGCTTGTCCAATTTATAACTCTGCTCTATGCAACTCTCATACTCACGATCCTGACTCAGCATCTCGCTCTGCTGAACGCTCGTACAAATTTCATATTCCCACATCCTCCTTGCAGCTCAATATGAATTCCTCGTATCGCTTAGTTTTGGATCATACACATATTTAAGGCGTCCCTAAAATACATGCATTTCAGCCGAGCTTTGCGATAGCAAATTTGGACAAGTTACAAGGGTATCTTTATGTCCGAGGTATCGATTTGCTTTAATCCCAATTGAACCAATCCCGATTTCCATTCCAACATATTCGCTTGAGCACTATTCTCAAATATGATAATTTCCTACCGACTCAATCAGTTCGTGTTCCAACTCAATCCATCCAACTATTTCTGAATCCGCACTAGCAACATCTCCAAATATATCTCATGCACCGAACGATCATCTCAACAGATACTACCCCAACTAGGCGACTTACCCAAATATCAAACTTTGCTTTTAGATCATCTCAGCCCAACACATTTTCCTGCCATCTCAATACCTCACTAGGTGAAGGTTCGTGTGATCCACGAAGATTTTGCCGCCACGCCAAAGGGATAGTGTCGCCACGATTTCAACGTGGACACACTCGCCACAATTTCTAGGTTGCGCATGGAATAGTTTCTCGTGCTGCTTCCACTGCCTCGAAGCTCAGGATATCACCTTTGCCTTCTGAACGAGCACGATTCCCAGACTAAGTTCCGATGCATCTTATAAATATGAGGCACACATGTCCCTTCCAGGGCACGATAAGTCAGAGGCGATGCCATCTACAAAAATCTGCGACTCTGAATCTCATCAGTTGACTAGGCTATTTCCACCATCGCTCCGATCTTCCGGCTGCATCTTCAGCTGAAGGCTATCCCAAGGATCTCTCAAATCCAACTCTCAGTCAATAGGCCAATATCCAACCACTTACTCATATCTGCCCTCGATGCATTCCTAAATGCGCCGCCGCAAGGGTCATTCTATGGGTCTACAATATTCATCCCTAATCTGGCGGTCAAGTCGCTAGGGTCAGCTGTCCCGAAGCTACGCTCGATAATTGTAAATCATCATGATGGACAGTTACTATGAACCATGCTATATCTTATCTGCAAATCCAAACCAAAATCCAGCCATTCCATCCGAGCGAACTTTCGAATCCGAGAACTTCATGTACTACCTCTGATGATCAGTCAACCAATATCGCTTAACCACCTAGAGACTTATTATCTATCCAAGCCAACAAACCGAGAACTGCGCTCGTTGAAACCGTCTTCCATCAATCTGTCGTTCTGTACTGAATCCATCAAATTTTTGAATTGACATATTCGTCTACTCGCACTACCAATTGCAATGATTCTCAAAACTCAAGACTTGCTCAAATTCTTATCCGTTTGCCGCATTCCACAATGCACGTCCAACTTACTCGAGCAGCACAGTGATTTGCTCAACTGTTGCTCCCATATTTAGTTATCTTTAAAAGTCTGTCCGCTACAATCTTTGCCTTCAGTTGTTGCCTCAATCCGTTTACGTCTTTCGGAGAATCCGTCTACCATCATTGCACCATTTTGCCCAAAATTCTACTTCCGCTAAACCTGAGTCGACTTCTCGAGCAGCAATATCCAAAATCCTTCAAGTCCGTGTGAAACCATCGCATTGCCCCTCCAAACCAAGATCGTGTTTCATTACTCAACCAACAGTTCCAATGTGTTTCCAAATTTCATAGTTCGTGCTCGCTATCCTCCGATTCACCCACCGCTTCGCTCAAGCTTATCCCAACTGTTCGTTCCTTATAATCAACTCTCTCTTTGCATCTAATTGAATGTTCCACTGAATTCCCAAATCGTACAAACGAACTCTGGTATTCAGCTTTCCACCTGATCGATCCCAACTTGTTTCCAATTCTTAGTCTACCTTAATCCTTCCAATTCCAAACACTCTTTCCATCTGTGTATTCCGATCTCGTCCATCTCTCAAGTCCAATGATGCTTTCATTTGCACAAGTATGTTCTCGATTGCTCAACTCAATAATCGCTTGCTCCATTTTTTATTCTTTCTAACTCAGCCAATGTGTACCAACCAACTTATATTCCTGTTACCCGAGTCCGTTGAGGCAATTCCCATTGATGTCTAACCAAAATATTTCAATGCCTTGCTCACTATGTGGTATCCTATATACCACTGTAAATTAAATCGCTACTCGTATTACGATTTCTTGTACTGATCCAAGGTCCATTTGAACCATCCCTTATGCGTGATCCTACCATTCCCAACTCAAGTCTGATACGAAACTCAGTCAATGCCTGAATTATCTAACTATTTCTATCAATCTCGTGATGCAACTCGTGCTATGTTCCATTCTCAATGCTTCCAGTTATTCTCAAACTGTCTGATACTTTCACAACACGAGCAATCCTGTGCAACGAGATCTCCTCCAAGTAATCCAACCCAATACCCAACTGTTCCACATATTTGTTGTACGAGCAACTCGTGCAACACTATCCTGATATTCCTAAGCCAAACTCAAACATGCTCAACCGATGCGCCACACGAGCAACTCGTGCAACGCTCTTTGTGATACACCCAGCCAAAATTCAAACTTCGTCCAACAATTTTGCTACACGAGCAACTCGTGCAATGATCCATTCTTATCCAGTGCTTTTACTCACAACATGCCACATAACCAATCTCGTATGCCAATCAACTGATCCACTGATGCAATCAGAAACTCCCTGAACGACAAGCCAAGCCAACCCAACGACAGCTCTCAACTTGTTGCACAAATGCAACAACGCCACCCAACTTGATGCACAAATGCAACAACGCCTAACGATGCTAAGCGAACTAACAAAAACCAACAAAAGTAACGCAACCAAGAACAACATGCAGCCACAACCAGTAATATATAGACTTATTGCATAAAATATCCAATGTGGCACTGAGTAGAGTCAAGAGCTAGACGACACGCGGAAGCTATTTAGAGTTTGTGATGAAGCGAAGGACCAAGTCCGAAAAAATGAACCAGGCGCTCTGATACCAATATGTCATGCCCCAATCTCCCACAAGCTCAATAGTCCCCGCTGAACGTGAATCACCATGTTGCAGCTCTCCCGCAGGACAATCGTTCTCTTCGGGACGTGATGTTGTACGAGCCTAGAGTTGCACTCGTACAAGGCGATATTGTCAAATACTAAAGTTATCGTCGAAATGACGAAGTTGCAACGAAAGTCAAGTATTGTGTAACAAGCACACATCAAAGTAATACTCTTGCTCTTTCTCTAGCCATAATGAGAATGCCACAAAGGCTAATGCAATACTCTTGCTCTTTCTCTAGCCTACAAAGGTACTTACAGTTCATACATCATGTCCCGTATATCCAAGCAGCGCCACTACACCTGCGTACCTGAAATAATGCCCACAAACGTGGGTCAGTACACAGCCGTACTGGTGAGCGGGGTAGCCCACTCGTCTAAGCTGACACTAAGTAAATAGTGAATGCAAACAGTTATATGGTGATCTTTCTAGTTGAATCCTAGATTTATTTCATGGAATAGGGATGACATGTTAAGAAAATCTATAAAGCAGTTTAAGCATGCAAGCATTCAACTCAATCCAATCGACAAGCAATATATAACCAACTCGAAGGAAACTAGCATGCAACCCGTCCTACTCAAGCCCAAGCAACACGATAACATATCCAACCATCATCCAAGCCTCAATATCCATCCTCAACCAAAACTTACAATCCAATCTCAAAATGCACACTCTTGCCGAGGCAAGGTGGCCGCGCCTACACGAAGCACAAACCAGCCAAAGAAAAGCAAGCCAACACTTATCTATATGAAGTCACTGGCCAAGCCATAATGGACATTGATCGGATTAATTAATAGGCAGTCCTACCCGATCCAGCAATAGGCAGATACCCCCTTCCGGTTCATATCGAACTACCGGCTCCGCGCCCAAGACGCGTTACCCATGTCTCCTCTATGGCCGAACGGTCCCGGTGCCCCGGTGCCAACCCGTTCGAGGAAACCAAACCCTGTGCAACACAGGTTGTCCGTGACATGCAGACACCAAGTAGGTATGACGAGAGGATCAAACATTCTCGCTCCACCAAGCGATCCTAGACTCGTTCAACCAAAATATCCATAACCATTCTTCCAACATATAGCCTAAGGCACAAAATCTCAAGTTATTCTCATAGGCACAATGCCGCTTCTCAACACAGTGTTCCAAATGGGTGCAACACCCCACGCTCAGAACAATCCCAAGGCACAATGCCCCAACAGTGGCACAATGCCCTCGCCGATGCAGTTATTTGGTTTCGAACCACAACTGCTCGCTTTGCAAGACAAAGCGCCCAAGTGATACTCGTGCACGGATGCACGCTCTCTCACCCGAATTCTTGATATTCCAACCAAGATATCTATATTCTAACTGCTTCTCCAACTGCCCCAAATGTATAATCCAACTCTAGCTCCAACTATCCATACGCGCAAACCAATTCAAGCCACAATCCTATCCAAGTAAAAGAAGTACACTCTATGCACGCCTCAGTATAGTGATTCCCAAGTTCCAGTCCAAGTGTTCAAGCCTTTACGTATTTTCCATATTATTAGGCATGAAGGAGTAGAAGAGAAGGAAAACAGCCCACTCACAATGTTTGATTCCGTTAAGCATCATGTCCTGCCAATACGGCCAATCCCTTGAACCCGTGGTCCGAAGCAAAGCGCGATCTACTCAACTGGTATGACCGTGCGAGCAGGTCGTGCTCTCCAAATTATTCGACCGATCGGACTAAGGAAGACGGCATTATCGCTCCCATCCAGCTATCTCAGTATTGTTCTGAACGAACACCTGATTCCCATCAAACTCCACTAGCCATCTGCACATGAAACCAACTAAATCAATACTTCTTCCCAAAATCCAATAAATCAAATGTAACCAGCTATTGTTTTATTCAATCTGACTCAGCGTAATGCACCGTGCGATTATGGGGCATTATAGGGAAGAACACAATTGAGGATCTAGAATTGGGGGTCTAAAATGAATGTAAATGAAAAGAAGAGAGAGAGAGAAGAGTCCTCTCTTAAAGTGGCCAGCCCCTTCCCTCTTCCTTAAGCAATAATAAATGTCCAAGTTGCCCCTCCACTAGTGTCATGTAGGTCCTAATTAGGAAGGGATAAATTAGGAAGGCTTATAACTAATGCAAATTAACTCTAATCCTCCTAATTAATTAGTAGAAAATGGTCTATTGGGCTTGGTCCATGTTGGGCTAACAAATTATCATGACAATTCTACTTGGGTTCACATGGGTCAAGTTTAGCTAATAGCTAGCCCACTAACTATAATTAAAAAATAGCACAACTATAATTATTAATATAGCACAATAGTATAATTATTAAATCACTAAAATAATATAACTATGCTAAATGACTAAATTATCCATATTTGGAAATGTGAGGGTGACATAATAGACATTATCGGGCTGATTAGTCCACCTTCTTCTAAGGGATATATCGGTTCATCTTGGTTATCACCGACTACTTCTACAAATGGGTAGAAGTTATTCCACTCGCTAAATTTAAGACCTCAAATGTGATCAGCTTTGTCAAGCATCACGTCATATACCGCTTTGGCTTGCCACGGAGGATCATCCATTATAATGGTCTACAGTTTGCAAGTTTTGCTTTTTACCGGCTTTGTGATAAAAATTGAATCCAGAATGTAGCCTCGACTGCCTACAACCTAGCATCAAATGGTCTAGCAGAAGCATTCAACAAGACCATCATAAAGCTACTCAAGAAGTTTATGTAATCCAACAAGCGTGACTGGAATGAGAAGCTGGGTGAATGTCTTTGGGCCTATCGCACAATGGTCCGGACACCTGCTGGAAGTACGGCATTCTCCTTAGTCTACGGGAGCGCGGTAGTCCTCCCTCTTGAGATCCAAATCCACTCACTCCGAGTGGCCTTCTCCAACCGATTGATCGTTAACGACAATTACAGCCGACGGCTACAAGAGTTAGATGCACTTGGCGAGAAACATCCCTTAGCTTAACAGTGCATTAAGCTGTACCAAATGTGCCTCTCAGGAGCTTTCAACAAACGGGTCAAGAAGAGGACATACCAAGTGGGTGACCTCGTCTTGATAGTAAGAAGATTGATGGTTATGACCCACAAGACGATCGATAAATTCCAACCTAAATGGAAGAGTTCATTCATCGTGGAGTCTGTGTTCTCCAACAGCGCCTACCGGCTCACAAAATCCAATAACGACTTGCTCATGATGCCTATCAATGGAAAGT
This sequence comes from Iris macrosiphon, assembly GCA_036927795.1. Classification (NCBI taxonomy): domain Eukaryota; kingdom Viridiplantae; phylum Streptophyta; class Magnoliopsida; order Asparagales; family Iridaceae; genus Iris; species Iris macrosiphon. Next base: position 80,511,600 of record JAYESA010000015.1, on the reverse strand, counting down.
TTCTCAAAAAGTACTATGTCTAAGATAGACTTGTACTCCCCTTTGCCCCCCCCCAGCAAGTGTATAAGCACAATATGCACTTCTTGGATGAAAGCCATTATCTCCATTCAGGAATCCTGAATATGCAACAGACAGTGGATCCTCAAAAACTCTCCAATGGAGCAATTCTCAGGTCTATCCCCACTCTCGGGTAAACCACTTCCAATCGGTTCCATTGAGCATTAGTTCACGTCCTTATCACCTCTGAATTACTGTCCTAACCGTCATCCCCAATTGAGTTTGCCATGTCCATATTACCTCTTAGCAAACCTCTCTGTATAAATATCGATTATCATATCCACAATACCTCTGATATCGGTCGTCATTTAAACTTAGCACCCGTACTTAACTCTAAGTACGTCGACTGTGCTAAGTCCATAAAACCTGTCACGTCCATATCACCTTTGGCAGGGCTTGCCTCGAACTTATTACTTGCACTCAGGTGCACAAAAGTAATGAGTCCACAAAATCTATCACGTCAATATCACCTCTGATAGGGTTTTATTTCAAACTTATTACTTGTACCCCAATGCACAAGAAATAATAGGTCCACCAGAGATCCCCCGGTAGGATATCCTCAATGGAAGCAAATAGTTCATGTCCATATTATCTTTGAACTCTGAGCTGCCCATGTTCTCCATCCAAAGAAAACAGCCATGTTCATATTACCTCTGGCTCGTTTCTTTTTCCTTCCATAAAAATATCGGGATCATACCTAACCTCTCGGTATGACTACCGATTAGTTTACGTCCACATCACCTCTGAACTACTGTTCTAACCGCTCTCCCCAGTAGAGTTTGCCATATCCTTCTTACCTCTGAGAAAAACCTTCCTACTTGACTATCAATTATCATGTCCATATTATCTCTGATATCAATCGTCATCTAAATTTATCACCTGTACTTAACTCTAAGTACGCCAGCGGTGGTAAGTCCACAAAATCTGTCGCGTCCATATCACCTCTGTCAGGGCTTATTTTTAATCTATTACATGAACTCAAGGGCACAAGGAGTAATAGGTCCACCAAAGATCCCCCAGTAGGATATCCTTAAACGACTACGGTGTCATGCTATATCCATATTACCTCTAGTACGATACCCAAAGTCCACAATATATAATGTGACAAATACAAGAAGAAATTATGGAAAAGGAAAGACTTTATTGATTAAAATTCATGAGCATGAGTACATACTATGAAAATCTATTACATTCAAGGGTTTTCATTAATATTTAAGGTCATGAGTACATATGATGGAAACCCATTTTAAGGGTTTCCATGAAGTCTCGCTGATATGAACCTTTTTCATTAGAGACGCCCCTCCGTGATGTTGTTGTTGCTGACACAAGTAGAGCCGACAACACAACTTAATAATTTATGGATCATCCCTCTATAGTGCAAACCTCAGTATATGGAAAAGACTCCATACTGATAGATAGCAAGGGAGGAGCATGATCAGGCGATCTTCAACCATACGGAAAGACCAAAGACAGGAATGACAATTAATCCAAGTTATGTCATCAGCATCGCAGGCCCCCGACCGGTAGCAAGCCACATAAAGGGGAGAAAGGTAGATAGCACGCTGCATAAACATGGACAGCTTCGCGCATAACGCAGGATGTTCATCCTCATCTCTTGTATCAGTTCTTGGTGAACCGCTGCATAAGGTTAGCATTCTCTTCGAATGACGGGTTCTATGATATCCTTCCATACTCCATCATGGGCACCACGAAGGGTGATAAAACCTGCATAAAGAGAATACATATAAATCTTAACGAATATTACAAAATTGTACATTAGCCGCATGTCGCTTCCAAGTCACAGCCATGCATAGGAGGGGACATCTCGAGATAGCCTAGTCCGCACGCATGAGCAAGAAAAATTCTCATCCATGAGGCTAAGTCGTAGATGGACCGATTCCTCATCCATGCAGCCAAGCCATGGACAGGCTCTGGGCACATATTGTAGATAAGTTCTCATCCATGCGGCCAAGCCATAGATAGGTACTGCGTACATGTTGTAGACAAGTTCTCATCCATGTGACCAAGCCACAGATAGGCTCTGCGTGCATGTTGTAGAGATTGCTCATCTATGCAACATAACTTAGAGAGGGGCCTGCGCATGTTCTAGATAATTTCTTATCTACGCTGCGAGACTGCGTACTTGTGTCTCTGTGTCCCCGCCATCACCATACACCCCTACCTCCAAAGAGAATACCAACATCAGGGGGCCATGGATCGACGCCGCTCTTGATAAACCCCTCGACGAGATAAACAGTAGCCCTCGATATTTTTGTTCAAAAAAAGGGGGAAAGACAAGAGACAAGAGTTCTCTCTCCTCCCTAGCCCACCTATTTATAGGCTCCTCGGGTGTATAATAAGATCAAGGCGATGAACCAGACAGTTATGAGAATGAACTTGATGCCTCGATTTGCGTAATCTATATGTATCTCCTCAAAAACTGTCGTTGACTCAGAGTCCCAAGAAATCTCCTCAAGGATTGAGCAAAAAATTGTATTAAAATAGAGATTTAACAGCCTGTTAAACTCGTCCATGCGGCCCAATGTCCTCTCCTCCATGCTTCTTATTCAAAGTATTCCAAACTTACTAGTTTGAAAACTTTGAAGGGAGTCTTATAGAATCATGGAAAATCTAGATCCATGTGCTTGATAAACATGTGCCCCAAAGTCGACTCAGAAGAAATCAGACCGCAGAATGACCATGCGGCCAAAAAAAAGTAGCATATATGCGCCCCAAATATTGGCCGCATAAAAGCCTGACTCAAAGATTATGTCTGACACAGAATTCTGACAAAAAAGATCTTCTAAAAGCCTCGAAAGTCGTGAGCACGCTAAACGACAAGTCAGACTAATAATGACTTCTAACAGACGTTGTCACTCCCACTTTTCCAAATAAGAGTATTTTGGTCATTTTTGAATATTTATTTATTTCTAGTGATTAATAATTATCATAGTGCTATTTAATTTAATTTTGCTTTGTATTATTTATTTATAGTAGTATGCTAGCCTATTATTTAGACTTGATACTAGTGAACCCAATTAGATTTATCATGACAACTAGTGAGCCCAACATGAACTAGGCCCATTAGACCATTTTCTCTAATTAATTATGAGGATTAGAATAATTTGCATTAGTGTAAAAACTTCTCAAATATCCACCCTTAATTATTCTTCATAATTAGCTAAAGAGGGAAAACTTAGACTTTATGTTGTTACTTGGAGAGGAGAAAAATGGGGCCGGCCAAATAGGTCTCTCCATTCTCTCTCTCTTCTTCATTTGTACACTCAATTCTAGATCCCCAATTCTTTAGGTCCCTAATTCACTTCATTCCTCTATCAATCTCTCTCAATTTATTCTCATTGTCTCTAAATTTTACCTAGCAAGGAGTATTAGAGCTTGGATTGGCAAGGAGCACTAGGAAGAGGAGCTTGTGGCAAGGAGATCGTGTCTGGATCGTGTCCATTGAATAATTTATTAAGAATTCATCTCCTAATAGGTATAATTCTGAATTCACATTCTTTCTAGCTTCTAAATTATATATTTGACCATTATGAACACTCACATGGCATAGGGCTACCTATAGGAACAAGTTCTAGGCTAATTGGATGTGTATTATAATTTCTACATGGTGTTTTGTATCCAAATAGAAGGAATTACGAGATTGACACATCAATTGTATATTATGAGACCAATTAGATCTAATTAGACTTAGATTAGGATTGTAGAACTAGCTACGTGTCCACAATTGGACCCGAGTAGGCCATATCATGATACTGTGTGATACTTGTGATACATGGCTCAATTTTGGGTAATTTATAATAATTATTTTCAATACTTAGTGTAGCAAGTTGTATTAGTTATTATGAGGTGTATTTGGTATGTTGAATGATTAACAAGGAGTATTTGGGAGTTTCAATTGAGGTGTGTATCATGATTTTCCTAAGTGTATACTCTAGGTGTTTGTTTTAATGTCTCTAATGTATCATATATATATGTATATGATAATAAGTGTGTATATATATATATATGAGAGTGTGTGTGTATTGCATTTGGAGTGTCTGTGTTTGAGGAAGAGGTGGTGTGACTATGTTGTTAGTGCATTGTTGCAGGTGTATCTTGTGTGTGCTGTGCGTTTATACATGTGCATCAGTATCTGTGTATGTTATTGACTGTGGTGTTAGTGATGTGTTCAGTGGGATATTAAGTGACAGAGTATATTGTATGAGGTTGTGCAATGAGTGAGTAGATGTGGGGGTTATCTGTGAATGGTACAGTGGTTACCTGGAGATTAATTGTGTGTATTGGTTGGAAGTGTGCAGACCTGGAGCTAGTGGTCGAGTGTTGGCAATATACCCTAACTTAAGATTGGTTGCAGATGGCAACATCCCCCCTCACTGGCCTCTTAACTCGACCCCAAAGTTACACATCAGTGTACTCAACCATTGATACAAACATGCATACTCAACTGATATTCACATGTATCAGTTGAGACTAATACATCCGAATATCCCTAAAATATATGATACCCTTATATATATACTACAATTAACACACATCTACCCAAGTATAACCCATGCACACACATAGTTAAAATTCTCATCTCACTGCCAATACTGCACTCGAGTGAGTAGATAATAACAGCAGTTGCATTAGTGGTAGGATCAGCAACTAAGTTGCTATGTAATTAGCATTAGTTATATAAGTGAAGTGGAGTATTGGTTGGTGTGACTAATAGGAGATGTCACAGCAGGTAGCATTCCTTTGGTGAAATGCAATGCAAACACAACAGTAGAAATTAATGCAATATATTAGAGGGAGAATCAGCTCAGACAGGGACTGATTAGTAGAAACTGTTGTGAGGTATCAGTCACATTGATACCTGGTACCAGGATTAGTAGAAATGTTAGTTGTTAGTATCTGATAGCATCAGGGGGTTAGTATCAGTTAGAAATTAGGATCAGTTAGCAAGTTATATTAGTTAGTGCCATGATATATGTTAGTAATTATCATTTGGAATACCTGTTAGCTATCAGATTATTGTATCAAATAAGTTGAGTGAACTATATAGTTAAGCTTGAGGAGATCAAGTGTCAGTAGGTTAGTTTAGTATATCATTTAGTTGGTAGTTAAGTATATAATAGTTAGTATATATGTATTAGTGAGATGTTAGTATGACATTAGTTGTTAATTAGTTAGCTAACTAATTAACAACTAATACATATATATCATACATGATTTAGCTATCTAGGATCGTATGTATATTGTGGGCTTACATCCTGCCATGCCGATACGGCCGATCCCTTGAACGATAATCAATTAAGTTAAATAACACACTATCCTAGATAGCTAATAATACACTAATTAGCTAGTATTAGACCTAGTATGACTTAGTTGAGATAGAATGACATAGAATTTGACCTAGAAGCATATTAGTGTATTATTTAACTTAATTCTCCTTATTATACCATTTAACATAATATTTTCTATCTAGGATCGTGTGACACCAGCTCGGACACCGAGTTACCTCTTTTGCTCCGGACCAGAGGCGAGTACATCTCTATGTTAGTTTTCAGTCATGATAGTGTATATATCACATGTTGTAGAACTGTTTACTTGATTCTGACACAGTGGCTACACAGACTGGTACTAAATAGATCCTGTCATGGAATGTTATCCCCTACCATGTTCAGCGGGTACTCCTTCACATGTATTTTATCGTATATATCGGGTATTGATTATCGTGTATTTCATGTTCACACGCTGCTCGTGTTCAGTGTGCTTATATTTATGTTCGTAACGTGTCGTTGTTTGTGGTATTAAACGAAAGAATGAAAGTGTATTTCAATGACGGGGCTTGTACGAAACCCGTGCCCTTTTGTTTACAAACAAACTTGTACAATGTAATCCTATACGAGGATGTGGGAGTATAATTTATTTAATCTGGGTATAAATTGCTATAGGTGTCTGATCTGCAGTCGATCACTTTAGCCCTTGGACCACACGATGTTGAAGAAGTGCCGTGGAAGACAGGTAGCAGCTTTGAAGGTTGCAAAGGAGGGTGGATGTACGATGCCAAAGTCGTCGATCCCTACTCTTTGCTTGAGCTCCGGGATCCTCTCTCTCTCTCTCTCTCGATCTCCTCTCTCCTTGTTTGACCTTCAATTGTCCGACCTCTTCTCTGGATCTTCAATTGTTCGATCTTTCAATTTCTCCACCGTTCCCCATTGATAGGGGTCTCTATTTATAGAGTTTTGGTGACAGTGACCACTCAGTTGGTGTAAAAACTGAGGAGTGGACAGCACAACACCCTTTTACACAACGGTTAAAGTAACCAATACCTGCGTGTGGATGATCTTTTGAATGAGCGTATGACGCGGGTCCAACTAAGGGGACACAACGCGTACTATTGCTACGAAGATCACGGCATAAAAGCCACGCAGGTAGGTATCCCTTGTGTAGAAGAGGTGGGCGTAAAAGCCAACGTCTGTCACCATGGCAGAGAAGCCAAGTAGGCATAGCAGCCGAATAGGCATGGAAGCCGAACAGGCATAGAAGCCGAATGGGCATAGAAGCCGAATGGGCATAGAAGCCGAATGGTCGTAGAGACTTAGAGGGCATTGGAAGCCGAGGGAGCACTGATCCTGAGCGGGCGTAGAAGCCACTGCGTACCGTGCCGAAGTGCTGATGTGGACGTCTTAGCCGGAATTACGGCTTTCGAAGATATAATCAAATCTTCCACAGAGATTTGCCATCATCTTGTGCATTAAATACGGAGACGTGTTTTGAAGGTCTGCAGCCCTTCTGTGCATCCGTCGCAGAGACGTGCCTTGAGGGAAACTGTCACTGCTCTGTGCAATTAGACGTAGAGATGTGCCTCGAGCCCCGTACGAAGTGCAGCTTTTGACGTGGCAGCGGTTTGTCTACTGCGGAGCGTGAAACAGCTCATGTTTGCCTGTGTAAAACAAGGTAGCGTATTCCCTTGTACGCGAAAGAGCGGTTTACGCTGGGGGGGACTTCAGTAAACGACGGTTCGGTGATACTTTAACCAAATCCTCTGCATTAAATGCAAAAGATCCGCCATCATACTGTGGGGCGCGTCCCGAGGGATCTGCCGTCGTTTCCAGCCGTCGTCTGGGTAGCCGTGCAGCACTTTTTGTCAGGAGTCAGAGGTCAGGTTCACTGCGTGACTTTGACAGGTTTATTTCGGGGAAGACGAAGCGTTCCTCGTACGCTTTAATGCTGCTTTGAGAGCGGCTGAGTTTTACGCCATGGAGGCGATGAAGAACTCTGTCTTATGCCGGAGCGGCCTGGACGTACTGCACTTACGCGTATGGTCCTTTGGGCTCATTTTTCACGCTGTGTTTGGCGGAAAAAGCTCTGTTGCACGTCCGATGGCTTTGGAGGTCTCTGTTTACGTTGCTCTGCATCGAGATGCTGCGTAGATCCTCCCAGCGTATTTTTCATGCTTCTACAAGACCCCCTTCAAAGCTTTTAAATTTCTCGAAATTTGAAACGCTTTGAATGAAGCATGAACGGCCCCTCGTAACTCGAAACGTTTCTGAGTGGAGCGTTGAAACGGTCGATGCTGACTTTATGGCGGATTTATTGGGGACCGCTGTGATCTCTTTCGCCTATAAAAAGGCTGGGGGGTGAACCTGTTCTCACCACATTCCCATCATCATGCAGAGATGATCGCCGGAGTTCGTCGGGTCGATCTGAGGAAGAAGGAGATCATGTTCTTCCAGCATGTAGGGAGCCGAAAAAGACGGCGTCTTCGAGCAAGTGTCCACTGCAACGATGGATCATGGAAAGATATCTTAGCCTCCCTTGCTCGGGATAATCAGCAACTTTGTATGGCGTTGCACCAGGGGAGAGGAAGGGTCGCATTAGACCACCGCGGCTTCGGCAAGCTGCACCTTCCCTCGATGCCCTCTGGTGACGAGAATCAGAAAGACTCATTCTGTCCCGGCTTGAGCGGCGCACGGAGCATGGGATCTGCAAAATCTATGCAGGCCCAGTTCTGTATCCTTCCGCCGTTGATCATTGCCGTGTCAGTCAGTTTGCTGGAACTAACTGACTGCTGGAGAAGATGGATGAAGAATTAAAGCCCAGCGAGAATCTGTCCGAACAGCTTCTGGGCGACCTACGACGATGAGGAAATCCTTTGTAGATGGGATTTCCCTCATATGTAATCACGAAAATGAAGAAAAACCCCTTGTAGATAGGATTTCCCTCATATGTAGTTGTGATTTTAACTTTTTAATAAAAGTCATCTTTCTTCTCCGCATATGATCTTCTTTGCCATACGTTGCTGTGAAGTCTGAATATGTGCAGCTTCGACACGTCTGAATCTTTACGTTGACTCTGATAGCGAGTATTAGGCCCTGTCCTTTACGCATAGCGAATAGTCCATAGAACGCTGCTGAGCGTCTTGAACATTTAGAACTATCCTGTTGCTAGGACTGAGGGACTGCGTAAAATTTCTGAACTGTTGCTTCTCTGATGAGCAGAATTTTGTTCAGACTTCGTCTTCAAGAATGATCTCTCGAAACTCCCTTGGAACAGGGTCGAGGCTTTGGCCGTCAAAACTGAATTGCCATCTTGATAGACGAGATGTTCAGACTGGAGTCTGGATGAACCTCCAATTTTGGACCCGAGAAGAGTAATTTCTCAATGTTTGAACTATGTATGCTTCGGGTACTTGGGATGCTTTGGGTCAAGAACGAGTATCTTCTGTGTGAACTCTTTACAATTGACCGCCTTGGGGACTGTTCGGATATGCGGAAAGTCGTGGAGCGTGAAATCATCAGTCTGTAGCCTCTTGAGCGTAAAAACACCATCGAGCGCGAAATCGTAGACTTGTGGTTCCTGAGCGTGAAGTCGTAGGTTTGTTACCTCTCGAGCATAAAAGCTACCGAGCACAAAGGCATCCGGGCATAAACCGTAGACTCATAGCTGTCGAACGTAAAGCTGTAGATTCGTAGCCGTAGAGCGTAGAAAGCTCCTTTAGCGTAGGACTAGAGATCTGTAGCCTGTGAGCGTAGAACACCATCGAGCGTGAAATCGTAGACTTTTGGTTTCTGAGCGTGAAGTCATAGGTTTGTTGCCTCTCGAGCATAAAAGCTACCGAGCACAAAGGCATCCGGGCATAAACCGTCGACTTATGGCTGTCGAACGTAAAGCCGTAGATATTTTGCTGTCGAGCGTAGAAAGCTCCTTTAGCGTAGAACTGTTTGATTTGTAGCTCCTGAAAAGAAAATTTCTTCGAGTGGGAGGTTTGCGGATCTGTTGCTTCTGAGCGTAAACTGAGCGCCACCAAGCGTGAGATCGTCGATTTGGTATCTGCTGAGCGTAAAGTCGTAGGTTTGTGGCCTCTCGAGCATAAAAGCTACCGAGCACAAAGGCATCCGGGCGTAAAACCATAGACTTACAGCTTGCGAGCGTAAAATCGTAGATCCGTTGCTGTCGAGCGTAGAAAGCTCCTTTAGCGTAGAACCCGATGAACCGTCTTGCACGAAAAACCTTTCGAATTCGCTGACTGTCCGTCTTTCGAGGGTAGTGGGCTGACGTAGCATCCAATCATAACCAACTCTTAATTGCGAGATCCGGTTGGGGTCTCGAGGAGTCCGTCCGAGGATTCGAGGAGTCGGCCTAAACTCTATATATATCCCGAGCTTTTGGAGAGAGAAACTTTTCATCCGCCTTCTGCGAAAGAGAGTTCTCGACTGTTTGAGTTTTTCTTCGTCCCTTCTCCGAGCACTTCGAGTTTTTCAGAAATGGCGCCGAAACAAACCTCTTCCACTAAGGGAAAGAGCATAGGTTCTTCCTCTCCTGTGCCATCGAGAGAGTCTACGGTCGGGCAAGGCGAACTCCCTTCTGAGCGGAGTATCCCGCCGATGAGTAGTGCACCCGGTCTGAGAGGTAGGGCTTTTGGGATGATAAGAACGACGAAAAATCCTTCGCACACGTTGAACGTGACCGCGCTAGGTCGTCTTCTGTGCTGATAGCCTCTCTGAGGAAGATGATGCACGGAGACGTTTTCATCTTTTTACGTCCACATTTCTAATGTGTCACCGTAAAAGCTCCATCGTTTTCGCAGTTTTGGGCGTAACAGCTCTGACTGCCGAAAACTTGGGGTATACTATAAAATTTTAGTTTTACGCCAGGGGTAAGGAACCTTTGACGTAACCACTAGAATTTTGGCAGTCCGGCGCAAAGCACGGGATGCATACTGCCCATTACGCTTTCGGATGAGATTTCCGGCGTAAAATGACCAATAATTGTACAGTCTTGGCGTAAAGCACAGACTGTCGTTTCTTTGGTCTATAGGTTCGTGCAGGATTTGTAATGACATATTTTCCTGGCACTTTTGCAGTTGATTTGGGTGAGTCTCCATTGGCCGAGGTGATGGGTTCCGCTGCCGGGATGCTGCACTCGAGCTATCTGGAGGATCTGTCCCATGTGGCATTTCCCATCTTCGGATCCCAGTATCCTGAGGGAAGGGAATTTCTGATATCGGCTCAGGGTGAGCGGATGCTGCTGAGTATGATTAATGGCGAGCCCTTGACACATGTAGACGGGGAGCAGTACATAAAGCCGGCTTTCCTCTTTGGGGACATGATTGATAAACAGTCCCAGACGAAGCCCAAGAGGGAGCCCTGGGTCTTCCTTGCCGAAAACTTGGTCCTGTATCTGCCAACGATGCCGAGGGATTACCCCATCTCGGCTTTCTTCCATGCGACGCATCCCAGGAGGATGTCGTGGACGTTGACTCCTGATCTTCACGGCAAGCCAGGGAAGGTCTTTCATCTGAAAGGAGCTGACCAGGGGTCATTTGTCAGTCGCCCTTCCGGCGTTGTGACGTTGTTCAGGGGGCTGCGCCCGGGCAGTGTCCCGAGTGAAGACAGCTCAGTGATCCAGCCGGTCCAATTGCCAACTTTTTGCAATGATTTCATGGGACGAGGTGGGGTATACCCCAAGGAGAATCCTCGGTGCAATGGGTGGATCACCCCGACCAACTCCCGATGGACTTGCCTAGTTGACTGGGCCTTGAAGCGCTTTCGGAGAGAGCTGGAGGTCATCGGACTTTATGCCGTTGTGAGTATGATGAGGGTTGGGTTGCCTCCCAATCCTAACTTGTTCCTGGCACTGTTGGAGCGATATATTTTGCTCACCGGGACTTTTGCTACTCCACTGGGGGAGTTGGGACTGGCCTTGCATGAGATGGCAGTTGTCTCGAGACTGCCGATGGGGGATATCCCATATGAAGAGTACGTCCCCACCAATCGGGAGTTGGGGGATTCGGACTCTCGGGTGGCGGAAGTATATCAGGAGCTGATGTGTCAATACTTCGCGTGCACCGCTTTTTATAACGAGCCTTCTGATTTGGCTCACACCACCAAGTGGATGTCCTACCTCTTCTTCCACCGTGCTAGGGCCGCCAAGTCAGAGAAAGTCCCAGGGGGCAAGAACGAGCCCGTGAATTGTTTGGGCGTTCTCAGTGCCCAGGTCGTCGAGGATCTTATGGAAGATGCCAAGGCTCCAGATCAGATTCTCGTTGAGGGGGTAGGAAAGTACCCCAAAGGCACTAAGGCCTATAGTTACTTGAGGCGCTGTCGCCGGCCTCTGTCTAAGGAAGCCCAGCTGGCCGGTTTCCTCTCCATATGGCTGCGTCGAGTAGTAGTGCCCGGCACTGCATCTGCGGACCGCATCCACCGGAATATCCTGTGGCCTGCGGTGCGACTGGTGTTTGGGGCAAGACTGGGCTTGCTTCCTGCCATGGTGTGCCGTATTCAGGCTGGCCTGAGAGCCATGACTGATGGGTTGCTCGTTGATGAAGCTCGGCGTGAGAGTTTTCCCAGGGTGGAATTACCATACCTGTACTTGATGGGCTGGTTAATTCTCCACAGTCCTCGGGTGATGTCTCCCGGCACTGGTAGCAGCTTTGGGGGTAGTTTCTTGCTGAACTACAAGGACTCTCCCTGGAATGTGAATACAGTTTTAGACTGTCAGCTGGTGTTGAACCTCAGCCACAGCTGGAAGTTCCTCTGCATTGTCCCCTCCATACATCGCAACCAATCGGGGATATGGCTTGAGGATTCAGGGAAAGAGAAGACCGATCTTTCTCCGGAAGCCTTCAATTGGTTGGTCTGTATTAGACTCTCCCATCTGCTGTACAGGAGTGAAGATCACTGCTTCTTTGAGACCTACTTGCCTAGTCGGTTCGCCAGGCAATTTGGGTATGATCAGTTGCACGTGGGCAATGCCATTACCAGCTTCAGGTCCAGGGGCGGACTCATTGATGGAGCCAGAGGGTGGCGATATTTTATCACGGGTTGCACGCGAGCAACCTTCATTGTGTCGGAGGTTACAACCTCCACGGAGCTGCGCATCCTCCATTCTTATGCCCAGTTTTACGTAGCGATTAATACCTTCCATCGCGATTTTGATATGCGAGGAAGCTTCAGGGTGCCTTCTCCCAGGCCTGGGGGAAGAGTTGAAGTCCCCTCGGTTTCTTCCGACGAGGGCGAGGAGTCTGGCACTCCGGATGAGCCACTGGTGTTGGTGCCGAGGTATGAAGTGCCTCGGCCTGCGGGGGCTCTGGTAGTCTCTTCTGGGAAGCGACGGGCTTCTGCTCCGAAGGACGCTTCTCTTCATAAGAGGAGGAAGGAGACGGTCGCTCGTCCTCTCCGCATTCTTGGTGTTGAGGCTCCCGGGAGTGAGCCTGCATCTCCCCATATCAGGGATGATTCTTTGGTTGGAGGTTCCTCGCCTTTTAGAGAGGGACCTTCTTCAGTTCTGGCCGGCGGGGCCGGAGAATCTTCGCTTGAGGCTGCTGTCGTTGCTACTGCTTCAGGTAGTGGAACGAGATTGCCCGCATGGCCACGGCAGATGGGAGAATCTTTCCCTAGGTCAGCAATGGGTGAAGCTCTCGCTGTGTCAGCGAGCACGCCTAGCGAGATTCCAGCTGACGAACCTCGACCGCATTTTGGTGAGGGCTTGTCCGAACTCTTGGCGATGTCGGTCGGCCCACCTCCTTCTCCAGGTATGACAGTTCGTATTGCGTCATTAAGGCGCAGTTTAGCTACATCGGGCGCAGAGACGTCGTATATGCCGTTGGCTCCGGGTAAACGTCGTCTTTTTGTCTCCTTTTAGAAAGATTGGCCTCATATTGATATCGCCTTTCTTGTCTTCTTTTCAGGGGATGGCGTCCACGGGGAGTATAGCACTGGAGCGCCTTCTGGCTCTGCTCCGGCTCCTGGCGATGATACGGAGGCACCCGACTTCGAGAAGGAAATACCTTCGGGGGCTAGCTCGCCCGGAGTGGTCTCGTCATCTCAAGAGGAGGACGAACCTGTCATCGTGACCTCGCCTCTTGTGAGTATGCCGATGACTTCGACCGTCGTTGTCGTGCCTCCTTCGGTCGCACCACCTGTCGAGGCGGCGGCTGTGGCCACTTCGTCTGCAATCATTCCCGGAGGGGGACTTGCTAGTATCACGACCACTCCTGGCGTTCAGTCGAACCTAGTTGCGTTGACCGAGCAACATACCAGCCTCTTCTACACCGGTTTGAAAATGATGATATCAATGGTGCTGGCGAGGAGTCTAGACATCGAGCGTTTGAAGAAGACTTCTCAGTTTTCGATCGGGGCCGTCAAGGAGCTCGGTGATCCTGGGGTAGCAGAATCCCTGGAGGCGGTGGTTAATGGTTTAGAGCAACCTATTAACGACTACTTGCAGTTGACTGGGGCCAGTCTTGATGCTGATGTCCAGGCCAGGTACGACCTCATGACTGCGCGGCTCGATACAAAGCTGGAAAGCCTAGGCAACTCCATCAGGACGCACCAGCAGGAGATGGATAGAAGAAAAGCTGTCGTGGACGAGGCTCTTGCTGTTGAGACAAAGTGCCGATCCGAGCACGAAGGAAACGCAGTGAGGGCCCGCAAACTGAGGGAAAAACTCGCTTTGGTAGATGAGTGGGCTTCTCAGTCGTTGGCAGGTCTAGATGTAGCGACTGGCCGACTGAGTGCAGCACGACGGGATCTGGACCGTGCAGAAGCTGCCCGTGCGGGCTATCTTCGGGCAAGGGCTGAGCTGACCCTTACGAACACCCCCGAGGCACGGCTGGAGCAGGCTCGCGCCGATGCCTTGGTTCTTAGGAATGAGAGGATAGCTGCACTGGAGAGACTGATTCGTGATCTGACTACTCCGTCGTCATGATGTATCCTTCCTCCTTTTGTTTCCCCAGATGTAATTTTGCTCTCTTTTGGGAATAAAGCGACTCTTTTCTGACTTTGTGGACCCATCATTTCGGAATGTAAATGAAAGGTTTGGGCGAGAGTGATACCAGAGGTAGTATGGACGTGATAAACTCTCGGTAAACTTTAGCAGGACATCTATTCATAGGTCATACGGACATGATAGAATGTGCTGAGACTAAGGTTTGTGGGTAAGATGCTATCAGAGGTAATATGGACATGATAGGCTCTTGGTAAGCTTTAGCAGGACATCTATTCATAGGTCATACGGACATGATAGAATGTACTGAGACTAAGGCTTGTAGGTCAAGACATTATCAGAGGTAATATGGACATGATAGGCTCTTGGTAAGCTTTAGCAGGACATCTATTCATAGGTCATACGGACATGATAGAATGTGCTGAGACTAAGGCTTGTAGGTCAAGACACTATCAGAGGTAATATGGACATGATAGGTACTGCTTTTCCAAATTAGTCGAACGTGTCTATTCAGAGGTTATATGGACATGAAAGAATATGACTCGACTAGTTTTGTTTTGGAAGTAGTTTTGTCAGAATTGAGGTTTTCGCTATATTCTGCCTGAACAGAGGAGGTTAAGCATAGTACCTTTTCAGGAATTTACCGTTGATGGGAGCCATCAACAGGTCTCCGTTAGGCTGGGCCAATCTGTAAGCGCCGTTTGAGAACGTTGTCTCGATCACATAAGGGCCCTCCCACTTGGGCTGGAATTTGCCTTTGCTTCTGTGAGTAAGAATCATCGGCCTTCTTACGGCTAAAACTAGCTCGCCGACTTTGAACACTCTTTCCTTTACTTTACGATTGAAAGTTTTGGAAATGCGTGCTTGGTAGAGCGCGATGCGCTGTTGAGCTTGGAGGCGTTTCTCGTCTAATCCTTCTAGCTCCTGAAGCCTTAAAAGGTCATTCTTTTCTTGAGTCAGCTCGTTAGCCACGGCTATCCTGAGCGACGGGATCTGGATTTCAATGGGAAGAACTGCTTTGCTCCCGTAGACCAGCGATAACGGGGTACAACCTGTCGGCGTTCGTACCGTCGTGTGGTATGCCCAGAGGCATTCGCCCAGCTTCTCATTCCAATCTCTCTTGTTTGAAGAGACGAACTTCTTCAAGAGTTTGATGATGGTTTTGTTGAAAGCTTCCGCCAAACTATTAGCAGCTGGATAGTATGCCGTGGAGGCAATATTGTGTATCCGATTTTTATCGCAAAATCGATGAAACGCTTGGCTGATGAACTGAGGCTCATTATCGTGAATTATCCTCCGGGGTACCCCGAATCGATAAATGACGTGATGCTTGACGAAGCTGATCACATTAGACGCCTTTACCTCAGTAAGAGGGATTGCCTCTGCCCATTTGGAGAAGTAATCCGTGATGGCCAGTATAAACTGGTGACCCTTGGAAGAAGACGGGTGAATAGGACCGATGATGTCCATACCCCATGCTTCGAAAGGCCAGGATGCGACCGTAGGATGCAGATGCTCAGATGGTTGATGTATGAAGTCTGCATGGACCTGACAGGCTCTGCATTGTCTTGTATACCGTATTGCATCTGCGATCATAGTAGGCCAGTAATAGCCCATTCTCCTAATGCGGTCATGTAGCTTAGGACCGGGTTGATGCGCTCCGCATACGCCGTCGTGAGCTTTATGGATGACCTGCTGTGCTTCGTCGTTGGAGAGACATCTCAATAGCAGTCCGTCGTAGGTCCGACGATATAAGCATTGTGAAGATGCATCGAAGTAGAAGCGTAATGATCATCTCTTGACAGATACTGCTTCTTTGGGGTCCTCCGACAAGATTCCGTATGCTACGAAATCTATGAAGGGACTTTTCCAATCTCTCGTAGGAGGACCGGTGTTTACAGCGTAGCTGTGTTCTATGTGAAAGTTGTTCTTCACACAGAACAAATCTCTGTTAAGAAGGATTATCGAATTCTGCCTTCTTATAGGGGTAGCTAGATCTGCGGCTAGACTGGCTAGGGCATCAGCTTCCAGATTCTGAGATCGAGGTACATGCTCTAGGAAGAACCCTTTGAATGTCATGGCTATCTCGATCGTTGCTTGGTGATAGGGGATGAGGTCTGGATTCCGGACTTCATATATTCCCCTGACTTGATTGACGATAAGCAGAGAATCACCGAAAGCTTCCAGGGATTCGACCCCCAGCTCTTTAGCGATTTGGAGCCCAATTAGTAGGGCGTTGTACTCCGCCACATTATTGGAGCATGGCTCGCTAAGGGAATACGCTCGGTAGATGACGAGTTGATCAGGGGTGACCAGGACAACTCCTACTCCTGAAACTATGTTTCCCTTGGGACCGGTTCTGGAGGCACCATCGAAGAATAGTTGCCATGCGTCATCTTCCATCGCGGAATTACATTCTGCAACCTCATCAGGGATGTCCTCGTATAGTTTGGAGGTCTCCGGGATCAGATGAGCAGCTAGGAAGTCGGCCAATGCTTGGCCTTTGATGGACTTCTGCGGGACATACACCATGTCATATGGTGTTAACAGCATCGCCCAAGTCGCGAGTCGGGAATTAAGAGCACTTGGTTTACTCATCAGTACCCGGAGAGGGTTAATCCTGGAGATGATATGAATAGTTTGGCCAGTGACATAATGCCGCGTCTTCTGGATAGCGAACATCAGAGCCAAGCATTCTTTCTCCACGGGGTTGTACCGGTGTTCGGCTCCGACCATCATCCTGCTGAGGTAGTAGATAGCCTGTTCATGGCCCGCGTCGTTCTTCTGTGCGAGGAGGGTCCCTAGCGAATGATCCATTGCTCGAACGTACAGCAAGAATGGTCTCCCCATGATGGGAGACACCAGAACTGGCGGACTGGTGAGGTAGCGCTTGATATCTCCGAACGCTTGCTGACAGGTTTCATTCCATACGAAGGATACACCTTTCTTCATGAGATGAGAAAAGGGCTGACATCTCCCCGAGAGGTTGGATATGAATCGCCGGATGTAAGCCAAACGTCCTTGAAATCCCCTGAGCTTCCTCAGATTACGGGGCGGTCGCATTTCTACAATCGCCTGGACTTTGTTAGAGTCCACTTGGATGCCTTTGGCGGTAATGACGAATCCCAGGAATTTGCCATTAGATACACCCAGAAAGGACTTCGTAGGGTTCATCTTGAGTTGATGCTGGCGCATTAACTCGAACACCGTCCTCAGGTCTCGAATGTGATCATCTCTGAGGCGGCTCTTGACGGCTATGTCGTCTACGTAACATTCCACTGTTTTGTGTAAATGCTCATGGAATATGCTACTCATGGCCCGTTGGTATGTAGCCCCGGCGTTCTTCAATCCGAAGGGCATGACCGTATAGCAATATACCCCCAGTGGTATCCGGAAGGCGGTGTGCTTCTCGTCTTCAGGATGCATCTTGATTTGATTGTATCCTGAGAACCCGTCCATGAAAGACATGCGCTCAAAGCCGCAGGTGTTGTCGATCATGATGTCTGTGATGGGAAGGGGGAATTCATCCTTGGGGCAGGCTGCATTCAGATCTCGGTAATCTATGCAGATGCGTATTTTCCCATTTTTCTTCATGACTGGGACAACGTTGGCGACCCAATCGGGATATTGCTCTTCCCGGATGAAACCGCAGGCTATCAACTTCTTGACTTCAGCTTTAATGGCGTCTATCATATCTGGGCGGAACCGGCGTTGGTGCTGCTTCACTGGCTTTGAATCGGCCAGTATATTGAGCTTATGAGTGGCTACCTTCGGGTCTAGGCCAGGCATATCCTCATAATTCCACGCAAAGACGTCGATGTATTCTTTTATCAGTCGTATAATTTCTTTCCTTTCAGCTGGGGGAAGATTGTTGCTGATAAATATTGGTTTTGGCGAGAGTTCACCCCCAACGTTGATTTGGATAACTTCGTCCTTGGTGGGAGGCTCTCTTTGCTCGAAGCGGAATTCCCACTGTGTATTCATTTGTTGAGCCCAGGAGTCATTCCCGAATGGCTCAGGATCCTGTTCACCTGCTTTTGCGGGATTTGTCACCACCATATTTACTGATAGTGTCCGTTCGAGAGCGTCAGGTGAGTCGGAGGGCGACGAGCCGTCTTGAAAGGAGGAAAGGACATCCTTGCTTGACTCGGAGGAGGTGGCATACCCTAACCCGAAACGGGTTTGTCGATAGCGGTGATCAGCGGACAGTGGCATTCGTCTGCCTTTCCCGCAGTTGAGGCCTGGCTTCCGCTTCATGTCGTAGCCCATGGTTTGCATGATTTTTGGCGCTTGCGGGCTGTATTGGCGAACTTGCATTTCTTCGGTATCGTCTTCAAAAGCATCTTCCTGGACGGTCGGTTGATTGCGCATGCGGCCGAAGACTATTGAACGGTGACCGCTGCAGGTAGGCGGGACAATGAAGATAGAATCCTCGTGCGGTCCGTATGTCGTGACGATATTGGATGATGATGCTACCTCCCAGATGTACGGATGATAGGAATCTATAGCTGCCAAGAAGTTTTGTGCTATGGGTTCTACTTCGTCATGGGGAGTGGATTTATCTGCCCAGAGGTGAGGGGGACATAGCAGTTTTGTGGACTTAACACTACTGGTGTACTTAGGACTAAGTACGAATGTTAAGCGTAGATGACAACCGATGATAATCGATAGCCGAAAGTCTATTCAGAGGAAATGACAAACCTTTTCGGAGAAATTCTATACAATGGCAATCTCGAGTGGGGATAGACCTGTAGGGTCCACTGGGGAAACTTTCAGGGGTTCATCCTCCTGTACCTTTCAAAAAGGGTGAGCTCAGGTCACGGTGGTTGTTTCCCTGTTTATAGATGTAAAGTGATGACCTTGGCCTCGATCAACTCCTGAATTCTTCTTTTTAACAAACGGCAGGCCCTCGTAGGATGGTGAACGTACCGATGGAAGAGACAATAATCTGGATCATTGACTTCGCCGGCGCTCTCGGGGTATTTGATGTTGGGAACCTGAAGTTTGTTTTCTTTAACCAACATGTTGAAAATTTTGATGATGTCGTCTTCCTTGAAGGAAAAGGCCCCTCTCGGTTTTCGGGATCCTGATGCCCGAGTCTTCTGATATTCCGGGTGGACCGCCCTTGCTGCACCGTATCTAGATTTTGAGAGGGTTCTACCCCCTGTTTTGTCGTTGTACTTGTTCCTAGAAGTTGGTTTGGAAGGACCCGTCTCTGGTTTTACAAGGTTATCCTCGGGAAGTTTGGAATGTGCAGGGGATGCAGTGTACCCCAACCCGAAATGAGTTTGCCGATAGTAAGGATTACTATGCAACGGCGTTCGTCTGCCTCTTCCATAATTGAGGCCCTGCTTCGATTTTAAATCGTAACCCATGTTCTGTATAATCTTCAGAGCCTGAGGGCTGTACCTGTGGATTTGCATTTTCCCTTCTCCAGACTCCCGAAGGTCTTCCTGTACAATCGGACCGCTCTGCCTGCGGCTGAAGACTATTGGGTGCTGGTCGTCACGAGTTGGGGGGACAATAAAGGTCCCACTTCCACATGGTTCATACATCATGATGACATTAGATGGTGACTCATCTTCCCACACGATCTCTCCCCATTTGACGCCTAGGGGTTCTGAAGCCTGCTCACGACTCCTGTCTTTGCGTCGCAGGTTAGGAGGAGTTGCAGAAGGGGAGGATGACAACTCGTTCCTTCTGTTTCCATCCGCGGGCATGCGGGGGTTGGGCACTATGGTACTTGCTGTGCCACCTGTGTACAACAGGTTGGCCATCTGGGTGGCGGACAATCCCCTGGGAGGGTGTCTTTCCGCAGGCCGGGCTTGTTTTACGTCGAGGGACTTTGCCTGGCGTAATTCGGAGATTCGCTCAGACTGGCGTAAAGCTGAAGAGGTCCTCAGTCGGCCATCGACTTCTTGCGTAATCAGGAGGGGATGCAGATTGTTCCTTCGCCGGTGTAAAGGCCGAGAGGTTGGGTACTCTGCCGCTTGCCTTCCCTTGCAGAGATCACAGCGCTCGTCTGCTCCATCGTAGAGATCAGATATCGTCTTGCGCGCAGAGCATGATTTGTACTTCCGACTTGGCGCTGAGGCACCATCAGAAGCTCTGTCTGTACCGCGCGTAGCGGGAGACTAGTTTCTATGCATAGAGCGCAGGGGATACTCCTGGGTTAGCGCTGAGGCTTTGCCCGTAGCTTTGTCTGTACCGCGCGTAGCGGGAGACTGGTTTCTATGCGTAGAGCGCAGTGGATACTCCTGGGTTAGCGCTGAGGCTTTGCCCGGAGTTTTGTCTGTACCGCGCGTAGCGGGAGACTGAATTTTACGTGCAGGGCACGGAGGGAGCAATGCTACAACCTCATTGATCGGAGAGATCGGAGAGATCGGAGAGTCCACAGAAATGGTAGAGGATGTCTTGGGCATCCATACTTTGTGCAGCTTCCTGTTGTCTTGGATGGAGAGAGGGTGAGAGCTACCCCCGGTTCGAAGCATGTCTTCGTAGGCTGACTGGTCGAAGCGGACGACCAGTGTCTTCTTCACGGTTCCTATAGATACCGCATCGTGTTGAGCAATTACTTCCTCATAAGAAGAGAAAGACGTCCCCAGCAGAGTCGCCATCTTGTTTGTGGTATTAAACGAAAGAATGAAAGTGTATTTCAATGACGGGGCTTGTACGAAACCCGCGTCCTTTTGTTTACAAACAAACTTGTACAATGTAATCCTATACGAGGATGTGGGAGTACAATTTATTTAATCTGGGTATAAATTGCTATAGGTGTCTGATCTGCAGTCGATCACTTTAGCCCTTGGACCACACGATGTTGAAGAAGTGCCATGGAAGACAGGTAGCAGCTTCGAAGGTTGCAAAGGAGGGTGGATGTACGATGCCAAAGTCGTCGATCCCTACTCTTTGCCTGAGCTCCGGGCTCCTCTCTCTCTCTCTCTCTCTCTCTCTCTCTCGATCTTCTCTTTCCTTGTTTGACCTTCAATTGTCCGACCTCTTCTCTGGATCTTCAATTGTTCGATCTTTCAATTTCTCCACCGTTCCCCATTGATAGGGGTCTCTATTTATAGAGTTTTGGTGACAGTGACCACTCAGTTGGTGTAAAAACCGAGGAGTGGACAGCACAGCACCCTTTTACACAACGGTTAAAGTAACCAATGCCTGCGTGTGGATGATCTTTTGAATGAGCGTATGACGCGGGTCCAACTAAGGGGACACAACGCGTACTATTGCTACGAAGATCACGGCATAAAAGCCACGCAGGTAGGTATCCCTTGTGTAGAAGAGGTGGGCGTAAAAGCCAACGTCTGTCACCATGGCATAGAAGCCAAGTAGGCATAGCAGCCGAATAGGCATGGAAGCCGAACAGGCATAGAAGCCGAATGGGCATAGAAGCCGAATAGGCATAGAAGCCGAATGGGCATAGATGCCGAATGGTCGTAGAGACTGAGAGGGCGTTGGAAGCCGAGGGAGCACTGATCCTGAGCGGGCGTAGAAGCCACTGCGTACCGTGCCGAAGTGCTGATGTGGACGTCTTAGCCAGAATTACGGCTTTCGAAGATATAATCAAATCTTCCACAGAGATTTGCCATCATCTTGTGCATTAAATGCGGAGACGTGTTTTGAAGGTCTGCAGCCCTTCTGTGCATCCGTCGCAAAGACGTGCCTTGAGGGAAACTGTCACTGCTCTGTGCAATTAGACGTAGAGACGTGCCTCGAGCCCCGCACGAAGTGCAGCTTTTGACGTGGCAGCGGTTTGTCTACTGCGGAGCATGAAACAGCTCATGTTTGCCTGTGTAAAACAAGGCAGCGTATTCCCTTGTACGCGAAAGAGCGGTTTACGCTGGGGGGACTTCAGTAAACGACGGTTAGGTGATACTTTAACCAAATCCTCTGCATTAAATACAAAAGATCCGCCATCATACTGTGGGGCGCGTCCCGAGGGGTCTGCCGTCATTTCCAGCCGTCGTTTGGGTAGCCGTGCAGCACTTTTTGTCAGGAGTCAGAGGTCAGGTTCACTGCGTGACTTTGACAGGTTCATTTCGGGGAAGACGAAGCGTTCCTCGTACGCTTTAATGCTGCTTTGAGAGCGGCTGAGTTTTACGCCATGGAGGCGATAAAGAACTCTGTCTTACGCCGGAGCGGCATGGACGTACTGTACTTACGCGTATGGTCCTTTGGGCTCATTTTTCACGCTGTGTTTGGCGGAAAAAGCTCTGTTGCACGTCCGATGGCTTTGGAGGTCTCTGTTTACGTTGCTCTGCATCGAGATGCTGCGTAGATCCTCCCAGCGTATTTTTCATGCTTCTACAGTCGTGATTGGATCCATAAATATTGGTTGGGGATGGAGGAGTAGGAGTTGGTTATGTTATCAAGTCCAGTGTATTCGTGTACATGTCGATTATATATCATATGTGTAATCAATTTACTATATTATATTCGTGTTCAACCTAACCCGATCACATAACAAACGTGTACTCTAAAGCACATTGCTAGTTTATCTATTTTTATTACTTGCAGTTATTTCTTATTACTTGTTCTTCCTTTCTAGTATTTTATATGTTTACAATAGTTCATTTCATTCCTGTTACTAGCTATCTTTTATTCTTTTATATTGCTTGTCATGTATTCTCTACCATGTATTTGGAACTGCTTTCAGAGTTTTGTACTTCGCTCCAATCCTGATTGGTTATATTTTTCATATGATTGGCTTGAGGAGCAGTATCCCACTTACTACGGGCCGCAAGACGACGAACCATTCTCTCCTAGAGCAGGAGAACCTAGTGTCAATGACCGATGAGGCTTAGACTTATATTTTAGACATTGTATTAGTCATATTTTAGACTCATAGCATGTGTATATATTATTTTGGGAATTGCTTTATGCCTAGACTTATATTGTGGGCTTATGGATGTATTTGTGACTCATGTACTTCTTTTCTCTATTTCATATCGTGCTATTTCTTCTCTAGTTTGATATTGTGATTGAGTATTTATTTCATTAGCATATACTATATTATTCCTCCATTTAGAGTTGAGATATCACGACATGTACCCTTATATACATATTATGTGAGATATTAGATAGTATTGTTGACCAAGACAGCGTTCTACGTTGTTCTTACGACGTAGGTTGGGCGTAGTTCACCACTCGTGTCCTTATTTCGGGTGTGGTTCGTGACATACGTGCAGCACTACGTGTACGATGCCACATGCATCCCAGGGTCCATGCATCTCTGGCCTTATGCATCCCAGACTCCATGCGTCTTATGCGTCTCTAGCCCCATGTATTCCAGACTCCATGCGTTCCATGAGTCTCTGGCCTCATGCATCCCAGACTCCATGCGTCCCATGCATCTCTGGCCCCATGAGTGTAATACCCCGCAACAACACGGTACATTACGCTGAGTCGGATTGAACGAGACAATAGCTTGTTACATTTTAATTTGTCGAATTTGGGAACAAGTATTGATTTGAGTTGGTTTCATGTGTAGATCGCTAGCGGAGTTCGATGGAATCAGATGTTCGTTCAGAGCAGTACTGGGATAGCAGGATTTGGTACGATAATGTCATCTTCCTTAGTCCGATCGGTCGGATAATTTGGAGAGCACGACCTGCTCGCACGATCATACCAATTGAGTAGATCGTGCTTTGCATAAGACCACGGGTTCAAGGGATCGGCCGTATCGGCAGGGTAGGATGCTTAACGGAATCAGACTTTGTAAGTGGGCTCTGTCCCTTCTTCTCTACTCCTCATGCCTAATAATATGGAACACACGTAAAGGCTTGAACACTTGGACTAGAACTTGAAAATCACTACACTGTGGCGCGCATAGAGTGTACGTTATTTGGTTGGATATGATTTATAGCTTGAGTTGGTTTTTACGTTGGATAGTTGGAGATTGAGTAGGCAGTTGGAGCTTGATTGGATCATCTTGGTTGGAACATTGAGGCAATTAGGGCAGGCGAGCGAGCGTATATCCATGCACGAGTATCAGTTGGGCGCTTTGTCATACAAAACGTGCAGTTATTGTTCAAAACCGGACAACTACATCGGTGAGGGCATTGTGCCACTGTTGGGGCATTATGCCACGGGATTGTTCTGAGCGAGGGGTGTTGCACCAATTGGAACACTGTGTCGAGAAGCGGCATAGTGCCTATGGGGATAACTTGAGATGGTGCCTTGGGCTATAAGTTGGAGAATGGTTATGGATAATTGGTTGGATTGAGGCTAGATAGTTTGGTGGGGCGAGAATACTCGATTCTCTCATCATATCTACTTGGTGTTTGCATTTGTCACGGACAACCTGTTGCGCACAGGGTTTGGTTTCCTCGAACGGGAAGGCTCCAGGGCACCGGGACCATTTGGCCATGGAGGAAGCAAATTGGTAACGTGCCTTGGGCGCGGTGCCGGCAGTTCGATTCGACCAGGCGGGCTAGCTACTCAGCGATGGATTGAGTATAACTGCAGTTGAACAGTCCTTTATGGCTTGGCTAGTGACTTCATATAGATAAGAGTTGGTTTGCTTTGCTTTGCTTTGGTTTGTGCTTTTTGTGTAGGCGGCTGCCACCTTGCCTCGGCAAGAGTGTGCATTTTCGATGATAGGAATAATAACGCTTGGATTGTGGCATCGTTTGAGGATGGATATTGAGGCTTCGATGATGGTTCGGTAGGTTCTCGTGTTGCTTGGGTTTGAGTAGGACGGGTTGCATGCTAGTTTCCTTTTGAGTTGGTTATATTTACTTGTATATTGGCTTGAGTTGAATGCTTGCATGCTTAACCTGCTTTACAGTTTTCCATAATATGTCATACCTTTGCCATGAAATGAATCTAGGATTCAAGTAGAAAAATTACCATATAACTGTTTGCATTCACTATTCTACTTAGTGTCGGTTTAGACGAGTGGGTTACCCCGCTCACCAATACGGCTATGTACTGACCCACGTTTGTGGGCATTATTTCAGGTACGCAGGTGTAGTGGCGCTGCTTGGATATACTGGACATAATGTATGAACGGTAAGTACCTTTGTGGGTAAGAGAAAGAGCAAGAGTGTGGCATTCTCCTTTGTGGCATTTCATTTGGACCCTATCGAGAGCTTCGCTGTGTATACTCTGATTTTTGCTTGGCACACAATACTTGACTTTCGTTGTAACTTGGTCGTTTCGATGATAACTTTGATGTTTGACAACATCGCCTTGTGCAAGCGCAACTCCAGGCTCGTACGGTATCACGTCCCGATGAGAACGATTGTCCTGCGGGAGTGCTGCAAATGGTGATTCACGTTCAGCGGGGACGATCGAGCTTGCGGAAGATTGGGGCATGAAATATTGGTATCAGAGTGCTCGGTTCATTTCCTCAGACTTTGTCCTTTGGTTCATCACAAACTCTAAATAGCTTTCGCGTGTCGTTTAGCTCTTGGCTCTACTCGGTGTTGCATTGGATATTTCATGCAATAAGTCTATATATTGCTGGTTGTGGCTGCATGTTATTTTTCGTTGCGTTGCTTTCGTTGGTTTTCTGTAGATCGCTTAGCATCGTTGGGCGTTGTTGCATTCTTGCATCAAGTTGTGTGGCGTTGTTGCATTTGTGCAACAAGTTGAGAGAGGTATCATTGCGTTGGCTTGGCTTATCGTTCGGGGAGTTTCTGGTTGTATTAGTGGATCAGTTGGTTGGTAGACGAGATTGGTTATGTAGCATATTATGAGTAGAAGCATCGGATGAGAATGGATCGTTGCACGAGTTGCTCGTGTAGCGATTATGTTGGATGGAGTTTGATTTTTAGCTGGATATATCACATAAAACATTGGCTGAGCAGGTTTGAGTTAACTTGGGGATATCAGGATAGCGTTGCACGAGTTGCTCGTACAACAAATGTAAGAAACATTTGGGTATTGGGTTGGATTACTTGGAAGAGATCGTTGCACGGGTTGCTCGTGTAGCAAAAATATCGGACGATTTGAGAATAGCTGGAAGTATTGAGAATAGAATATGGCACGAGCTGCATAGCAAGATTGACAAAAGAGTTAGATGGTTCATGCGTTGGCTGAGTTTCATGTCAGATTTGAGTTGGGGATGGCAGGATCACGCATAAGGGATGGTTCGAATGGATCTTAGATTAGTTCAATGAGGAGTGACTTGATTCGGAGTGGTATATGGTATACCATATAGTGAACTTGGCATTGGAATATGTTGGATAGACATGAATGGAATTGTCACAACGGACACGGGTAACAGAAATATAAGTTGGTTGGTGCACATTGGCTGAGTTAGGAAGAATAAAAAATGGAGCAAGCGAATGTTTAGTTGAGCAATCGAGAACGGACTTGTGAAAATGGAAGTATCGTTGGACTTGAGTGATGGACGAAATTGGAACAAGCAATGTAAAGAGTATTTAGAATTTAAAGGATTGATGCGGACCAAGTATTGAAAACAGTTAAAATCGATCAGATGGAAAGCAAAATATCAGAGTTCGCTTGCACGATTTGGAAGTTCGGTGGAACATTCATGAATGCAAAGAGAGAGTTAAGCATGAGGAATGAACAGTTGGGATATGCTTGAGCGAGTAATGGGTGAATCAAATAATAGCGAGCACAAACTACGAATTATGGAAACGCATTGGAGCTGTTGGTTGAGTAATGAAACACGATCTGGTTTGGAGGGGCAATGCGATATCATACGGACTTGAAGGATTTTGGATATTGGCGCTCGAGAAGTTTGACTCATGGTTTAGCGGAAGTAAAATTTGGCAAAATGGTTAAACAATAATAGACAAATTCTTTGGAAGACGTAAACGAGCACGAGGCAAGTCTAGTTGATGTTAAGTCTGATTGGAAGTTAACACTTGCAGTACTGAGGCGGATTGAGGCAATAAGTAAAGGCAATATGGATTTAAGATTTATGTTAGAACTGATGCATGAGTTATTGAAAATGTGTCGACTAATCAAAAAATAAAGAAATTAAGACGGGCTAAGGAATGGAACAAGAACAAGGATTATGGTAGATGGACTTTTGTAGATAGCTAAACGAGAGAAGCAACGTTAGAGCAAATCACTATGCTGCCAAGCAAGTTGGACGTGCACTATGAAACATGGCAAACAGATAAGAATCGGAGCAAGTCTATGGGTTCGGGAATCGTTGCAAGTGGTAGTGCAAAAAGTCGAACATGGCAGTTCGAAAAATTTGATGGATTCAGGGCAGAACGGCGGATTGATGGAAGACAGTTTCAATCAGCGCAGTTCTCGATTTGTGGCTTGGATAGATAATAAGACTCTAGGTGGTTAAGCGGCGTTTGGTTGACAGATTCGTCAGAGGTAGTGCATGAAGTTCTTGGAGTCAGAAGTTCGTTCGGATGGAATGGTTAGATTATGGCTCAGAATTACAGAGGAGATATAGCATGGTTCGTAGTAACTGTCCATCGTGATGACTTACAATTATCGAGCATAGCTTCGGGACAGCTGACCCTAGCGACTTGACTGCCAAATTAGAAATGAATATTGTAAACCCATAGGATGACTCTTGCGGCGACGCATTTGGAAATGCGTCGAGGGTGGATGTGAGTAGTGTGTATTGGAGATTGGCCTAAGTAACTGAGTGTTGGATTTGAGAGATCCTTAGGATAGCCTTCAGCTGAAGATGCAGCCGAAAGATTGAAGCGATGGTGGGAATGGCCGAAGTCAACTGATGAGATTCGGAGTCGCAGATTTTTGAAGATGGCATCGCCTCTGACTCGTCGTGCCCCAGAAGGGAATATCATTCATATGAATTGACGACTGTGAAACTAGCTTATGAAGTTAAAGCAATGACTCATTTAGATCAAATTATTGCAATACTGGAAGGGACAGATGTACCTCAGATCTACAAGATGCATCGAAACTTAGTCTAGGATGCATGCTCATACAGAAGGCGAAGGTGATATCCTGTGCTTCGAGGCAAAGCAGAATGAAGAACTATTCCATGAGCGACCTAAGAATTATGGCGAGTGTGTCCACGTTGAAATTGTGGCGACACTATCCCTATGGCGTGGTGACAAAATCTTCGTGGATCACATGAACCTCAATATAGATGTTCACCCAGTAAGGTATTGAGATTGAGGATGAGGTGTTGGGCTGAGCTGATCTAAGAGCAAAGTTTAATATTTGGGTAAGTCGCCTAGCTGGGGTAGTATCAGTTGTGATGATCGTTCAGAGCAATAGAAGATATTTGGAGATGGTGCTTTCAAAACATTATACGATTGGAGTCATGCTAGAGTTTTGTTGGTTTAGTTTGGACGGTGCTAGTGTGGATTCAGAAATAGTTGGATGGATTGAGTTGGAACACGAACTAATTTGAGTCAGGTGGGAAGATCGTCAGTGGAAATTTATCGTACTTGAGGATAGCGCTTGTGCGAATATGTTGGAATTAACGTCAGGATTGGTTTAATTGGGAGTGAAGCGAATGAATGCCTCGAACATAAAGATACCCTTGTAACTTGTCTAAATTCAGTATTGCTAAGATCAGCTGAAATGCATGTATTTTAGGGATGCCTTAAATATGTGTATGATCCAAAACTAAGCGATATGAGAAATTCGTATTAAGCTGCAAGGATGATATGGGAATATGGAATTAGTGCGAGCGTTCAGTGCGAGCGAGATGCTGAGTCTGGATCAAGAGAATGTGAGTTGCATGGAGAACAGTTATGAATTGGGCAAACGGTATGCTAGTAAAGAATGGATACTGGTTCGGTTCGAGGACGAACCTGATTCTAAGTGGTATATTATGTAACGCCTCGCAACCGCACGGTGCATTATGCTGAGTCAGATTGAACGAGGCAATAGCTAGTTATATTTCAATTTGTCAGATTTGGGAACAAGTATTGATGTGAGTTAGTTTCATGTGCAGATCGCTAGTAGAGTTCGATGGAATCAGACGTTTGTTCAGAGCAGTACTGGGATAGCAGGATTTGGAGTGATAATGTCGTCTTCCTTAGTCTGATCGGTCCGATGATTTAGAGAGCAAGGCCTTCTCGCATGGTTATACCAATTGAGTAGATCGTGCTTTGCATCAGAACACGGGTTCAAAGGATCGGCTGTATCGGCAGGACAGGATGCTTAACGGAATCAGACTTGGTGAGTGGGCTCTGTCCCTTCTCTTCTACTCCTTCATGCCTAATAATATGGAATACACGTAAAGGCTTGAACACTTGGACTGGAACTTGAAAATCACTACACTGTGCGTGCATAGAGTGTACGTCATTTGGTTGGATATGATTTATGGCTTGAGTTGGTTTTAGCGTTGGATAGTTGGAGCTTGAGTAGGTAGTTAGAGCTTGATTGGATCATCTTGGTTGGAACATCAAGGCAATTCGGGCGGGCGAGCGAGCGTGCATCTGTGCACGAGTATCAGTTGAACGCTTTGTCATGCAAAGCGTGCAGTTGTGGTTCAAAATCGGATAACTGCATCGGTGAGGGCATTGTGCCACTGTTGGGGCATTGTGCCACATGATTATTCTGAGCGAGGGGTGTTGCACCAATTAGAACACTGTGTCGAGAAGCGGCATAGTGCCTATGGGGATAACTTGAAATGGTGCCTTGGGCTATAAGTTGGAGAATGGTTATGGATCATTGGTTGGATTGAGGCTAGATAGTTTGGTGGGGCAAGAATGCTCGATTCTCTCGTCATACCTACTTGGTGTTTACATCGGTCAGGGACAACCTGTTGCGCACAGGTTTTGGTTTCCTCGAACGGAAAGGCTCTGGGGCACCAGGACCATTCGGCCATGGAGGAAGCAAATTGGTAACGTGCCTTGGGCGCGGTGCCGGTAGTTCGATACGACCAGGCAGGCTAGCTACTCACCGCTTGATCGAGTAGAACTGCAGTTGAACAGTCCTTTATGGCTTGGCTAGTGACTTTATATAGATAAGAGTTGGTTTGCTTTACTTTTGTTTGGTTTGTATTTTTCGTGTAGGAGGCGATCACCTTGCCTCTGTAACTGTGCATTTTCGATGATAGGAATAATAAGGTTTGTATTGTGGCATCGTTTGAGGATGGATATTGAGGCTTGGATGATGGTTCGATAGGTTCTCGTGTTGCTTGGGTTTGAGTAGGACGGGTTGCATTCTAGTTTCCTTTTGAGTTAGTTATATTTACTTGTATATTGGCTTGAGTTGAATGCTTGCATGCTTAACCTGTTTTACAGTTTTCCATAACATGTCATACATTTGCCATGAAATGAATCTAGGATTCAAGTAGAAAGATCACCATATAATTATTTGTATTCACTATTCTACTTAGTGTCGGTTTAGACGAGTGGGTTACCCCACTCACCAGTACGGTTGTGTACTGACCCACGTTTGTGGGCATTATTTCAGGAATGCAGGTGTAGTAGCGCTGCTTGGATATATGGGACATAATGTATGAACGGTAAGTACCTTTGTGGGCAAGAAAAAGAGCAAGAGTGTGGCATTATCCTTTGTGGCATTTCATTTGGATCCTATCGAGAGCTTC
The DNA here is from genome assembly GCA_036927795.1 of Iris macrosiphon. Classification (NCBI taxonomy): domain Eukaryota; kingdom Viridiplantae; phylum Streptophyta; class Magnoliopsida; order Asparagales; family Iridaceae; genus Iris; species Iris macrosiphon. Next base: position 80,480,819 of record JAYESA010000015.1, on the reverse strand, counting down.
GTTGCGTATGCTCTGATGTGTGCTTGGCACATAATACTTGACTTTTGTTGCAACTTGGTCGTTTCGATGATAACTTTGATGTTTGACAACATCGCCTTGTGCGAGCGCAACTTCAGGCACGTACGACATCACATCCCGATGAGAATGGTTGTCCTGTGGGAGCGCTGCAACGTGGTGATTCACGTTCAGCGGGGACGATCGAGCTTGCGGAAGATTAGGGCATGACAATGAGTTCTAGACTCCATTCATTCTATGAGTCTCTGGCCTCATGCGTCCCAGACTCCATACATTTTATGCGTTTTTGGCCCCATGTGTTCTAGACTTCATGCGTTCCATGCGTCCCAAGCGTTCCAGACTCCATGCGTCCAACGTGTCAAGGTTCCCTGAGACTAAATATTTTTGTTACTACTGAAGTGATTCTCTCCAACTAAATGCGGGCCACATGTCAAGCTGACCAAGTCACGCAAACTAAAGGCAAAAATTGCCTAGATACTTAGCAAAAACAAATCCCAACTAACGTCCATATGGCAGGCTGCCCATAGTATGTGCCTACAGTTGCAACCACATCCTGTTGAAGGAGCCCACTATGTCCACCAAATAGAAGCACATGCGGCACCTATAGCCCATCGACATGATGGCTATAAATAGGAGCAATTTGGACATTCCAATGGCTGGCTTTTCTGCTTCAGAGACTACATACCTCCATGCGAGCTACGTACGTGCACACATGCTCAAGAGAGAAGAAAAGAGAAGAGAACATCCCTCATTCCCTCGTCGGACCGTAAACGGAGTAAAAGTCGCTGCAGTACTCGATCTCCATCGTCACATTATCCAGATCAAAAATATTATACTTAAACTTTCTGTCTAGGATTTATTTGTACTTTTTTGTTTCTTGTTAAACGAAAGTTTTTCCAAACTCACTTCAATGACAAATAATCCTGACCTGACTACTTGTATCCAAACTATGATATTTTTGTTATTGTACTGAGGTGTTATCTTGTAAACTATAGTGCTAACCTATTCATAATTTATCATGCTCATGTTATGTTATGTATATTATTATTCTTGCATGGCAGGGGTGAGCGTTCGATTTATTCGGTTTCAACCAAACCAAAAATAGTTAAAATCAAATAAACCAAAATTCTAAAAATCTAAAACTGAGACTGAATCAAAATTATCTAAACCAAGATTGAACTGAACCAAATAATTGATTCGATTTGTTCGGTTGGGATATTTCTATTATTTAATGGGTCTGTCCCAAAGTTGGAATCGTGGTTAAATTATATTAAAAATAATAATTTTTATATCCATATTTGTTGTATTTCAAAGTTGGGCCCAAAGTTGATTTAGTTGTTAAACTACCAAAGTCGTGCTTCAACACACACACACACACACACACACACACATATATATATATATATATATATATATATAATTATTTTAAAATATACATTTATAATCACGAATACTGCATATAAATGAGGGTATTACATAATTGCACAAGTCTTATTTGTTTTTTTTATTTTGGATCGAAACTCAAACCCAAAGCTGAAACAAAAACCGAATAAGAAATTTTAGTATTTTCAAAATCGAAACACGAAGAATGGGGTATGACACTAAGACTAACTTTTAGGCATGTTTTCACTCTCTTTTTTTTGAGGTTCAATTTGTAGATTTTAATATCAATATGTATAATGTTTAAATTTTTGTTTAATTTTTGGATGTTAATTAGTATTTTATTTAATCTCTTTAATTTGCTACCATGCCAATCTGTACATAATTTCTTCTAGGAATTTTCATTTTTAATCAAGAAATACTAATAATGATCTATAAAAAGTTCTAAAAATTAGAGAGACCCTAATTTGCTGTGAAAAATCCATAAAATTTATTTCAAAGGAATTTTAGGTCGGTTTTTCAAATTACACAGAATTTGACCGTCATAATGTGTGTTCGGATTAAAGCTGTCGTATATCTTTCATACAAATTCAAATAGAGATTTCGAGCATACCTTCGTGACCGCATCGTCGATACCTTAGATTTTATGCCGGTGGTTTTTTTTTTTGGGAGAAAATTTTTGACTCATTTTTTTGCCTCGATTTGCATGTCGATGGTCATAGACCTTAATTATAGGTATATTTAGGTTTTATATGTTTTTTTAGATCTACTATATCTAGACCTAATGAGAAACTTTAGGCTGAACTAAAGCAACACTAAAACTTAGACCAACTAGCAAACTAGTTAGCATAAGGGCATTTTAGTAATTTCATTATCTAATATGATTTTGTAATTTGAGTTCGTGGGATCATGATATATGATTGGTGATGATTTATGGGATAGCTTTTGGGAGTGTCGAGAGAAGTGAAAATGAGTCATTATTCAATAATCACCCAAACATGACAAACAAGTATCATAATATGTTATTATTGCTCATATTATAGTATGTTGTATGTTTCTTCATGTTGTCGTTTCTTTTTCATATTTTCATTGACTTATGGAGGAGCGATATGTTATCATATTCATGTACATTACTTGTTCACTTGATTCTATTACTTGCCATTAGACACGTGTTTATTTTACTTGTTACTTGATCATATTGTACATGATATATAGTAAGATTGGGCTAGAGAATCTATAAGTAGGTGTGGACTATGTTTTGTTCAAATCCCTTCTTGTCGAATCTTGTATAATATCAAATTTGCACTACACACTTGTATTGGCGTATTACCTATAGCTATCCACATGCAGAAAGTAGAATTCTAAAACACAATATACATATGTTATTAGTTGTATATTGTTTCCATGTAGTCTTGATATCTACAATGTCACATGTTGTTGTACCCTATTCTTGATTATGGTTTCACATACATATTGTCTATTTCTTATTTCCATGATCTTTCACATATATTCTACTTGTAGCTTTAGTGTGATTGTGATTCCTCTGCTCCAATCCTGACTGGATAATCAATATTTTACATCTTTAGATGACGGGGGTTACTCAACTCAATATGGTGAGTTTGAGCGTGGCATATTAGTCCAAACCTTATTACAGGCACAATTATTGCTGGTGATATTGTCCCAGCATATTAAGTTATTGACTTAGTCTTTCTCTGATTTTGTCTTTGTAATTATCTCTAACCATGATTGTAGGATTCAGTTGTAACATCATGAGTTAGTTTAAACAATATTGATGTAAACTCTGCTATATAAAGGCTCACGCATCAAAATAATAAAAGTAACATTTTTTCCATATTTATCATTTCTTCACATGGTATCAGAATAGCCTAAACCGATCATATGCTATGTCTTCCGAAAACAACCAGATTACTCCTTCCGCTACTTAAATCTTGTTCACTGCTTCTGGTGGTGCCGCGACCAACCTTCAATTCCCGGCGCTAGCAGTCCGTCTCGATCGCTCTAATTACTCTCTATGGCGCGGCACTATTCGCTCGGATCTTGAGGCTTATGAGCTTGAGGGATTTCTTGTCGCTGGTGGTGCTCCTCCGCCGACTGTTTCATCGGTCGCAGATTCATCAACCACCACCAGCCCGAATCCTGACTTTGTTGCTTGGAAGCGCAAGGACCGACTGGTTCTTTTATGGCTGCGATCCACTCTCTCTACTCCTATGCTTGGTCATATTATTCGGGCTGCCACAACCGCGAAACTTTGGTCCATGTTAGAGCAAATGTTTCACTCCCAAACTCTTGCCAGGCAGATGCATTTGAAACAACAACTTCAATTGCTCTCCAAGGGAAACCTGTCTATCTTGGAATATGTTGAGAAGAAAAGGGCAATTTCTGATTCCCTCGCTGAATGTCTCACCTCTGTATCGGACGAGGATTTTGTCTCTTTTGTGCTATTTGGCTTAGGGGCTGAATATAGTGCGTTCAAAACAGCACTGAGTATGCGGCTGGAACCGATTTCGTCGAATGAGCTGCTCGGCCTCCTTCTTCAGGAAGAACATCGCATACTTGACTCTTGCGCCGAATCCAGTTTTCCGGTGGCCCATGTTGCTCATCGTAGAGGTGCGACTGCAAGTCGACATTCCCCGTTGGACTCTGCCACGTCTGGCGACCGCTCCCGCCCGGTGTGTCAACTCTACGACAAGTAAGGTCATGAAGCACGGAACTGCCATCAACGACTTAACATGTCTGCCTTCCCTGCCACCAATCGCCGCACCGCTGATCACCTCCGCCAGTCCGCCAGCAAGCAGGCTCATGTGGCGTACACCGCCAGCCCGTCCGCCATCACCGACCCATGGGTGGTCGACTCTGGAGCGACGAATCACGTCACGGCTGACCTGTCCGGCCTCAACCTCCAGTCCGAGTACACTGGCAGTGACAGCCTTGTCGTCGCAAACAGTCAGTCCCTTCCCATTACGCATACAGGCAATCTTTCTCTCTCTTCTAAATATGTTGCTAAATCCTTTACCCTTAAAGATATTCTTATTGTGCCTAAAGTATCTAAAAACCTTCTTAGTGTTCGTCAATTATGCCTAGATAACAATGTTTTTATGGAACTTCATGCTAATCATTGTTATGTTAAGGACCTTTAGGGCACGAGAATACTCAAGGGAATCGTTGAGAATGGCTTGTACCGGCTTCCTGTTCGCTCACCCGCTCCCAGAGTTTTTGTTGGTGAACGCGCCTCTATCTCTTGTTGGCATCATCGCTTTGCTCATCCGTATGAGTCCATCTTGCGTCGTCAATTAGTTACTTTTAATTTGCCTGTTTATACAAATAAATCATTGCCTTTGTGTAGTGCTTGTCAATTAGGCAAGAGTCAAAGACATCATCTACTCTCTTGTCATGTTCCCTCTAAAAATCCTTTTGATTTAATTTATTCGGATGTTTGGGGCCCTGCCTCTGTGTCTTCTTTAAATGGTAATCACTATTTTGTCATTTTTATTGACGATTGTACCAAATTTGTTTGGGTTTATTTCTTGGCGGCTAAGTCTCAGATTTTGTCTGCCTTTACATCTTTCAAAACTATGGTTGAGACACAGTTTTCCACTAAACTCAAAGGTTTTCAATCTGATTGGGGTGGCGAGTACCGAACTGTATCAACATTTCTTGAAACTAATAGCATACTTCATCGTGTTTCTTGCCCTCACACTCCTGAACAAAATGGTGCTTCTGAAAGAAGGAATAGGATTATCATTGAAAAAGGGTTGGCTCTTTTGGCACATTCCCATCTTCCTATGGAATTTTGGGAACATGCTTTTCATACCGCCATTTCCTTGAATAATAGAACTATAACTCCTATTCTTCAGAACAAGTCCCCGTATGCATGCCTATATCAGCGTCAACCTGATTATCATTTTCTGAAATCCTTTGGTTGCTTGTGTTTTCCTTATCTTCGCCCTTACAACAGTAGCAAGTTGGAATTCCGTTCTGTGGCGTGCATCTTCTTAGGGTATAGTGCTAAACATAAAGGATATCTGTGCTATCACGTTTCTTCCTCTCGAACGTACATTGCTCATCATGTTGTCTTTGATGAGTCTTATTTTCCTTTTCCGGAGCATAATTCTCAGTCCGGACAGCTAGATTCGCCTCGTCCTGACCTCTCTCTTTTTCCGCTTCAAGAAGCTGCATTAACACCACTCTCGGTTGCATCTTCTCCTTTAGATTCTTCTCGACCGACTCCCATTCAGCCATCATCTTCGTCTCCTTCCGACCTCACGCCACATTCCCCCACGGTGGTGCCACCTTCCCCACCATTGATCCCTTCGTCGGTTATGCCATATCAACATGCTCCCTTGTATTTCTGCCCCTCCAACACTTCGACCCACGATATGGTCACTCGAGCCGCCACTAATTCCCTTAAACCTAAATCCCACACTGCTACCAAACACTCTATTCCCTGTGATTCCTCTGATTTTGAACCCAAAACTTTCTTACAAGCCAAAAAGAACCCCAATTGGCAACATGCTATGCAACTAGAGTTTGATGCCTTAATTGCTAATAGGAGTTGGGACTTGGTTCCTAGGCCCTCCTCTTCTAATATTGTTGGTTGTAAGTAGATTTTCAGGATCAAGAAGAAACCAGATGGCTCTATTGACCGGTACAAGGCCCGTTTGGTTGCCAAGGGATACAATCAAGAAGAGGGAGTTGACTACTTCGACACATTCAGCCCGGTCATCAAGCCTACCACGATTCGGGTGGTATTGAGCATTTCTGTCACTCGTCATTGGCCTCTCCGTCAGGTTGACATTAATAATGTCTTCCTCAATGGTGATATAGCAGAAACTGTCTATATGGAGCAAGCACCGGGTTTCACTTCCCCTGATCGGCCGTCCTATGTCTGTCGCCTCAAGAAGGCACTTTATGGCCTCAAGCAAGCTCCGCAAGCATGGTTTCAGAAGCTCAACTAGGCTTTGCTTCGTCACGGGTTCCGGCAATGCATCTCCGATACCTCTCTTTTCATCAAACGTCATGGCTCCGATGTTGTATATGTGCTTGTTTATGTGGATTACCTCATTATCACCGGTTCCAACTCTTCCTTCATTGATGAGTTTGTCAAGTATCTCAACTTGGTTTTCTCTCTAAAGGATTTGGGTGATCTCAACTTTTTCTTGGGAATTGAAGTCCATCGTAATTCAGCTGGTCTTCTACTCTCCCAAAGAAAGTACATTTTGGACCTCCTTGATCGCAGCAAAATGATGGGCGCTAAACCCATAGCCTCGCCGGTTGTTCCAGGTTCTCGGCTCATTTTGGGCGGTGATCCGTTCTCCAACGTCCATATCTACCGCAGCATCGTAGGAGCTCTCCAATATGCCACCATCACCCGGCCTAAGATTTCCTACTCAGTCAATCGGGTCTGCCAGTTCATGCACCAGCCGTCGGAACATCATTGGGCTGCGGTCAAACGAATCCTCCGCTACCTCAAGGGTTCACTCAATTTCGGCCTCTTCTTCTGTCCTGCTCGTGACACTCGGCTTGTTTGCTTTACTGATGCTGGCTGGGCTTCTGATCCCGAGGACTGCCGCTCTCAACATGGGTTCTCGGTTTACTTTGGAGGCAACCTTGTGAGCTGGTGTTCTCGTAAACAGAATGTGGTTGCTCGCTCTAGCATTGAGGCTGAGTACAGGGCTATTGCCTTTGCCTCGGCTAAACTTATTTGGCTTCAACAGCTTCTCAAGGAAATGGCGGCACCATCTCCTGGTCCTCCCATTCTTCCTTGTGATAATCTCAGTGCCACTTTTCTTACTGCAAACTCGGTCTTTCACCAACAGTCCAAGCACATCAAAATCGACTATCACTTTGTCCGGGAACAAGTTCGGGCAGGTGCTCTGATTCTTAGGTATGTCAAATCTGCTGATCAGATAGCGAACATTTTTACCAAAGCTGTTGGCTCCTTACGGTTTTAAAACTTACGGTCCAAGCTTCTCGTTCGTACTCGATCGTGAGCTTGCGGGAGGGTATTAAGTTGTTGACTTAGTCTTTCTCTGATTTTGTCTTTGTAATTATCTCTAACCATGATTGTAGGATTCAGTTGTAACCTCATGAGTTAGTTTAGACAATATTGATTTTGTCTTTGTAATTATCTCTAACCATGATTATAGGATTCAGTTGTAACCTCATGAGTTAGTTTAAACAATATTGATGTAAACTCTGCTATATAAAGGCTCACATATTAAAATAATAAAAGTAACCTTTTTTCCATATTTATCATTTCTTCACATGAGGATTAATTGATTTTAGTTTATTTTAGACTTTTATTTGATTATTATTTTAGTGGGTTTGTTCCCAAAGACTTTGATTTCTTATGTATCGAGGACTACTTTGGAGACTTTTCATTTAGTAATTATTTGAGACTTAATGTCACGACCCGCACCCGGAAAATCGGGCATGAGTCGTAGGTACGTCAAGCCTACGTCGCAGTATCGGCGGTAGAACGCTGTCTAGGTCAACTATCTAGCTAACAATCTCACGGAATCAATATATAAACCTGTCAAGATCTTAACTCCAAATGGAGGAGCAATATCATAATGATAATCACAAGTACTCAATCATGAATCTAAGCACGATAAGAAAACACAAAAGTCTAACAACTCCAAAGTCTAAACAACGGCTACTAAAACAACCACAACATCAATAATAATAATACAACAATATCCAAAATAATATACAATATAAGGTCTCAAATCCAAAACTGGAGACAAATCCGGTACCAAAGGCTAATAAAAATAATAACAAGGTCCTAGTGATCCCGGCTACCAACCCGAAAATCACTCCTAAACTAGAGGGTCCCTGTCTGCACCATCGACAGGCTCATGTCCATAAAATGTTGGACACCACTCCTCCGGATACTCTGGAAAAAATAAGTCCAATCAGGACTGGAGCAAGTACATCTCTAACAGCAGTTCCAGTTAAATGACAAAAACTATAAAACAGTTATAGCAAGTAGCAAGGTGAAGGAAATAAAGTATGAAATAAGAAAATATACATATCACTGGTGCATAAAGGTAAAGATGCATGAATATTAGAGCAAGATAGTAAAGACTGCAGGATACAAGAAATCTAAACTAAGAGTAAGTCTGTGCACATGAACGTGTAGTGAGTCCAGCATAAAATACATGTAGTGAGTCAAGTCCAGAAATATGTAAGTGAGACCAGCAAGAAAAGCAAGAGAGTCCAGACTA